>JBBIGA010000032.1:5235402-5246581 GCA_037576975.1 Alestes dentex
GTTAAGACTGTACAAGCTGTGTGTGTGTGTGTGTGTGTGTGTGCGTGTGTGTGTGTGTTCACCTGCATGCCTGTGTCAGAAGGTACCTGGGTGCATTGGGACAATATAACGAATTAAAGAGGCCTGTGGCTGATTAATCAGGATCAGAATCAGAAAACTTTATTGATCCCAAAGGAAATTACTTATGTTATGACTGCAAAGACACACAGTAAATATATAAGAGTAAAAAAAACCCAAAAAAACAAGAGTTTGGGGATGTTGGGTGCAGAACAAGGTTGTATGTATATTATATATCCTAATTCTAGAGAAAACAGACCTAACCCACGATATCAGCATCAAAAAACTTTGTAATGTGCTCACAGTTAAATATATATTGCCTGTGAGCACATTGCAAAGTTTTTTGGTGCTGATATTGGGGTGTAGGCCTGTTTTCGTTAGAAAAGGATCTGTAATATACACGAATGTGCAAATATTACAACCCCCACAATCAAATGAGCTGTCGTGTTGATGATAAAGTTACAACATCTTCTACCGACGACACATTATTATGTAATAATTATGGCATTTTCCTGCTAATTTCAGTGTCATGTTTCTATCTATGTCCTAGCAAAACATAAAAAACCCATATGTGTGAATGTGTCTGCTGGGGTTAGAGATGTGGTCTTTAAAAGTGAAAGAGTGCGAATCCACTCATCTTCATAATTCGGCGTGGTATAACATATTTCACTTGGCTTTCATGAGGCAGGACAGCGAGATCATAAATGATCAGAAACAAGCAGTGTGTTCCTACCAGTGCGAAGGTGAGGTATGGGAATGAAGAAGAGTAAATGTGACATTAGGTCATTTACTAATCAAATTATGGAGTCGTGGGGTGGCTCATCCTGTTGTGAGCAATTAACTTGGGCCTGGCAAAACCTGAAAGGACTGATAGAATGCAATTTCTTATTCATGAAGTTATTAAGGCCAGCTGTTTTGATTGTAAAACAAACAGCTGGTCTTGTTTCCCTTATATCTGAAGCTACACAGTGCTTTGCCTTGTGTTTCTACATGTTTCTAATCAAGGTTTTGGCCTTTCCCACACTAGTGAAAAGCATGCTTAACCAGATGACTTGAGAGCAAGACCATGTGACTCCATTGCTCTGGGGCCGTGCTGCTTGTGAGCAAATGCTCATTGTTTGTAAAGCACCCCTGTGACTTTAGAGTGGGAAACTGTAGTGATCATTTTTCCTCAAAAGCAAGGAAGCACGCTCCCACACTGTGTTACTGGCGCGTAATTGGATTAGAATAGACTTTTGCGAGACAGCACTACAATCCTAACAAAAAGACTCTCAATTAGAATGTTATTATATTTGGGAATAAACAAGTTACACTGCATGCTGTGAAGATGGGCTTACATTCCCACCCTTTTATAGTATTGCCCTGTATTAGCAATTACTTTGTGACCTATTCTGGAAAATGGAGTATTGAAAAGGCTATGTGTGACCCCAGCTCTTGCTCTCTCAGTGCTGGTTTACCAAACACATCTGATCTCCTTGACCTGTAATGGCAAAGTCAGACTGAAATGACTCATAATGTCCATTATGTAAGATCCCGAGTCTATATTGGATCACACATTTGCAGTGCTGGGTTCAGAGGCAGGATATTTATTGGGTTGTTGCAGTAGTTACTGGGCTTTAATTGTCCTCTGCATGCACACCAGGTCCTACATAAAGATGCCAGTGAATTTATGGTGTTTTATATGGGGAAAGGCCCTGTGGTTCATATCAGCCCTCTAATAAAATAGCAAGGTGTTGATCATTTCACTGCTTCTTTGACTTTGTCCCTTTTAGCTCACTAAAATCTTCCCTCAGAGTAGCTGGGACACATGCAGGTCCACGTTCAGCATAGTAAACTGTATCAGCACATAGAACTGTTTTCTATCGCTGTGTAAAAGAAATGCCACGCTATCTTTATTAGGCAGTGTTCTGTGGTAGTTTCTGAGCGAACGTGTGCCAAGGACTTTTTTGTAATCAGAGTAAAAATAAAAAAGCAATGGAGGTGTGACGTCTACTCCTGTCCTATATTTCATTGCTCAAAATGATAATTTTCATTCAAAGGTATAAATATCTACAATATTTATTATGATCATGTTATTTACATGTGAAAATAACATATGAAGTTCCCCTTTCAAAGGTGAATAAGCACTATATTAGCTTTTTAATTCTTTGGCCTCAGTATTAACAGGTTAAATCTTCAGGTTGCCAGGTATACACTGGTGGGCAAATTTTTCACTAACCTTTATCGTGCTGTTATGGTGGTCAGGTTTGTAACTAGTGATCAGTGTGTTGGGTAGCAATGCCCAGTTCAACACAACACGTTCAGAACATTTATATCTTCAGAGAACATCAGCCAGAGTGCTTGTCATCAGTCGAGTGATAAACCGAAAATAGATCTGATGTGCAGTTTGCCAGTTTTACAAGTGTCTCATTCCACTTGGTGCTACTGTAGATGCGGGTATCATGGGGCAGGAGAAGATGAGGAGCAGTTAATTGCAGCGAGGGAGTGAGGTCAGCGCTGAGGAGGACAGCGTTGAGGGTGCAGGCTGTAGAGAGTGTAGAACTGGGCGGAGAGGTGAAGATGAGGATTGTGGGGGGGGTGTTATGGATGATCAGCTGTCTATTTCAAAAGAATGAGGAAGAACCCAGGGGACATCTCCCTCCACCTCAGCAGGGTAATGAAGTGCACGTTTGGCTTTCTGCACAGGAAGCAAATGAACTGTGGTGGAGGGGGGGTGCTGACCTAAATTGATATGCAACTGCTGTAACCTGGGCAAACACAACAAAACACAGAAGCCAATTATATTACAATCTACAGAACTACAGATCTTTCGGCTTTTGAAATATTTAATTATGTAGTAGCCTGTTAAACTTTAAAAGTGTCTATAGGTTCATGTATTGAAAAAAGATACATTTTGCTTTTATGTGATTACCCCTTTAAAATGATGAATGTGTGTTTATGTGTGTGTGTGTGTGTGTGTGTGTGTGTGTGTGCATTTGTGTGTGTGTGTCTGAGCTGTGGTCAGCACTCCCCAGAGTAAAAGTGTTTGTACCATGACCGTTATGCTGGAAAAATGGCTTGCGTAACGATGCTCGGGTGTGTATCCAGGCTTGTGCTTTTCGGGAGTTCTTATGGGACTTGGCCCGAAACCATTAGCATGTCATCAGCAGCTGCAAGTGAACAGAGGCCAGAAATGGAGTGTTTGGTGGCTTTGATGTGGGCAATTTGATTTCAGTGAGCCTGCTTTTGTGGACTGAGGGGAAGAGATTGTAGTCATTTTAGTTTGCAGTTTAGGTGTGTATTTGTTGTGTGTGTCAGGTAGGCATAAATAGAAGTAGATACATGGGGCTTGATGGATTAACTGTTAAAAGGGCAGGGCTTTTCTTCTCTCTTTTTTTTCCTGATGTCAGAAAAAAACAAGCAGAGGCTCACACACTCATGCGCACACATGCAGATGTTCTACAGTGCATGCTATTACTCTTTTTCTGCTACACTCACGGAGACTATACTAAAGTCTCTGCCATGACCACTGTCAACAAAACAGTGACACTGATAAAACTATGCATATTTTAATACTCAATTATTCATGTCTATTTATTGAGAAATAGTCAATCCATTGACCCAATTGTGGTCTGAAAACGTACATAAAATAAATGTACACTAACAGCTTCATGAATGTTATGGTTATGTACAGGCTCAAAATTTCCAAAATACAGAAAAACTTCACTTTGCTTCTTAAGGCTGCTCGTAATTGTGAGCTACTGTAGGAGATAAGTAAATTATATAATTATTATGCAGATTATTATGATAATTCTGACAAATCACGTACAGTGTGAACTGTAGGGAGTTACAAAAGCAGCATTAGCAAAGCTATCATTTGCTGCTTTTTTTCTTTTTGGGTGGTCAAAAGTTAACATTGAGCTTAAAAGGAAGGCTAAAACATGAGTTTTGTATGTGACAGTTTCATCATACGTATTAAAGGGGACATATTATGCAAAACTCACTTTAGTTACTATAGGTCTACGGGCTCATCTCTTAAATGGCTCATTTTGAAAGGGACTGAAACTGTGAAGAATAAAACTGGTGAGGTTTCTTTATGTGAGAGTGATTTTGTGCAAAGACCTTAATGAACATGTTTTGTATAGCCCAAAGACCTATTATGACTTGTTTTTGTTTTTTTTTAAGTGTGTTTTGCATAATATGTGCCCTTTTAAGGAAATAAACCCAGACCTTACTTCTTTTTGCACTTTCAGCTGTAATTGTTCTTTTGCTACATGCTCACATAGGTACACTAAAGCTGTGCTCTTAAGATTATGTCATGACCTCATTCTAGCTGCTTTAAAATGAAAATGAGATATGAAGCTATAAAATATTTTACAGAAGTAATTTATTTATATAACATTATGTCTCATGTTTCAGCCCTACACGGTGGTGTGTTTTGTACATTATATGAGTGTATCATTCATGGCAGTGTTGCTAGTGTTTTTAAACAACTCAGTGTCGCTGCTGCGTAGAGAATAGTCCACAACCAAATGTATCTCAGTCAGAAGTGGTCAGAAAGCTCCATTTCCATTGATTAATGAGTAGAGAGCGGCTGATAAATTGTGCGACTACAGATGGCCTACAGTCAGTAATAGTACACCTGCAAAATGCACCTGTATGGGAGTTGTATCTGACAAAAAACGCCAGTGAAGATAGATTCAGGGTATGCATACCTTATTAACTGGCATCTCGGTGTACATGTGAGGGGGAGAAAGAGTATTCAGCATCAAAGGAGGAGTAGAGATTAGGCGGCTGCTCAAACAGTCGGCCGTTTTGAAGCTGGGGGCCTCTGTCGTTGTTCAGTGTCTTTTTCTGCAGTGTATCCTGTGTGAGTTGACATGGTTTTCTTTGTGTAGCTTAGGAGCCTCTGATGTACATGAAAAGAGAGAACAATCCTTGGCACAAATCCTACTTTGTGATGAAACAGACTCTCAACAGGTCAGCTGATTCAAGCCCACTCCAGGGAAAGAGAGAGAAAGAAAGAAAGCGAGAGAAATGAGAAGGAAAAAGAAAGGATAGAAACTGAGCGGGAAAGAAAACAAGGAGAGAGAGAAAGAAGAGAAAAGAATAAAGAGAGAGCAAGAGGGAGAGAGAGTGTGCTGAGTTACCTATGTTTATGTTCACTGTAAATGACTTGGCTTTAGGAGGCTCTGTGGCTGTAGCTTTACAGTGTGCAGCGATAAATAGCTCTATTGTCTCTGTGCAGTCAGCAAAGCCTCAGCTGGAAAAGAGCACTGCTTTAAAAGGAGCTTTGCTGGATCACTGACTTCTACCCCCAGCAGCTGATTAAAGACTTCAAGAGTGTGAAGCAAATTAATCAGCAATGTTATATACGTCATCTCTCCATCCACGCACAAACTCTCTCTCTCTCTCTCTCTCTCTCTCTCTCTCTCTCTCTCTCTCTCTCTCTCTCTCTAGTCTATTAACTCTTTGCACTGTAGTTCAGTCAGTTTACCCAAGGTTATCTAATTCCTCTCTCTCTCTCTCTCTCTCTCTCTCTCTCTCTCTCTGTCTCTCTCTTGCACGCGCTCTCTCTCTCCACATTAAGCAGCAGTGTGTGTGTGTGTGTGTGTGTGTGTGAGACGGAGCGAGGGAGGGAGGGAGGGATGGAGAGAGAGAGGGAGGGAGGGATGGAGAGAGAGAGAGTCAGAGAGAGAGAGAAAAGGAATGTGTGTCAAACACAGCCTCCCATACTAGGTTAAGTAAATAAAACTATTTTTGTCTCTGGCCTGGGCTAAGCGTTTACAGCTTTCAGATTAGATGCTAAATGCTCATATTTGGTAGACAAAGTACAGCGCTTTGACTGTTATTGTTGAAGGTCATACAGTCCTGTGGTTTATGTATTACTTGTTTCCCCTGATTTTCTGTCCAACTTAGTTGTCTCCAATTCCACAGACTAGCTAGGACTTCCTCAATCACACAATATCACCAACACTGGGAGCCAGCAGCAAGAACTGTAAAGAAACAATTGGCCACTGATCATTGATCTGTATACACTGTGATGCAATGGGCCAACCTTTTGGAGTTGGTTAATGTCTCAAATGTCCTTAAAGTTATTGCAGTCTAAACTTTAAATTCTTCCTGGAAATTCTGCCCTCTCTGCATCTTGGGAACACACTTGGACAATTATTTTGAGGCATATGAAGGCAGGCACCTGTCTCTTTGAATGGAACTGAAGGCCATGACTACCTTTCAGAAACATTTTTGAAATTGCTGGTAAAATCTGACAAAACTTGAATAAATAGTTTGTTATATTTAGTAGGTCAAATGAGGTGCAAAAAACATGTATTTTTGCCGATATGCGGACCGCCACAACGCAGGAGGCCTTGTGGTTTTACCAGCAAGATGATCGACTCCTTATCGTAGGGCTGGGCTTCCCTTGGAACAGACACAGTGTTGAGTGTTATGGCCTACACCATTTTTAAGTGAACTGTTTCCTCCTTTATTATATCTCTGGTTTGTTTTGATATTGATTTCAGCACCAAGGACAGGGCCAGTTTCATGCCCTGTACAGCAGGTCAAGACTTAGCACCCAGAGATCAAACGCTGAAAGCATATCAGAATATGACACCGTATCTCTCACCGTTTCAAGTAGAGCTGTAGTTGGGGGTGTAATAATACACATTTTTAATCAATAATGCACAGACTGTTTGATGACATTTTTAAATTCTGAGGTCAAGATGTAATTACGTTTTCAATAATATATGTGCTAACAGTGTTGATGTTCTGGAACATTTGCAGTGCCTGTTGCAGCAACCTTCTTACAAACTAACCCGCAAAAACCTGCAGTCATTTGAATTTTCACATGACATGCACCCGGATATCAAGAGTTGATCATTGACAGTAGTTTCCAGAAAAGGCAATAAAACGACAGTGTACCAAGAGAGCCATCAGCAATACAGTTTTGATACACTGTTTTGAACATGCTTTTTTATTTACTGTTTTGAAATTATTACACCCTTCGCTGTGGGTAAAATCCAATTCTCCGCCCCCCTCTCTTTCTCTTTCTCTCTCTCTCTTTCTAACTGAGAAAGATTGAGAGGAGTGGAAGGAAACTAAAAGCATATGTGGACATTACTGTGAATCATCTCTCCTATCTTCCATCTTATCCGCCATTATGCTATTATACCCCTATCCCTGTGCATTAAGAGATTGTATCAACATCTCAACTGCTTGGCTTTTTAAGATGCTGCATTAGTGACACACCATCTTATACCGCTGAGGTCTCGTTTGTTTTTCTCTGTGGACACAGGATTTCCCTGATAGTCACACGTGCTTTCGTTTGATGTGCCAATGTTTACATTTTGATCATTATGGGAAAAATCTGGTTTGAGCAAAAGCATCTTATGCACTCAGCCTATTACCAGAGCTGTATCTGGTAATCCTCCCTTTGACACCACTCTGCTTTTCTATACTCATGTTTTCCGAGTGCTTGTAGGATTTGGGATTTAAGGATTATCTGCGCATGATTGAATGGGAATCGGAGGGATCGGAGTGAAGAGCACATCTGGGGCATGCACTTCCAGGAAGCCTGCACACTCACACATTCACACACATACATATAAGACAACACACATGGCATACATAATATATATATATATATCTTATATTACAATATATTATGTTGTGTGAAGGTTTCAAAATGGGCCCAAAATGTCAAAAAGGTGATATTTAACCAATCTGAACAGATTGACAGGTATGGGACAGAGTTTAGTTTGAGCTGTGGGTCTGTGAAAATCAGTGGCAGCAGAAAAAGAAATGGAAGACAACATAAAAGCAGAAGCTCTAAGAATGGACTGAATGGGATGAATGGAGTTCAGTACACACTCCTACTCAGGTCCCAGGTGACCCAGACTACAGACAAAAGCACCACACACACAAAAACACCTCTCTGCACATAAAATCCTGCCGTCTGTACACCTACAATAGCACTTCTCCACACCTCTCCAACGAAGCCTCGGCACGGCTCTTACAAGCAGTTCAGTCTTCGTTTTATTCTTTTACTCGAGGAAACTTCAAATTTAATTTTGGATTATGTTTTATGGTGAAGGCCATAGCCTAGAGGGAGTAATTCTGAGAAAGCAATAAAAGTAATAAAAAAATAAAAGATTTGTTTTGTTTGTAAAAAAAAAAAAAGAAAGAAAAAAAGCACTTGATATTTTGTGAGCTGGTTAGGGAAGTAAAGTAGTCCCTATACATGATGTACTATACATAAAATCACTATTTACTGTATAATGATATTTGTATTTGTGTATTTTTTTTAAATTAGTATATTTAATAATGTTAATGTGAAAAAACACTCGCTGCTCTAAACAGTTATTAATTATTATTTATAAATAATATTATTTTCTTTTGCTTTCACAGTGCTTGTACACAATACTGAGTACAGTTACGTTCCTAGAGCACCCGTGTGTAGTGAAAAAATAGGCCTAAAAATGCCTATTTTTATAGCGTAAACCCTAAATATGCCCCCAAAATATGCTCTCAAAACACTTTAATTTCATTTTAAACTCAGCTTAATACATTTCACTGAAAGAAAATGTAAAGGTAAATCCGTATTTGTACTGTACAGTTTACACGGAACTCCTGCAGTGCTAGAATGTAAAATACCGATGTTACCCCTGTATAGACTGCACTGTAATTCATGCACGGGCGTTTTCTTTGGTATAAGCAGGTGAATACTGTAATAAATACATTAAATTTGCAGTAATGAAAATACAGGGCTTTAAAATGTCAAAATGTCAAAAGAAGAACAAAACGAAAAACATGAGAACACTCGAGACGCTCCATGGGGGAAATTCTGGACTGCAGCTGCGTCAAAGGGCAGCAGCCAATCAGCAGTGAGGAGAAATAAATAGCATTCTCGGATTGGCTACTTTCAAACTTCCTGCAGCAGTATTTCACCATCCCAAGACACGCTTTCTTTGTGTTTCTCTCCACAGTACCAAAACATTTGTAGTGCCAAAACATTTGTATATGGAAATGTAGCTGAATTTTTGTATGTTACAAAATTAGTATATTATATTTTTCTTCATAATTTCGCACTTAAATGCATTAATAATGATATATTGCCTCAAAAAAAGCTGTGACATAAAAAAAAGCACGAGAACGAGGGGGTGTGGCAGACGAGGCGGAGGATATCTGCAGTTTCCGCTTTTGTGCGGGGGTTTCAGTGAAGGGTTCTATTAGTATCAACAGCACACACAGAAAAATGAACAGAGCTTCCTATAGTTCTGATTCTTTACCACCCCTACCGTAACCACCTGCACTAAGTCTTCCACTAGTTCCCCTAATAAAACAGAATTACTGCATTGCAACTCCACACAGCCTTATTGCCCTTTTCCAAATGACTTTTTCCACCCCATTCATATAAAATACACGAAACTGTTGAGAGGAATATAAACAACAGCTGCGGCCTGTCAAATCCATCAGGTTTATTTTTCCAAAACAGCACAAGAGTTATGGACAAAACCTCCTTCGAACATCCTCTATACGCTGTGTGCAGAGTTTGAGTAACTGTTCCTGAATGCATCACTGGTCTGAGATATCAGAGCTAAACAACTGGCGGCAACAATACATTTCCTGCCAAAATCTGCCGCTAGAATGAGGAGAGAGAGAGGATTTGAATTTCACTCTGACACACCCTCCATGATACAATGCAAGGCAGGGAGTGGTTAGACTGAAATCTGTAAATGGATCTTTAGCTTATTTTTCTGTCTAGACTAGGCCTGATGCTGATAGGGGCCAAGAAATCCAATAAGAGAAATACCAAATGTTGCTTGAGGAGAGATATAAAAGGAAATTGATATTCTCATTTCATGACTGTAATCTGCAATTACCCAGATTTGGATTGTTATAAATGTATTGATTGTCTGGTAAATAACACTCCTTGGGTTCTTTATAGTTATTCTTAAGCAATAGCCTATAGGGCTCATCCAGTGTTTGGCCAGAAAAATGGCAGATATTTTAAAAGCAACGTCTTTTGAACATTATGTAACAAAATCAGTTTGAGGAATGTGATGCTATTTTGAGCATCAGATTGCTGAGCTCCAAAGAGAGTGAATAATTCACTATTGGAATACGAGCCCTTGTCTGACCTTTACATGAAAATGTGAAGGAAATATATTTAAACTTACTTTATATATATATATATACATACACACAGAAAGTAAGTGTGTGGGCAGGTCCTTTGCACACAGTGTCAGTTTTATTCTGCCAGTGCTCCTCCATAAACAAGCTCCCGCTGTCCGCTGTTAAGAAAAGAGTGTCCATTACTGCTACAATATATCCCTCACATTAAAAAAGAAAAAAATATATATAATTCATCTCCTTAGTTTAGAGAGTCTAGGAGAAGTGATGAAGTGAAAAGTGTTGATGTAGTCTAGCCCCTTAACTCTATCTGCGGCCTGTGTGCACTCTCAGCAGCCTCTGTGCACAGGCTGTGGAGCATCATTGATCCAGGCCTCTGTGTCTCCTGAGCTTTGATTAATCGCAGATCCCAGTTTGGTCTCTGCTGTGTTCTGCTGCTTACGCAACTCTGTATAGAGGGAGCAGCAACAGTGTCATGATTTGCTTGTCGTGTAATGTGACATGACAAGGGTGAGTTCGCGTCAAACAGAGTGCTAGAGCCAGAGGGGTGTGTGTGGGGGTGGGTGTGTAGGGGGTGGGTGTGTGTCTGTGGGTGAGTGTGTGTGAGAGAGAGAGAAATAAAAAGGGGGGGCATGGCTGGTATGTAATACACTGAGTTGCTGACTCAGTGGGCGGGCCTAGAGCTCTGTGTGCTTCTATTTAAGTCTCTCTAAAGACTCGGTTCAAGGACAGCACTTGTTAGAGTGAGGCTAAGATGCTGTTGTGGCATGTGACTGCACGTATGTGTGTGCGTGTGTGTGTGTGTACTTGTCAACTTTTCTCCTTCACTCTCAACTCGTGTACTTTCTATTCATGTGTTAAACAGTTTTATTGTGTATTGGTTTGTATATTTGTTTTTTGCCTAACCTACACAAGTTCCATTACTTGACATTACATAAAAACTGTGTGTGTGTGTGTGTGTGTGTGTGTGTGTGTGTGTGTGTGTGTGTGTGTGTGTGTGTGTGTGTGTGTG
>JBBIGA010000032.1:5267274-5285236 GCA_037576975.1 Alestes dentex
TTTTGTAAAGGTTAAAGGCACAGTAACAAAAACCAAGGGCACAGAGAGGTTGCACGAAAGCCTGAGAAAAGTGTAGGGTATGGGCCCTTTAATATCACTCTTTCCCAGGTCCATGTTTTCCCACTGAGACACCCCTGATTCAATCATGAGCTTATTGTGTCAGCTCCAAGGTGAGGAAACTCAATCTGTAAATACAATAAAAGGGAAATGAGTGTATTGGAGTCTGTTGTTGTGGTGTTATTAGTGCACTTGGGGCGGTGGGATGTTCTGTCTCATTTCCTTCTTTTCCCAAGCCGCCCGAGCGATGGGGATGCACCTATCATACATGTTTTACGGTCAACAGGGACGCTGGGATCGGACAGGTTGGCACGGTAACCTACTTTACAGCACGTGAGTGATGGGAGGAAGCTGTTTGGGTGGAGGATGGATCAGTGGTTGCCCAGGCGGCAGGCTGTCATGTGACTCACCAGCCTTTGACCTGGTTGTCTGAAGGATTTATTCACTCTGAGAAACAATACACTGGTCTACCTATCTGTCACAGGCAGCAGCAGAAAAGGCCAAATCATACTATATTAAACTGCTCACTGGTGAGTTGTGCTATTTTGAGAACAGGGTCAGACAGCTCATGTGCTCCTTGGGGGCACCCCGGTGCCCGCGGGCACCATGTTGGTGACCCCTGCTATAAGATATATACAGCTAAAAAAAAACAGGAAGGTTATTTCACAAGCTTGAGACAAAAGAGGAATGAGAGATATAGTGGTGTAAATACATGTTTTGCTCATCAGAAACAGTCGGGAGTGGATTTTTAAAAAAAATCACATTTTGAAAAACAACACTGAAGACAACGAGACGTGTCAAGGCACATCTGATCTTAAGAGCTGAAATAATGTTGTTTTGACAGTAAATATTCTTTCAGTATATTATTGAGGCATGAAACATTATGACTGCTGCTATTCTTAAAGGAAGCCTTCTGTCAGCATTCTACTGCCAGTTTCTTCCGGGTTTTAATAGAAAAACCAGCCTCCCTCAGTTGCTCAAGCTCTATGCAATCAGCCTCATTTCTGATACCTCCTATTTCCTGTGCAGTTCTCCAGTGTTGTGACTGATCTTTTCCAAATTTGTACCTGTGATTGATGTGCAGTTTGCATTTTTCTGTTCTTGTGGACGTTTCACTGTGTGTTTAGACTCCAGTGCCAGTTTCATACAAAACATGTCAGTGGTACACGTTTGAAACTAAGCATATGCTTTGGAGAACTGAATGTTTACATTTTCTGTGCAATATGTCCTTTGCTAATTAGTAATGTAGTGCCTGCAATCACAGAGGTTTGTAAAGTAGCTTCTGAAAATGATATATTTCTAAGGATCCTAAACAATCACTGAATTAAGGCACTCATATGATTTAAAAAAATGTGCTCATGATAATATAGGCCAGCCTTTAGTATGTTTGTAATATACTGCTAGTGATACTGCAACTGCAATATTTAGCAATATAATAGAGAATAATAGTTTGTCCATTTTGATGGATGAAAGTATATCACACAGTGTCAGAAACCAGAAAACCATGTAAGCAAGTCTGTTTGAGATAGATGAGATTGAGGCAAGTGCGTAATGATTTACGCATTAAGATTGCATGCTAGCTATAATCTTATTAGCAGCATTGGCTGCATCTTATTAGCACTGAAGCACTAGCTGGTGCAAAAGGAAAATTCTGATGTAAGGAGAACATGCAAGCTAGATCAGAGAGAGTGAGAAAGAGAGAGAAAGAGAAAGGGCATAGTCATATCTCTTATCTGCTCCTAGTTGCTTTGAAAGGCTAGTGTGTTCATAATGAGACAAATGCTCTTAAGCAGCTACGTTTACCATCTCTCCAGTAGCTGATGAATATCTATGTCTTGTGGTTACACTGCGGAGAGCATTAGAAGCGCTCGTTGCCGCCTGACTATAATAAAATAAAATGTAAATTTCTTTGTCTGTTCTTTCTCACTTATTCTGGTGCACAAAGGGGTGCAAAGAAAGCCCTAAGACGCGAAGGCTCCTGGGGCTGTATTACGTCAGCTGGCATCCTACATGGTGAATTTCAAAGCTGGGGAGTGCAATTATGATGAAATTATTCTGTCTTGCCCTGCCTTGCTGCTTTGGGCGTCTACTAGAACATGCTTTCTGATGTATGATCTGACTTATACTGTCTGTCTTTGTCTTTCCCTTTCTTTGTCTCACATTTCACACATTCACATAAATTCCTGGATCATGTGGCTTGATTTTGTGTCCGTTGGGTCACTGACTTTCCAAGTCATTGCCAATATGTCTTTTAAAGAAATATTTTCCATGTTTTTCAGCCTAGCTGTATCTGTACAGTTGGTTGGTAAGGACAATAATAACAGCACAGATAGCTATAAAAGAACAGAAAACCCACAGGCTCATATCATATTTATAAGAGAAGACAATGGGTATTTGTTTCAACAACTGTTTTGTGGATGGAGGGTCTTTTTTAAAATATAGTAAAATTGTGATGAAACAGTCATCTGTGATAACGGACCATAAAATACTGATGCAGGAGATGGAGTTCAGGTTGGAAAATGCTGAAGTATTGCTTTAATACCTCCCCAGATATTTGCCAATATGTGCAGGAAACAGCAGGGACTAATCCACTCGATAGTAGCCCCACCACCGCCCACACTGACTCTCCATTATACCCCTAAAGCTACTCTGAGTGACTCTGCTTACCAAAATAAAGCCCATCACAAAAGAGCTCGGGTGCTCGGGTGGAGGTGTGTCTTGTTTGTTGGATTATCATTATGAAAAGGACTGATCCAGAGAAAACAAATGGGATTTCTGGAATATTATATTTATCGACTGCAGCAGTGGGGGGAAGGAATTAAGAACCTTAGCATGGCAAAGGTCAGCAGAAACCAATCATTTCATAACCTGTTCACATCTGAGCATTTGAGAGGAGCCTAATGGCAGCGCATGGTAAGAATAAAAGCCCTCATGGCTTCCATCACTCTGAATGCTTTGCCGTGTTAAAAGCCTGGACGCTGGCCACTCGTTCAGTTATGCCGTGGCACTCTTAGCGTGCCCGAGTCGCTCAGCGAGCTGTAAAGCACCGCTCCTATCCATGGTGGAAGTGGTCTCCATGGCAACCGCTTCCTCCTTTCCCCATTCAACTAGCTTTAAATCTGTGGAGGGGTGTGGGTGAGGAAGAAAAATAATCGAAGCTGTTCTGTCTCTCCCTCTCCTCTTTCTCTCTCTCTCTCTCGCTCTCTCTCTCTTTCTCTCTTCATTAGATTTGTGCCTCTCCATTTTTCATAAGAGCACGCTACTAAAGGCGCATCCACTCTGAGCGAAATTATTTGCCTCTGTTTGAGGTGCCTACAGATTTTTAATAATCTTCGCTGTTGTAAACCGGCGAAGAGGGAAGGAATGTTGCCATATTCTCCTTAAATACATTTTTAGCATCTCTTCCTTCAACAAAGGCACGGCTTCTAAAGCAGATGCATCTCTTTACAGAGGATAAAAGGAGATATCTGAAAGGTAGGACTGGTCTGTTGCAGTGGGCCATTGCACATACATGAGGATATGATTTAATGTTATTGATTCAAGGACTGTATATCCTCTAGTAATTTTGCTCTTTCCTCATTCGTTCTGGGTCAGTTTACAGTGAGTAAAGCTGCATTCATTGTGCGGTAACTGCATTATTATTGCATACATCAGTGTTTAAGATATTCCTTGTAAATGAATGCTGGCATTGTAAGTTCTATGTGCTGCATCTGTGACATGAAGTTAATTGGCATAAACTTCCATGTACTAGGCAAATATAGGAAACCCACAGATTCAAAAGATGCCTGGTCGTGTGAACACACGTAAGAACAGACGCCAGTGGAAAGGTTTTCGTGTTCATGCTAAAGGGATGCTACGTATGTAAAAACCTGGAATAATCCCTTATAAAATAATGTGGTTTTATGAAAAACCAAGCTTGAATCTGAAGCACTGTAGCATGTGCGGGCACGCTGAATGTCTTTATCATATGGTGTTTCCTCTCTCCAGTGAAGCAAACCCTCTCTCCAGGGGAACATGGAGCCAAGTTCCTGCTGAAACAGCAGCTCTGAACCCGTGCAAATTACTAATCTTATGTTCATAGGCAGGGCTTTGACAAAAAAAAGGGGGAATTACAGTCTGGGATGATTTGGGTGGATTACATCTCATACTCCCCAGCTTTGATCATCCAGTGGCTTTTCCATCTATAAGTCTCCTTTAACCCATTTTTCTGCAGAATGTGGGTCATTAGGACAGTGTTTTATATTATCACTAAAGTCAGTTTGAAGTCTTCATTCTGTTTTGATATTCTTCCGTGGCCTGCGTTGTATTAATTAGGGTTTGGAAGACAGTTGAGTGCACACTGTTCTGGACAGAATTCACACTGCATTTTAACACTTTATGTGATGAAGTCCTGTGTTTTTACAGCATTTTTAGAGTATTTGAGATGTAGCTTTTTGGTTTAAAATGTTCATACTCCACTAACACTTCTGTGTGTCATATTACGATGCAATTTAATTTGGTTTGACTCAGGAGGCTGGGAGTTCCTGAAGCTTTCCTGTCTGGTTTAGCGCTGTGGTGAATAATTCGGTCCATAAAGACTCTGCCACACAGTGGGGGTAGTTATTTTAACTCTTTCTCCCTCTCTCTCTCTCTCTCTCTCCCTCTCTCTCTCTCTCTCTCGTGCTGTGTTATAGCCGACATCATCTCTACGGTTGAGTTCAACTCAACAGGGGAGCTCTTGGCCACTGGGGACAAGGGAGGTCGTGTGGTGGTTTTCCAGCGGGAACAGGAGGTAAAGACGACGAGCCTTCTTTCACATTCTCCTGCCAGCGCTGCACTGACCTACAGCTGTTATAATCCTATCAGTATTAATGATATTTCTGTGATGTTATTAGCATGATCTCTCCAACTGCAATAAAAATCCAATGTCCGTAGCGCAATAAAAATCTAAGTCCTTAGTAGACAAATGCAGTTTTTCGTGTTCAAATGACTGCTGTCGATGCGAAGCAGTTGTGTGTGTTATACACACACTGATATGCAGCCATTATTTTTCAGAAATTTTGACACAAGAAAGAAAAATATGGAGTTAACACTAATGGCTGATAAAATCAAACAAAATCATTCAAGCACGGCGACAAATTGCTTCTAGAGTGATTTATGTAGCTACTTAAATATTTTAGCGTTAACTAGGCTAGTCATTTATAATATTTCTCGGCCCACCAACTTTTGTCATGGCCCGCCCAAAGAAACATCTCATTAATAAATAACCAAAATGATGCATAAAAATGAGCTGGCAAAATATGCGACCTGTCAAAATTTCTGCTTAACCAGTCATTTGAGACAGTTGTTAGGCATTTTGACTGGAATAGGAATGTCACGAGAAAAAAAACCTCCAAGACCACCACTGCTGCATATAAACTGGAAGTATGAACATGACTTCAAAGCACAAAGGAAACCAAGCAGATCATATATGATGAATGCAGTAATGATGAACAGTTATTAACTCAAGGTAACCGAGAGAGACAAGCAAATGAAAGTTATGTTGGACATTAAACAACAGTCCTAGCAAAGCTACTGCACAGAAGAACAATATAAACAAACAATTGAACAATCATCTGTAGCACATACAGGTTGTGGGGTGCAATTAGCCTCACATTTACCTTGGATTGTTTTGGAAATTTGCATAGTTATCGATTCCAGTGGCTAATGTGAACCTGCCCTTATCTTTATTGATTGCATTCACATATTTTTTTTTATTTAACTGTATCAAAAAGCCACCAATCAATGGATGTGTAATTTTATAATTACTTACTGTTCAACATATTCTGCTTTCAAATCATCAATGCATATTGACTATGCCTAGTACTAATTGCTATCACAGGCACTGGTCATTTACATGTTGTTTCTTGCACTTTCTCACTCTTTTCTCATCCAGAGTAAGAACCAGCCTCACAGGAGAGGAGAGTATAATGTTTACAGCACGTTCCAGAGCCACGAACCTGAGTTTGACTATCTAAAGAGTTTGGAGATTGAGGAGAAGATCAACAAGATCCGGTGGCTGCCCCAGCAGAATGCTGCTTACTTCCTGCTTTCCACCAATGGTGAGTGAACGGCTAGTAGTTCCACTGAAGAGCCCAAATAATACAAAAATGAATTGTCCTTGATTATTTGAAATGTGTGAGTTTTGGTGTAATGTAGACATCAGTCAAGTTTCACAGTCTAAAGAGTCCCCCGCCCTGCGCACTGACAGAAATCCTCACAGAAATACTACTTACCTTGGTTGGAACTAACGGTATAATAATAAAGCAATAAGTCATGATAGGAAATGTGTCACAGCGAATTCGTCACAGGTAAGTTGTAGTCATGATACAATCACTGTAACTCTGTGGCTTATTGTTTTTTTAAATGGCAGACAACATAAATTATTATATCGTGTTATTTATTGAAAATGATTAATGATGATTTTACCTTTATGATTAAGTTATTATAAATAATTTAAAAAAAAACATTTCTTCCTCCAAAGAATGTATATTATTTAAAATATGTCATTGTTGCCAAGCAACCATGGACTGCTGAAGGAGGACGAAATACATACAGATGCCCATTATTGTACATTTTGGCGTATAATAATGTTCATGTCACACTATAGTAATATTTAATGCAAACATTAGACATGCAAACAATTAGCTTTTTAATCAAAGATGTATAGCTTGTGCATGATTTTCTTGTAAAAGAAAGAATTTTGCCATTTACAAAGCACCTTATATAGGGCCAAAGGAGTCATTTGGGCAGATCTAACTAAAATACAGACATTTGAAGCTTGTAGGCCATTCAAGTGATAAACTCTTTACTTTTCCTATGTTGTCGTTTTGTAGTGAATAATATAGTACTTTAAATCAATCTAGTACTTTAAGTCATTGTAGTAAAAAAATGTACTTCAAGAGCTGCCATTTAGCCAGTTAATTAACTTTTTTATTATCTTTTTATCTGTAAGCTGAACTACCTTTTTATAGCTGAAATAAGTTGTCAGCTTCTTTTTTCTTACTTACATCGTAACAGTCAACGATTATTCTGTGTAGAGCACAGTCGATTTTTAAGATGTAAAGCGTCAGTGCAAAATTCAGCTGATGTACAGAGGTGCGCATATATTCAGTATTTTGCAGTGCTCCAAACGTGACTCAGCTTATCGGATTTAAGGAGCCGCCCTGCCACTTATCCAATATATTTTATAGTATCATAACTACAGTGTAATAGACTAATAAATAAACTACTTTAATGCATGTAGTCTATAGAGGTATGCTATAACACAGGGATATATTGCTGCTGTCACATAAGTAATTTGACTCAGGGGACATGCGCATCTCCCTTCAGACGGTGTGACTTCATCTTATATCCTCCACTGAACTGGAGAGTTGCCAGTATTGTGCCAGATTGTGTGCAATCTCTCTTTATCTTTGCTCATTCGTGCTTACTTTGCTCTCTCCTGTTGGTTTTGCTGTGTGTGTGTGTGTGTGTGTGTGTGTGTGTGTGTGTGTGTGTCTGCGCAGATAAAACTGTGAAGCTATGGAAGATCAGTGAGCGAGATAAAAGACCAGAAGGCTACAATTTGAAGGACGAAGATGGAAGGATTCGAGATCCTTCCACCATCACCTCACTACGGGTGAGTGCTAGGAGTGTAAAAATGCATCAGTGCGTCAAGATGTACTGACCTTGAATGTGGCTATTCGGCTGTATTGATTTTAGAATGCTGGAATCTATTACCGTTACAATCATTCTAATATTATTAAATAAACCTTGTTTTCACTTTTAAGACAAGATAATATCCTTATGCACTTTACAAATGTAAAGAGAAAACATAATTTACATACCGCTGTTGTGTAAATCTAGCTTGTTTATAAAGTATATTTCAAATGATAATTCTGAATCATGCCAAAATAATCAAATCATGTTAAAATTTGAGATTTCACGCATTGAACAATTTCCTAAATAATGTCTCCTGTCAGTATGCTACTGATGCTTTTGGGTTTTTGGATATTGCCAGATTTGTTGCCCAGTTTAGTCTTTTCCAGTTACATCCACTAGCTAGGCCTTCCCCTATCATGCTCTCAAACCAACACAGGGAGGTTGAAGGTTCACATATGCTTCCTCTGAGTCACATGAAGCTAGTTTGACACACTTGGAGGAGAGCACTAACTGCCAGTTCTATTCCTTTATTTGCTAGTATCACACTGAGGGATTTGTAGGGGGGAGGGGTAGGCAATTGTGCTCTTTTCTACTCTCGATTTCCAGATAATCCATCCAGGGACAGTTGTGCCACTCAGGAGCCTCCACTTAATGTTCCTCAGAAGCATACAAACTAAGTCCTACATTAACTATGCCACTGACACTGAAGTGAAACAGTGCAGAGATATGTTAGATATGTCAATCTGCCTTTGATGTTGACATCAGTCACTGAGGAACTGAGAGATTCACACAGGAAATATGAAAATGAGGGTCTTCTGAGTCTTAAGGCCTGGATCCACTGAGAGCATGTCACTTCAGCGTGAAGAGCAATATTGCAAGGATGTGTGATCAGCATTTTATTAAAAGAAATGTCTTTATATAGACTGGATGTACTGCTTCTCTGACTACAACCAAACATCATTTCAATTTAAAATGGACTCGGGTTAATCTTGAATGCATTCTCAGACTGGCAGAGTACCTGGGTGGAGATTCGAGTGAGCTCAGTAGAAAGTAAACCCAGACCCCCAGCAGCAGTCTGCAGTTCATTAGAAGCTTGGTGGTGCATTCTCTTGGAAATGCTACATGAGGCAGTCCCTATTCAAGTCAATTTCCATGTGAAAATCACATTTTGCTTGCTCAGGGCCAGCACTGATGAATGATCTATCATCAATAGACAGCAGCTCACTCTTAATCAAAAGGCAGCTGCTGAGAGTGATGAGTGTGTGCAGTGAAGAAGACGTGATCATTTCTCTCTCTCTCTCTCCCTCACTCTTTCGTGTTCTTTCACCCATCCCTTCAAATTGAATCCACATATAAAAGGGGGGGCGCGACTCTGTGTATCCATTAGTGTTTGGTGTGGTGTCTGTTTTTCGGGCTCCGTGGTCTAATGGATTAAAGCGTTCGACTCCTCTACCATTGTCTGGCTGGTGCGGAAGATTAGCCTGACACAGGGCCGGTGGCAGGGAGAGGGTGGCAATCCCATTTGGAGCGTGAAATGTATGTGTGCTAGAGATGGAGTGAGGGATTTATCGGTGGGCACAGGCGGAGGAGTGCGGTGAGGTGCGGCTGAGGAGGGAGGGGGAAGAGGGAAGACTCTGTGGGGCAAGATGAGCACACATGTCATGTGTTTTGCCGGCGCCATATTCCTGCTCTTCTCACTGCGTGTGATTTTGCCCCAAGGATTCTGGTGAGCTCATTTTGAGGCTCGAGAGCTCGTAATTCCAAACTGTGACCGGTGTCTCAGGTGGGTAGTTAACAGGCACCTAATACTGAGAAACAAGAAAAAAAAAAGCTACAGTTACAATTCAGTCTGCTGTGGCCAAAAATGTGTAATCAGATCTATAGGATGGCAGAACATCAGAGATTTCAATAATAACATGCCTTTTAGTCCCAGCATGACGTTTCAAAGAATACATGCAGAGAATTAAACTGATAGGTCTACACAAAATCTCATTTATACAGTGTTCCTCTCACCCCAGATGTAGTCAATCAGTAAAAACGTGTTTGCAGTTTTGCTCCTTTAGTTTAGAATTTGATCTACCAAGCTAACATGGCTAACAAGCACTAGATGTCAATACTCACCCAAATCCTTCCCATAAAAATACATCCTCAGAACGCCCCACTTAGACTACATCCAGCTTTTTATTATGGTGGCACAGACAATGTGGTAAATCTCACTCTGTCCTAAATGACATGACCACGACTATACCGGCTAAAAGAAGCTGGATGCGGTTTAAGTGAGGCAGGAGAGATGTTTTGAGGATGTATTTTTAGAGAAACAGGTTGGGTAGCAAAACTTGCCTTTGCAAATTAACTACATCTCAGTTAAGTAGAAAACGATTTGTTCAAAAGTGTTGTGGTTTAATGTAAAAGTTACGTCGTATTTTATGTGTGGTTATGTTTACGCACTGTTTTTGACCTTAACATTCCTTTGCATTATTAGATTATGGACAGTATTTAATGTAATTGTGTCCCACACTGACAGTGCAACACTATTACCGAAACCTATTTACCCAGCAGAGAAAATGGCCTCTCTCTTGGCCACGCTGTTAGAAAGGTTCTTAACGATTTCCTGTTTTTCATGTGACTTATTGGTTTTCTCCAGCAGAGTCAATACATTTCAGTGGGTGGTGTATATGTTGAGACAGATGTGTGATGCCTCTTATATAATAAATTATATATGACTAAATACTAATACATGCGCTTTAAAATTTGGGATTAAAATTTATGGTGCGATTAAAATGGTGCTTTACTGGTGGAAATCTTTTGTTAAATTGTGCATCTACAGCTGCTGATGTATGAAAACGGAACATGCACTGAGTTAAAAATAAAAAAGGCTTCTATTTCCCTATGTCTTAGGGGCAGAGGAAGAAAACGGTGAATTTTTCTTCCACTGCCTCTCCCCAGTGTTATCTGGACCCTATGGAGAGGTCTAAATTTGAGAAGCAGACTTGAGAAGAGACGGTTCAAAGCAGTGAAGAATCAGCTTTCCTGATCCACCTTCCTGAGCCAAGAATAGAAAGTTGTCATTCCTTGGTAGTGGAGAGCTGGAGCGGGAAGCACTTCTCAGTAGGGGTTGCTGATATATTATTTGCTGATAGGGGAAAACATTTTTAGTATTTATTGGTCGATGGAAATTCTTTTAAACTCATGGAAATGGACAGAATAGCAGATAACATCATTGCGCTGCATACGGAATGTCAAAGTTTCTTCCTCATCCGATGAGGAATGCAATAGCAACACTTGTCACAACATTCACTTACATTGCCAACCTGCCAAATATGTCATTGTTTACAATAAATGTCTTGTCTGTTGGTTTCTGGTATTTGTATTACACAACAAAGGTTCCATCTCTGAAATTATCCTCAGTTCTTACTTGTATTTGGTTTTTTTGGCTTTCATTGATCATTTTAATTAGATTTGTTTATGTTTTCCTAATATGTAATGTTTGATGTTAAAGAATACACTTATAGACGATCTTTTTGTTCTAAAGCCAAAGTTTTGTTCTCTGTAACAGTATTTAGGTTTAGTTAGTTTTGCAGTGCGCCGTGAAAATGTTTCTTCAAAAGTTTTTTGGTTTTTTTTTTTTTTTAACTAAAGCCAGTGCTGTGAACACTGAAACAACCATGTGAATACATAAACTGTTCTTTGTCTGGTTAAAAGGTTCTTCTTTGATATAAAAAAAACCTTCCCTGAATGTTTTTATGGCACTAAAGAGGGTTGTTATACTTCAAATAACCTTTTTTTTTTGGTTTAGAACCATTTTTGTATAGAGTTTGGACATCATGCATTTATGAATGGTCAGTTCCATGTTTAGTACAGCTATTAGTGTTTATTCACTGCTAGTTTTTGTCTAGTTTTGTCTGCAGCGATGTCACAGTCTGCCCCACCCAAACAAGGAGAAATGCACATATCAACATGCATGACAATCACCGGGCATCATTTTACCTTGCTGTAGAATGAATGGTGCTATTTGGGAATGAATGGATTTGAGTGGCACTTTAACAGAAAGAGTCCAATTCATATTCATATCTAAAATGTCACTTAGGCTGTTTTAATAGCATCGAAGATAATGAATAGTATTGTCGAGTTTTCGCTAAGGGTTGTTCTGAATGCCTCTCACGTGGTGTGGAGAAGCACTCCAGAGCGTCAAACGATTAGGAGTAAATCACTCCAGGAGAGACTGCCTGCTGCTTCTAAACACACGCCATTTTGGACCTAAGTGTGCGCAGCATCTGCATGATGCAATTAAGACCTGAGCAGAATAGACATGGCGCTGTAGGAAGTGTCGTCCAAGGGGTCCGGACCCTCTGCAGGACCTGTTCACAAATGTCGATCCCATGCTGAATAGCTATTATGGTGGATTTAGCCTCCAATTAAGGGGCAATGAAGTGCTTAAGATGGAATTGGGGATTTTATGTCTGTTATGAGAAGGGGGGGAACATGAATGTACGTGAAGAAACAAAAATGTCCTGGTACTTTCTTCAATAGCCTAATCCACTATATTTGCTTGTGAAATTATGTATGCAAATCTGCATGTAAATGGATGACTTCCAGTCTTTTGATTGGAGTGGTGTCTTTACTAGGGAGGTTTTACATGTGAATCTGTTTTGATTCTCCTCTATTTGATCCCTGTTGGTCCAGGTGCCAGTGCTACGGCCCATGGACCTCATGGTGGAGGCCACCCCCAGAAGAGTGTTCTCCAATGGCCACACGTACCACATCAACTCCATCTCTGTTAACAGTGACTATGAGACGTACATGTCCACGGACGACCTGAGGATCAACTTGTGGCACCTGGAGATCACCAACAGGAGCTTCAGTATCCTTGGTTATAGGGAGTTTGGGGAATAGAGGTCAATTCCTGTCTTTTTCTGAGGGGAGACAGAAGTGGTACGTTGCAAGTGTGAAAAAGGGTGGAACGAATATAACTTCATGAGATTTAAAGACATTTTCATAGAGTTGAGGTTAATGTTGCGGTTCAGTTTACATTTAATAGAATCTTGTAGTGTTGTATTGGATGTGTTTAATAGATGTTCAGTTGAATGTTACAGACAAGGTCACCATCATCAAAGTTATTGCAATATTAAATTGTTTATGGGGGAGCATGAGGAAACATCAAAGAAAATGATCATAAATTATTTACACATTATAAATTATGTAATTAGATAATGCCACGATGCGCCGACATCCAATTAGGTACTTTTTTTCCATGAAGTTGTGCAGTACTATACGCTTGTTATCGTCGTTGTTTGGTGTGAATCTGTCTTTTTTATGATGAAAATAGTTCAGTGATACAGGAAGTAGAGACAAGACTCAGATAGTACGTTGACAAATATGAACGCATGAGACCAATGGACAAATCTTTACTGGAGAAATAATAATCATTAACAAGAAAACGTGTAAACCGGGAACCTTGGAAAAGCTTGTAACTGCAATAAGAATATGGCTTAGAATTGATACACTCAAAGTAAGTCTTTGCTGTGTAACCGAGGCCACACTGGAGTACATATAGCGGTTCTAATGAGTCCAGTAATCAGGAACAGGAGTGATCATTATCAGTGTGGGACAGTGGGGAGAGCTGTGGGAGAGTAGCTGGGTGGAGTTGTTTAAACTGAGCTTAACAGCATCAGGGGAGTCAGTAACTTTTTCTGATAGTAAGAATTAGTATGGTATATTTTCACACTATTCTGAAGTATTTCCTGAGCTGTGCTTCTAGACATTGTAGACATAAAGCCAGCCAACATGGAGGAGCTGACGGAGGTGATAACGGCAGCAGAGTTTCATCCTCACCAGTGTAACACCTTCGTCTACAGTAGCAGTAAAGGCTCCATCCGGCTGTGCGATATGAGGGCCGCCGCGCTCTGCGACAACCACTCCAAATGTGAGTACTCAGGAAACTCTTCACATTCTTAACATCACAGAAATTCAGACAAGGCAGGAGTTGAGGTTATGAGGCCAGCTAAGGTTGATTGTCTTTGAAAGTGTTCACCTTCACCCAGGACCCTTCACCCAGAGCCCTCTGTACTGATTTCTGATGTCTTTCACATGTGTATATATCTGTCAAAGTCTCTGCCTTCAGCATGTCCCTGCTTTTATAGGTGATCAGGGATTTAGTTTAACAGAAAGTGAGCCTACCAGTGTAACATATAATAACAAATAGAATAACACAGGACTGGAAACTAAAGTTAGTAAAGAAACTTCTCAAGATTCTTCCCAATAGGTGCCACTTTAGTACAGTGTTAGAAGAAACTGCACCTTTCAGGGGACAAATACTGTTACTGGAGTGAGACCCTCTAGGGTGTCTTTAGCACTTTTACATAGCAAACATAATTGTACCGTATTCCTTTGCAGTTCTATTGTTAAAGCTGCCTTGACTCCATACACCCATTATGAAAAGGTACAAAAATGCCTATCCCCTTTGGAAAGTGAATGAATTGTATTTTTAAAACTCATTTGAAGTACTTCGAAGGTACAGTTCTGTTGTTTGTACCTTGAGGGACTCAAATTTACCAGGATAGTACCTTTTGACTCTCTGTGTTTAATACATAATTCCAAAAATCAATAACTAAAGATGACTAAATTGGCTTTTTATAATGTGGAAATTTGCAGCTGCTGTGAAGTTGACGGTAAACGAATGCCATCAAAAAAGTTTTCTATGTCTGTTTAACACTGACAGCTGTTAAATTTACCAGAGCATGGTAAATTAATCTGCAGAATTTGAACAGGCAATTAAAACATGGCAGTTCCATGATGGCAAGATAGGCTACTGAACTAACCCTGATTATAGTCGCTCCTGAATGGTGGTACTGTAACATAGCCTAATACTTTAGTAGTTTTTTTTTTTTTTTACCTTTTTAGTTCATTTCCCTAGTCATATTAAACACGACTAATCATATCATTATACCAAAAATGCAATTCTTGATATCCCATGAATATTTGATTGAAGTGTAGTGATTTTGGCCCACCTTGAAAACATGTTCTGATTTTTGCTGATGTCATTGTGCACTAGGAGGTGGGATTTAACCAATAATGTGTTTCACCATCCACCCCCCCCCCACCCCCCCATCATCAAGCAAAACTCTCCCTTGGAAATTATATGTCATGATACAAAAAAAGGAAAATGCGTTATTATGTTCAGTTTCACATCGACATTAATGTTAAACCGATGCCAAGCTAACGCTCGTTCTCTACATTTGTTTAATTGAAGACGTACTTTAATTATTGACAGCTGTTCCGTTTAAAGCATCTTAAAAGTATGTGAGCCTCAGTAGCTGCATACAGCATTTACACAGAACATTACGAATGCATAGAGCAGCCGAGCTCCTTCCACTCAGGCCTTTCCCCGAGAGACCAAACAGCATGTCAGCCGTGACAGGGATTAGCCTGGCTCCCACCTTGGGCAAGGGATGGAGGAGGTGAGGCTTATGCTAATATTTAATGTGATTATGTCTGCTTTGACTTAACCTGCTAATTTCATTTGGGGAGACTGATAAATCCATACAGTCTGCATACAGTAGCATCCCCCCCCCCAACCTGCACGTGGCTCAGTTGATAACCGGACACTGATAAATTTCCATTAGATCTCCTCTGGGCATTAGATATCCTCTGAGCCTTTTTCCAGACTGTGGCCAGCAGCACACATTTCAAAATCAGATTGAATACATTGACATTTAAGCAGCGGTATGGAAAAAAGATCAATGTGGTAAGGTGCTGTGCTGAGTATACCGAGATCTCAGCGCTGGATAAATTCAGTCATTTCTCGAGCTTTATTGACGTGCTCGCTGTTCCGCTCACCCACGTCCTGTTGAATGGACCATTTGCATTCTTTCTAGTGAATTGTAAGACAGGCCTTGGGGACACTGTGAGAAGTCTGCTTCGGCTTCTGGTGTCTGAGGAGATGACCGCGTGGCCCAGCATTTTACACACAGCTGTCATTTTTCACCTGGTGTGTCGGCACACAGCAGGCACAAACACTACCTCGCCTGGGGACATGTCGCACAATACCAGGGCTGATACCATTGTCTGGTATCAGCATTGGTATTTGTGTGTGTGTGTGTGTGTGTGTGTGTGTTTGGGCATTTATGTGTGAGTTCGTGCTCATATATACAGCCCCTTGAACATTTAGGGAGTACTTTTTGATTACTAAGCAACAAATAAGTAGGAAATCATCAAAATCGCCAAATCACCAAAACTGTTTTGCTCATAACATACAACAAAAATAAAATATCCAGATGTGGCTGTATATTGCAACATATCGAAGTTTCAAAGCATCAAAATAGTGCTGGGCAGTCAAAAATTAAATATTGGATTTTTGTTTTGGTTTTTTTGAGGTCCAAAACCAGTCAGGATTGAGTTTTTCTGGACAATTATTAAGCTCTTTTTAGCACTTAGAATGAACCCAGCTGTTTGTTGTTCCTGTGCCTTTAAAACTGATATACTAAAAAAAGACCTGCTTTCTGACCTCATTCTGATAGCATTATTGTGAATCGTTACTTCTAAATTCATCGTGAAGAGAGACTTGAAAAGTGGGCTGAAAGGGACAGGGACTATTTACACACAGAACATTACTGGTATAATCCTTGCAGGACTGGTGCTGTCATTAAGGCAATGGGACATATAACCAAGTTTCAGAGAAGAATGCAAAGATACACGTGACTTCTATTTTGCCTGGGAACTTACACGTATTTTGTAACTGTTTCGGATTTAATAATCAGAAGAGGCCAAGAAACTTCACGCAATACAGTTCAAAAAGTGTAATCAGTGACTCTAACACCAGTATACTGGATTAGCGTGAACTAAAAATCTTTTACCACAGTGATGCTTTAAACAGCTGACAGGTCTGTTTAAAAGTTTCATTTAAAAAAAAGCAAGCTCTGAACAGATTGTTGAAGAAGAACAAAGAAAAATCACCCGTTCATACATAAAGCTAGGTGTCCGCAGACTTATGACTGCTGTAAGTGTGTGTGTGTGTATGTGTGGGTGTGTGTGTGTGTGTATGTGTATGTGTGGGTGTGGGTGTGTGTTGTTCCTTCTCCTCATCCTCCCACACTCATGAATCTTACTGCTGTCTGGAGGAATATTTTGAAAAATCAATCTGTGCTGTGGCATGTAGCAAAGCCCGGCCACAACAGCCCCCCCTTCTGTCTGAAGCGCGGCGCCACACAGCCTCCCTGGAGGACTCATTATCCTGTGGTGAGTGACACTAGGATAAGCTGCAAATGGACAAGCTCGCAACATGACACGGCTCGCCTGGGACACACACCTGCAGTCCAGGTCCTCGTACCTCTGCATCGACCTGTGTCCCCTTTCCCTCCGCTGCTGTTTTATCTGCCATGCAGACGTCCTGCTGAGACAGCACAGGCCAGCACACAACAGAGGCAGCGAAGCAGACAGGGGGCAATCGACAGAAATGAGCGGACGACGTGAATAATGGACCCAGGCCAGACGTACAGGGCCTGTCAAAATTTCAAGGATACACGCTTTTTTTTTTTTAATGGCATATTTTTTCATTCAGCGAGAAAAAGAGAAAAAGGTTTTACTTGTTAAGCAGCTGTTTGCCTGTGTGACGAACGTGCTTCATGTTCATCAGTGTCTCCTTTTGGTTTTGCCCAATGATATTTAGACAAAATGTGCTTCAAACACTTAAAAGTGGTGCTAATGAGTAACATCGCAATCAGAGAATGACACCGTCACAAAACCTTTAAACTGAAACATGTTTATCCTTTATGATGTTGCAAATTGGAAGAGAAAATATGCTTGTTTGCATGAAAAAAGCTGCGACAAGCCAGGTGTCCCCAAACTATTGACAGGCAGCATCAAAAAGTTTCAGAAATATGTAGTTTTTGTTTAGGACCTGAGTATTTAAATCTACAAAGACTGATAACTTTCCTTACCTCTCTCTCTCTCTCTCTCTTCCTCCTCCTCTTCCTCATTCAGTCTTTGAAGAGCCAGAAGACCCAAGCAACCGCTCTTTCTTCTCAGAAATCATTTCTTCCATCTCAGACGTAAAATTTAGCCACAGTGGCCGTTACCTGATGACGAGGGATTACCTGACGGTGAAGGTGTGGGATCTGAACATGGAGAGCAAACCTCTGGAGACCTATCAGGTACAGCATTCGCAGACACGCATAGTCCATTTTCATGTTCCTCCTCAATCAGCTTCACTCACCACCCTTAATACAACAGCGTTATATGTTTCTTT
>JBBIGA010000032.1:5296909-5333858 GCA_037576975.1 Alestes dentex
ACACACACACACACACACACACACACACACACACACACACACACACACACACACACACACATATATATACATATACATATACACATATACACACATATATATACACATATACACACACACTTACTTGTATGTGATGAACTTGGTCTCTTTCAACAGAGTTCTGAAGTCTGCTTTAGCTGTGATGTGTTTGTCTTTGATGTAGTCTTCAAACTCCCTCTGTTTTTTCTGGAAAGAAAAGCAGGAAGGGTTTCTGACACCATTTAAGGGACACAAGACATGACTACAACCCAAGTGAGTACAAATCTAACGCACAGTATAAGGATAGCGCACGATATAATGACTTCCTACCCGATCACTGCTAGAAAATTTCAGACATCTTGGATCATCTTTGATGCTCTTTTTAATCTCCTTCCATGTTGATGTCAGTGTGACCTATTAGAGAGGAACAAGGTCAAGCTGTGACATTACATACCAAGAACAACTGCAAATTCAAGAAAAAGAACAGATAATTGCCGTCGTACAATAGGTGTCTCATCTAAAAGCTGCCGGAAGAGCTCCTTCTTTTTCTTGCTCAGTGCCTCGATGTGCTCATTGAAGAGCCTCTCCTTCTCCTCACGCTCCAACAGCGAGGAAGATTCCCAGCGGTGGTCCTTCCTCAGGGAGCGTCGTGTCTCAGACCAGGTGGCGTCTGATGACCTCACCTAACATTCAGAAACATGGCAGACGAGGCAGTCTCAAACAGCTGCACATAATATATGAATGACTGCACACAGGGTATGGCCATCATAACCTTATGGTTCCCTTCTGTTTTCCTATCATCCTGTAATGTTAGTCGCCATGTATTCAGAGTGGTTGTGAAAAGGAATTGTTTGGCAAAAAAAAATGTTGGACAATATTCCACTAACACCAAATTTTGCTTCTTTAGCTTCTCTGGCTTAAACAGAAATGAACACAAATAGTGGTTTGCACATAATAGTGAGTACTCATATCGCACAGGATAAGACTATTCCACATAAACAGTGGCATTTAATTAGAAAATATATTGCACACATTAAGAAACTGCACATCTGAGTAGGAGCAGGTTATTGCACAGGTTATTGTGTAGGTTTATAACGGGAGGAATTATAAAGTCTGATGGATGTGTGTGAGACAGGAGGAGGAGTTATAGTGTCTGTTCAACCACAACACTGTGGAGTGGAGGATCAGTACTGTCCATGATGGACTGAATTCAGGCCTGCTTTCCTCATCAGCTTGTTGAGCCTCTTGGTGTCTGCCACTTTCATTCTGCCACCACAGCACACCATAGCATACAAAACAGTGCTGAGCACCACAGACCCTTAGAGTCGTGTTGCGGATGTTCTGTAAGATTGGATAATCTTAATGAACACCTGGTTTTTTTAAATATAGTCAGGAGTGGAGTCAAAAGGTGGCCAGCAAAAATTTATCTGGCCCCACCACTAAATACAGCAGCATTGCTTATGATCAATCACATTGAAATTTCTGTTCGACCTAATGCGATTCTGGGAGGCAGTTTAGTGCTTTGCGTGCTCCAACACCTGATTCAACATATGACAGGCTTGGTAATTAGCTGATGAACTGAATCAGGCATGGAAGCAAGCAAAACACACCTGATTCAGGAAGGACTCGGTAATTAGATTAGAGTGGCATCAAGTGTGTCAAACCAGGAAAAAACCTAATTGTGTGGCTGATTCAGCTCATAAAGAGCTTGATAATGAGGTGATGAGCCACCTCATGTGTTAAAACAGGGAAATGGTGAATTATACTGCTGAGGCCTTTCATACATGCAGTCTGACACCCTGCAAACGCCTCTCAATGTGTGTAAATTGCAGCGCTGTAAACCACATTAGCTGTTCACACACTGCATAAGGTGCAAGGTCTCACCATATCAGACATAAGGGCTTTGAAATGCTGCACAGCTTCTTCTCGCTTGTGTTGCTCCCGTTCCCGGTCAATCTCTTTGGTCTGCTCAGAGCGAAACCGCTGCACCATCCGCTCTCTCTCCCTCAGGCTGGCCTCGATCCTTGCTTGCTTCTCCAGTTCCTTCTCTTTCTCAGAATTGGAGTTCTTAAGTTGGAGGGAGAGTACAGAGCATACTGAGGTTTGGTACAGCACCAGATTTTAACAGGCAATTATCATACCACAACAAATATTACAACCTGAACAGATGCTTGTCACATGTAAATAACTCAAACAAGCCAACTATAGTAGCTAAAAAAGCTCAATCAATCAGTGTCTTTTGGTCTAGGTTCTGCATATCTGGTAAACTATACTGAGGGACGAGGTCTCTTCTTACCTTCGTGAGCTTCTCCACAAAGCTCTTGAAGAATTCTTCTCGTGCTGCTGATGTCTCCACTGCTTTGTACCGAGGGTCTGTCTCCATCTTCTCCTTCACTTTACTCCAACGCTGCTGGCCATCCACATGATGATCTGACAGCAACTCAAAGAAGTCCTGCTTTACCTGAAACGACATGCACAACACTTTGCCTCGGCACAGAAATGACACGGAAATGGTAATGGCTTGAGTGTTTCATTCACAGTAGTGTTTTGGGGGGTTTTAAACACTGGGCACACTTGATCACTTATAGCTAATCTTCTCCCATGCACAGTTTGTGTCAGCAGCTCTGTATCTCTACATTAGTAGCCAGTTTCTCAAAATAGGGAGCTGCTTACCTTATTCATCACCTTAACATGTTAAAGATGTTGTGTTAATAGCATGTGTTGACAGAGTTCGTCACCTAGGTGTACAAGGCTCACGCTCATGCAGAAACAGGAAATAAACAGAAAGTCTAAAGGCCTGGTTGAAGGCCTGGTAGTAAATAAACCTGATGAGATGGCCAAAGATGAAAATGGCTAAAAAGTGGAGAGTGCCCTTTCACAAATTTAATTCAAGGTTCACAAGGTAACTGACGATTTTAAAAACTCATCCAGTTAGCATCTTTGTCTCTGCTAAGATAAACTCTCACGGTGCAGTACTAACGAACTTCAGAGTTCACCCGCTGTGCACACGTCTTGTAAGTTCCCAGCTGCACAGCAAGCCACGGAGCTACCTTGTAGCTTGTTGACATCCTTCAGACAACTTGGAGGCTTAATCGAGGAGATGACGCAGTCATGTCACATGTCTTGTTTACTAACATGAAAAGCATCCATTCAGCCTCAGCGAAAGAGGGCTGACATATTTACTCGAAAGGAATTCCTCCTACCTACTGTTTCCTTGTGGCCAGAGTCCACTGGTCATTAGGCTCTGCTTTAACATTGTTGTTAAAAGAGTTACTGTAGATTGGCGTCCTTTGGAGAGCCTCACTCTGTGCAGACCCCCCCCAATCTCATCACCTATCACCCCTCCCCCAACAAGTGACATTTCACTGCTATTAATGTTTGATGGCTGACCTTTAGCTGCCAAAGGCAATCAGCACAGTCTCCCAGTACTTAACCCTAACTACTTGACGTCTCAAGCGCAGTCTGCAGAGCAACAAGGGCCACACAGACTGGGCACACTACAACGCCTTAGCACAAAATTAAAAAACACAAAAACTGTGTGTGTGTGTGTGTGTGCATGTATGTAATATGACTTATTTGTATTACTCAAGAACCCTTATATTTATTTGTATATTTATTCATGTATACTAATCTTCAATTAACTTTCATGTAGCCTGTAGGTGAAACCAAGGGTGTATTTGCTATAAATAGAGTTTAAGAGTTTCATGCTCACCTTCTCGCCCCGATTCTTTGAGTTCTCCTTCTCTTTTTTCCTGATGGACGTCATAAACTCAATAAAAATGGCCTCTCTATCCTTCATCTTCTCGATAGCTTTGAATCGTGCATCCCTAGCGTGCTTGGCTGCAAATTCACTAAATGTGGTTCTGTGAGGAGGAGAAAAAAATAGACAGCAAATTGTAAAGCTAACCGAACATGCACATCTGTAGATATTCTTCCACCCAAAGGATTTTTTCCAAAAATGTCTTGTTGATCTATATCATGGGATGGCAATCCTAATCCTGGTGACTACATGCCCTGCAAATTTGTTTTTTTCCCATTACTTCAAGTACCTGACCCAGCCCATGAAGAGCTTTTTAATTCACCGATGAACTGAATTAAAGAAATTAAAGAAATAAAAGCAAAAGATGTAAGTGTTCTTGGTGTTTACCTCACTCCAAGTCTGGCGTCCTCCATCATTTTTCTGAAGTCCTCTTTGGCCTGCATGATTTTGTTCCTCTTCTCCTTCCTTTCCTCCTCAGCACGGGTCTTTACGTACGCATCGAACACCTGTAGGAAGATAAACAAACCGTAAAGACACCTTTCACCAAGCGGTCACCCCTTAAGGGCCCCCCGCAATAAGAGAGCTAGACGGTCACTCGAGTTGATTTTCAGAAATTGCTTTATTTTCCAGAGGCCAAGTCCCATAATGTCACTTGAATACTGGTCAATCAAGGAAAACAGTGATAATTGTCCTCACTAAATTAAAACAGAAATGGAGAAATAAATTGAATGTGTCTATGTGTGAACGCATGCGTGTACCTGCTTCCGCTCCTTGGGGTTTAACAGTAGATACCGGGGATCAAACACTATCTTATGCAGCTCCTTCTCCCAGGTAGAGAATGCAGAAACCTGGTACAAATAGAGAAGTGAGAGGGACAAATGGGAGCCGTTAAAAACCTCTCCACCTTAATTAGCCTCATTCTAACAAGCAGGGTGTTCAGCAGGTGAGCTCTTCTGAGCACGTCCAGCCCTCCTGCGGTGCAGGAGTCAGGGTGTGCACCCGTTGCGTTTCATCCCCCCCCACACCAGCATCTCTAATGAATGACACACACACAGTGGGGTGGCTCCGTGCCTCCCTCCAGCGCTCTCACCACGCTAATTGGCACGGACAAGCCCAGTGTAATTAGCTAGGGACGGCGGGGGAAGTGGTAGGTGCCCGTCTACCTCTTCCACGGTGCCTGCTGTATATGTTACAATATGGCTTCTCTTAGGCACAGAGGAGCTAATGGAAGGAAGGAGGGGGTCGCCTTGATGTTTGGCCCTTTTGAGTGCAGTAAAGCTGCCTTTCATCTGTGGCATGGAACACATGGGCAAAGGGCAAACAGCTCTTGGCTAGAACCTTAAAGAGGTCTCAGGCCCTTGCTGAAAGTAGTGGATTTTTTTTTAATGCGAGAAGCTCATATTTAATGAGGAGATGAGACAAGTCTGATCAATGTCGCTATGATAGGCTGAAAGGTCAAAGGAGTATCGTAATGAGAGCTAATGCAATGGGTTTAACCTTTCAAGAACAAATAACAAAATGAACGATGAACATAAGCACGATGCTTACTACACATACCACGTTAAAGGTTGTTTTGCTTGGCCAAGCCAGATTCAGTGTGTTCAGACTGAGGAACTGACAGTGTGCATAGACTGACAAGATGTGTTTTGGTTAGTGCTGTGCATTTACCCCTCTCTCTAGTAGCATGTCTTTAAACTGGTTCATTCGTGTCTCCTGTGGAACCACAGCTCTTTCTCTTGCTGCCCTCAGCTCAGCCTCCATTGCTGCCTCCTTTTCTGAGTCTGCCTCCTTCCTCTCCTCCACTCTGTCACACACACCATTAGAACAGAGTCATGAGTAAAAGGAAAAAAGTGTCATAGACAACACATGAAAGGTGCAGCCATTATGAATCAAAGTTAGTAACAGGATAACGGTTCTTTTTTTCTCCGCAGTGTTTCATATGTTTTTTCTCCTAGTGCAAATTACACAGGGCTTGGAGTTTCAAAAGTAAGAACATTATTTGGATTTGTATAATTAAAGCTGTAGTACAATCTCAATACTATTAAACCGAACAGTTCCAAAGGTTTATCAAGAATGCATGTATGCTTAGTTCAAAAGGTATGGCATTTTGAGAAGGGAAATCACCCAACTATGCTGGACATGGGCCTTTAGGGACTGGAACTGTAAAATACTGCTGTAAGAGGTTCTTGACATGCAAACATACAATGGATTGGTTTGAAAAAACAGTACCTAATTCATTAAAGAAAATTAAGATAAATCATGACCCCAAAAAGAGCCTCACCTTCTCTTCTTGGCCTTGCTTGTATCATCTTCTGCTGTGTCCTCTATTGCTGCAGGCTCTTGTTCTGGCTTAAGAAATGCTGTTTCCATGCACACACACGCACACACACACACACACACACACACACACAAATTCAATGAGCTCAGCCATAACAGAAGGTTTGGACAGAAGGATGGAAACCCAGCAGGTCACTCAGAACAGATGACATATGGGTTTCCACCAATACTACAACCGTAAAAAGCTCACAGGGATAAAACTGCTTGCGCAAGTGCTGAATGAAAGAAGCTTCAACTGCAACTACAATGAAATGAATGAAACTACAACTGTTACAGTTACAAACTAATATTGCACCAATAACACACAGTATATCAATGTAAAGGGAAAAGAACCCAATTTGACAGGTTACAACTATGTGCAAACTGGGCTGTACAATAGAAGTTCCCTTTAGACCAGACTGAGAAATGGGAGTAAACACATTGAATGTAAAAGGTAAAGTTACAGAAACTGTTAAAAAAAAAACTGCAGAAAAGCTAAACAAAATTGTTGCTTTAGCCATTCTAGTCATGAAATAATAGAGACACTTACAGAAATAATCATTAATTATTCCAAATTCCTGATTGGCAATAAAATAGACCAGATGTTGAGGTGGAGAGGACTCCAACCTTGTTTGGGACCGTTGTCTAGGCCTCGCTTGTGCGGTGGCTCCTGGATGCTCTTGTCTACGTCAGCACGCCCCACCAGCTCTTCTGGTCGTTCCCACATAGACATGCGTGTGGTGGGGTTGTAGAAGAACACACGTTCATCACCAGTCCACACCACACACCTAACAGAAAACACACACATTCAACACCAAATCTCACTTCGCAAGGTATGTTTTTAAAATCACATTTATGAACGATTAAGAATTCCTAATTTCTCCATAGGCCTAAAGAACCTGAAGCACATAAAACCGCAAAAAACATCACTATGTTTATAAAGTACTAGTTCTTGTAGTGCAGAAAAAAGAGAGCAGACAGTGTTATCAATATGCTTCTCACATAGTTACACAACAAAACTACCTAACATCAAGTGCAGACACCGGTTTCATTTTAACTTCGAACAGAAACCTTGTTTATGTACGCGATTGTGTATCCTGATGTTGCCTACCATGGAGTGCCAGGGATAGGAGTGGTGGCTACAGGTTTGGCTTTCTTGGCAACTTTCTCTTCTTCAGTCATCTCTATCTCCTTCGACTCCTACAATCAACACAACCAGTCAAAAAAAAAAAAAAGAATCAAAAAACAATCCTGCACTTTCTTAATTCTCTCAAGAATCTATGTTTTAACCAATCTATGTTTTATGAAATTATATGAAAATGCAATGTATGACAGATTGGGCACAATAAACAAAAGATCTGCGCTACCTCCTTCTGGTCTTTAGGTGGATCAATCCTAGGACTTCCCTCTTCCACCTCCATGACAACAGGATCCTCAGTATCCATTGCAGGGTCATTGGATTTCTCAAGCTCCTTTTCTGTTATGGAAAATCACAAATAGACTAACAATTAAGTAAGCTGCTCCAAAAACGAGCACGGACATTTGACCTGGAATCATGGCTAACCTCAGAACAGTGTGCATTATTCAGAATACAACATGCTCTGGGTGGTCTGTTGTTCCTTAATAGGAGTCTCCCCTGTTATGTTCTCTCACCTTTCTCTCTCAGCTCCTCTGGAATTTCCCAGGTTGTCTCCAGCGTACGTTTGTTGTAGTAGTAGGATTTCCCCTCTGCCGTTTTAAACTCAGACCACTCTGAGAGGGCCAACGAGGAGGCTGCTGCAACCGTTAGTTGAGGAGGCATCATGGGCAGCAGGGGAGGTGCCATGCCAGGAAGCATACCTGGAGGATATGCGCACACACACACACACACACACACACACACACACACACACACACACACACACAAGTTTTCCTTAGAGTACACCTAGTTCTTACACACCTGTATCATCATTAGGAGAGCTGACTAAAAGTATTAGTCTTTATAAGCTAAATTTGGTGTGTTAGAGGAGAAACAACATAAAACTTTACAGTGTAGAGGGCTAACAAATTTGAAAACTAAACATGAGATTTATCTGTGGACTAAATGTGAAAAAAATGTTGGAAGAAAAAAATTTAATAATTTTATTTTAAAATACCACACAGAGAGGTGCATTTTCACAATGCTCTGCACTACACATTAACCTTTGCTTTGTACTTTATGTCCTAAAATCATTAGCTAACTTATGGTCATATATTTTTATAATGCAATGACCGCGTAAACAACTATGCTCCATTCACAAAAACATACTTGTTCATTTACCAGGCCTGCAGGTAATAAACTAATAGCCAGCCCTCAGCCCACCATGGTGTTCTTTCATGGGGCTGCCTGGGGCTTTAAGTACTTTTATTTGTCAGGTGCCGAATTCTAAAGGCTTCATGAAAGTTACAAACAGCCATTGTAATGTTCCGATGGCCCTGTTAACCTAGAACCACCTTCCTAGAGCAGCACTCTCAAAAGAAGAACAGAACATCCTGAGGCAGTTATGACAATCCGGGCGAAAACTTCATGGCAAGGTGGCACATCAGGTGTTTCACATCAGTCGTTCTACCTTATGTTTATTTTCCATCACTCCTTTTATTATTCACTAATTTATCACAATCTGTCCTTCAGTCTAAGGACTTTGTTAATTGTGTGTGCGTGTGTCCTGACCCCTGACCCTCGCCCCCCGCTCCTATTATGCTTGGACAGCTTGCCTGGTCCTACATTTAACTGCAATCACATTCACAGACAAGGCTGATGAGGTTACTGTATGTTTTGAGAATAAATGGAGCAGTTATGACGGAGGCGTGAAAGACAGGATGATCCTAGTGGATTACGCCTGTCCTAAGGGTTCTGAGAATCCGGCCCCTCAAAATGTACCTTTCCTATGATCAATATTTGTGATGCATGTATTCTTAAAGGTAGTGCGTGCGTTGGTGTTGGTTATTGTTTTAAATGTTTACGGTTATTGTTTTAAATGTCACATTAAGGATTTCATATAATGTTGGTAACACACCAATGCATGCCACAGCAAAGGAACACAAATAGCACACATATAAATCACCATGGAAAACAAGGAGCACAATAAAGAGGGCACAAAAACAGCAATTCACATCCACAAGAAAAAATACAAGCTCATGAGATGCTGTGATCAGGTAAACTCAATAGAGTTAGTAGTCTAGGCTCTCTGCTGTATTTAAAATCCTCAAAAAACATTATATTATCATATAAATATGATTCTGATAAAAACAAATTAATTACAAGTATACATCTGAAAAAAATCATATATATATATATATATATAAACATTTACAACTTATCTACTTGTATCTCTTAATTGATATAAAGAATCTAATATGTTTTGGAAATTAAGGGGCCTTTGTGACTATAGGTACATACAATACATAAAGCGTAGATGCACAACAGTCAACAACATGCCGACTAGCAGAGAATAGCGACTTAAGAGGGAGAGGGAATTACCGTTCTTGCTGGGAGAGATAGTCTTTATATAGGGACAGCTGACTATCTGCATCATTGCTACACCTAAAAGAATCAAGCAAGCACAGAGCGATGGAAGAAAAAGACACACGTCAAGTACAGTGTCCAGTGCAGATCAAATTACCAACAGACTCTGCATTGGTAATGGCGATCTTCTCTGTCTGTCAGATAAACTAGACAGATTATGATGGGTAAAATAGTTGAGAATATAACGATAGTCATTAAAGATCACCTTGACAGTACTTGCAAGAGTTGATGTCAAGCTTCAGTGTCATGTATAAAAACTGATGACACGAGTTATGATGTAACCATCTGCTTGGTAGTACTGAAAAATATTGTGAAGGGGGCTAGTACTGCCATCTATTGGCTGTCACACAAGACTACTTTGAGTTTGGCTAAAAGCACGACAGCTTAAAAGAATCACTCTCACTACTTTAAGAATCACGCTCAATTCTAAACAGTTTGTTAGTAAAACACTGCTTGTTCTGAAAAGAAGAAAAGCACAGAAGGACATAGATTTCACACCAAATCAAGGGAAGAGATGTGAGTACAGGGAGGCATTCAAGGGGGGAGGGGTGTTGGGGTGGGCAAAGCAGAAGTGTGCAGACAAGAGATCCAACTTACCGGGTAGAGGAATTGGCAGGCCAGGCAGAGGCACTCTGAAAGGTGGCACCATCACTGGGGGGAAGGCTGGGATTGCAGCAGCCGGCTGTGGCACTGTGTGGGAAAGTCCCACAGGAAGGGGCTGCGGACCTGTAGTCACTGTGACTGCTACAGCGGGGGCATTGACAGCAGCTACAGGGGTCACTGCCACACTGTGGGGAGCAGTTACTGCAGATGACAGATCAGCATTTTCAGGAGCTGTGAAGAAAGAAAAAAAAAAAAAGAATAAGCCATCAGAGAATATCAGAGGCTGAACCCCAGATAGCAAAATGGACCACATAGTTTATTTGTGCCCCTATTTTAAACAGGGATCTGAAATTTCAAAGTCAATAAATGCTGAAGATTTTTTACTTTTTGGTGCATTAAAGTCAACCTGAAATTCAAATCTGCCGTTTTTATTTTGTTAGTTAATGCTGGCACAAGCACTAGCACCACTATTACCAGGCCCAGGTGTAGGTAGGAGAGGAGAGACTGTAGTGGTGCTGGGAGTAGAGGTGGAGCTCATGGCAGCAGAAGAGGCCTGGGTTGTGTGAGGAGGTACAATGCTGGGGCCTGCAGCAGGTATGCTGGGAGAAGGGCTAGGGGCGTTGGAGACTGCTCCTGTAGCCGTGGCTGCTGCGGCAGCTGCAGCTGCAGCCTGGCCCAGCATCATAGGGGTGAGCTCAGCCTGCTGGATCACTTTCACACCTCCCGGCTTCGTCCAGGCTGACTCCCTCGTACGAGCATTATAGTAGTATACCTGCTCAAAAACAAATAACCACAACAGATTTAATAACCAGCATCTCAGGTGGGGCGTAAAATAGAGTTTTGGTTTGAACGAAACATCGGTATGGATGAGAGATTTACAACAGATAACAGTGCTCTGTGATACAACATTCTCCAAAAATCTCTAAAAGAATACTCCAGTACATATTCAACCTTCTCTCTATCTGCTCCCGACACACCAAGTTGACTGTTGACTGCTGGACAGCGTAAGCAAGCGTTGGTGTCCGCTACCACCCGCAGTTTGTGTGGTGTGTGCCACAGCAATATCTTTTGGACAAACCGCTTCTAAGCTCCATACCTTTCCTTCCGGACTCTTGTTTTCTACCCAGATCTCCTCTGTAGTGCTCACTGTTGGGGCAGTTGGTGTGGCTGAGGCTGTAGGTGGAATTCCTGGTGGGAAGATCAAGCCAGGAGGAGGAGGCATGCTACCAACTGGTGGCGGTATAAATGGTGGTCTCTTGGAGGACAGAAAAACAATACATTGAAATAATTTTCAGTTTTGGTACACTGTAGGCTACCATACATGAAAAGGTCTACTCATCGTTTGCTCTATGTCACATTGCTGTTACAAGTCCAACATAACTTGCCAGGCTAATTTGCTTAGGTTTGTACTGTTTTGTACTTCTCACACATACATTACACTGTACATTTCATACTGTTCTATTACAGCATTTGAATGTTTTTTTTGCACTATTTCTTATATCGAAGTCTAGTGTTGTGTACGGGGCTTTCCCTTTTTTTTATTATTGTATAGATCATATGACTCATGCTCTCAATTTGCACTGTAATGGTCTTTAGTACAGTACTGTTCTGTAGACACTAATCCTGCCTTGCGTCATAGAAAAACATTACTTCATTCATGACAAATGGGTTAGCATTAAAGCAGCCAATAAGGCTAATTTTCCATGTACTGTTGTTTGGAGTTGGAGGTGGCTGATTCGACTCATTAGAAGGGGTGTCTGGATTCTATTGGAAATGTCGCTTATATCATGTCTCATCCTCGTTAGTATAGTCTACAGTATCTCCACCTGTCATGCAAAAGACTGGGTTTCAATTGCCCGATGGGGAGAGTTCATACTTTGGGGCATCTGATGGCCTGGAGGTTACGGAGTTGCCCCTGCGATCAGAAGGCCACAGGTTCAAACCGCAGGACTGCTCGTGGCACCACTGAGGTCCCCTTGAGCAAGGAACCATCCACACACACTGTTTCCCAGGTGCTGTGTTCCTGGCTGTCCACTGCTTCACTTAGTGAATGGGTTACATGTAGAGAAAGAATTTCACATTATGTGTGCTGTGCTGTGTTCATGTGTGACTATAAGGAGCCATTTTACTTTACTTTCTGGGATTGAAGCGGTTGTCTCAGACCACGAAAACAATAGTTAGGAAAGTCAACTTCTAGACCTATTATTTATTTACAAACAGTGTTAGTGAAGTCTGGACCTTTGTACCTGTAAATGGGGCGTTGCTATGGGCGGTGGGACGCTGGGGTCAAAAGGGAGGCGTCCAAAGGGTGGTCTGGCTGGGGGTGGAGGGCCTCGCATCACAGCAGGGAATGGTGGGGTGGCGGGGGTGCTGAGGAGGGGCTGTCTGCGGGGCATGCCTGCGCTGGCTGCGGGAGCAGAGGCAGCAAACAGTGCCGCAGACTGCTGCGCCATCCTGCTTCTGCAGAGAGAACTTCAGTAAGTCAGAAGAAAGCATGCAGCTTAGTTACAAATATAATGGAGGAATCTTGAGCTTTAAACAAAATAAAATGAAGACAACTTTACAACAGAAAATGATTCAGGTGGTTTGCTTTATTTTGCCAATCAGACAGCAAAACAGCAAACGACATCCAGCCAGTGCGTGGATCCAATCTTTATTTTGGGCTCGCTGGGGACCAATCTTTCTACACTTGTCCACAACTTACTTGGCATCAATTTTTTTGGTTCGTCACACCTCCTGGTCCCTTTGCCACTATTGTTTTAAAACCAATCTTCCAATTTCTTCCAACCGACAGGTGGGGCTACATTTGCAACCTTGCGCCACCAATATCTTTTAACCAACCATAATAAAAAAGGACACTAATACATCAGGTCAATGGCTTGTCCTCATGTGCTCATTATGGTGTTATGGTTACCTTATAGGGAAAACCAGAGCTACAACAAATTGTACATACTTAGTCCTTAGTAATACAAGGACAAGAGAGTGCTAGATCTTTCACACAGACGCAGCAACGCGAGGGTGACAGGACACAGCCCCGTGCTACAGTCCCCCTTCACAGCATGCTTACTGGACCCCTAGATAACAGGACGATATTAAACAAGAAAACCCGTTTCTGCAAAGAGAGCTTCAGAAAGTCAGGAGAAAAGCATGCAGCAGAGTTACAGACACAGTAAAGTGAGGGCTGCAAAATGCCGCTGGAGACACAAAACCGAGCCACAGCCCCCTTTCTGCACGGCATGGTTACCATCCCCCTTGTTAAAAGACGGATATTAAGAAAACCTGCTTCTGCAGAGAGAGAGCGCTTCAGTAAGTCAGGAGAAAAGCTTGCAGCTTTGTTACAGATACAGCAATGTGAGGGCTGTATGATGCTGTTGGAGACACAGTCCCGAGCCACAGCCTCTTTTCTGCACCGCATGTTTAATGGATCCTTGGTTGAAAGGAGGATATCAAACAGAAAAACAAAAGGCACTTGCCATACAAAGTACAGTAAAATTCAGTCGGTAGTTTGTATAACCAGCATTAACACAACAGCATATTTGAATCCTGTCAGAAAAGTGGCGGGTCCGTTATTGTCTGTCATTAGGTGAGCTAGCACAGTTAGCCGGCTAGAACAGCCACTCACTAAATCACATTTATAGAGGAAACTACAAACTCACTGAAGCACGTTCCTAGCTGGGATATATAAAAGCAGTGCTGCAGTATTACTTTCCGCTGATCTAGTTAAAAGTGGTCTTAAAGGGGCTTAAACTCTCACCCGTTAGCACCGAAAGCAATGCTCTCTCCCTCGATGTGTTCCGCCATTACAGGAAAACAACAAAACGCCACCGTGACGCCTTTCCGGCACTTTCTACTAGAACACATGCACTACGTGGACGAAAGTATTGGGACACAATTCTTAATCCAGGATTTGGGTTTAGGCCCCTTATTTCGAGTGAAAGGCAACCATAACGCTTCAGCGTAACTAGACATTTTTGCAGTTTGGGAGAGGCCTTTTTCTATTCCAGCATGACTGCTGTGCCCCAGTGCACAAAGCAAGGTCCACCAAGACATGTTTGGATGAGTTCGGTGTGGAAGAACTTGCCCGACCCACACAGAGCCCTGAGCTCGACCACAACCCCACCCAACGCCTTTGGGATAAACTTGAACCTAGACTGTGAACCAGGCCTTCTCGTCCAATATCAGTGCCTGACCTCATAAATGCTCTACAAAGTGAAGTAAAAAACATCAAATGAAATTTGTAAAACAGCTAGAATGTACAGTTTCTTACTCCTAATTGATCAGACCAGCTTCACTTAACGTTCAGAACACAAAGCCGACGCAGGAGGGTAAAATCACACAAAAAAGATTTGTTTACTTTTATTCAAAAACTTACTGTCTCCAGATAGATACAAATCAGAAATAGTACAGTGGATGACAGAACAGGGAAACAATTAGGTATGAGTGGAAATCTTTGAACAGGGAAAAGATCATATATGCTTATAAACATTAACAGGAAAAAAAAACACTAGAAAATTAAAGTTTCTGTTAAAACACATGTATATTTACACAATCTATTCAGCAGTTTTGCCAATGCAGTGGTGAGTGACCAACAGGGGACAAAGTAGAGCAAAGTAGAGAGTTTTGTATTTCTTCAAGTGCCTTTGCACTTTCCTAACTCAATAATTACAATCATGCCATTTCGGAACATACTATAGTCTAAACAAAATGGGAACCAATGCACCGCACAAAACAGAAAAAAACCTTAACATGAAAAAAAAAAAGAAAAAAAAAAAAAAAGAAAGAAAATTCTTAACATGAAAAAATTGAGAACTTTTTTTGTACAAGCATGTTTAAGGCCAAGGCATGGAATGATCAAAAAGTATACCTGTGACAAAACATGTTTAGATATACAAATATTTCAGTACAAGCTAGATGTATCGTTTTATTTTTATAGAGCTGCCCAAAGCAACACAAATAATGTTCGTGTTTGAATGAATGTTATATTGTGTTACGCTGAAGGTTCGATATTGGGAAGGGAAAAAAAAAACAAAACAAAAAAACCTTAAAGCTGAATGTAATCGTAAGAGCTCATGAAGCCTCACCATCCTAAAGTACATTTAGGAGAATGTAATAACCTGAAGACCTTAAGACTGACCAAAACAAAAAAAATACTAACAAACAGAAAAATCCATATAAAATACAAATTTTAAAAAATTCCTTGCTGCATGGCTACATGCTCTCATCTTTTGACATTTTTAATACATTTCCATTTCCTTGTAACTTTAAATTGGAGCTTAAAAGTAAGAAAAAAAACCCTAAATGCACAGTTATAAAATCAGCACCAATTTATATATTCTTATATAACTTTATTTAAAAGTAAATGTCTACATCACTAATCAGCTGGATCTCAGGGAGGAGACAATGGTTTTGCAGCAGACGTAACTGTAGTAAGCTTCGCTTTTGTTAGAGACTAACACAATGGCACTACTGGAGAGATTTCCTTTTGCTTCATTGCTGCTGCTCTTTGGAGGGATATGTGAGCAGTGCTAATCTTTGGGTGAGATGATTTGGGAGAAGCAGAATCACAGCTTCCTTTCTCCGATTCTTCAAAAGAGCTACAGTGAGCATCCTCACCGTCCATAAAGGATAGCGTGAGCTGTAGGCCTTGTTATCGTCTTTTTCGAAGGGAGGGAAACAAAACTAAATGCTAAATATAAAGACCTGGAGGATCTCCTCCATTTTACATATTAGATAGTTAGGAAGAATAAAATATTTCACATCACTCACTATGATGAGCAATAACCTGCTTATAAATTACTACTTTACACCTGATTACTCACTATTACAAAAGGGCTATACATAACATAGTTATCTTTTAAGTTAAAAAAAGATGCATTCACCCCAGTTTCAAGAAATACCACAACTTTAAGAGAGCTCACATAAATTTCTTCACAAGATGACGTTCAACTTTGAAATATTTTATATATTTATACATGCCTAAGAACAGTCCAACATTCCATGGCATTCCACAGTCTGCTCCCAACATTCTGAATGGAGAGGGAAAGCTTACTCAACGACCGCTGAAGTCACTATATTTATATCTTTAAGTCTCTAGAGAAGATGTGTAGTTTTTGTTTGCCAGTTACTACAGTGAGTTTGGGCATAATCTTTACAAAATTAAATCTCATATTACAGAAAAGTCTAGGATTTTCATCAAAAAGATTCCAAATGTTTATCTTAAAACATGGTTACTCCAAGGACCTACAAAAGAAAATGTTTATATTCAGTGTGATGTTAGTGTTACCAAATAAATGACCCTTGCTTCTCTTAACTTGTAGTTAATTTTAAGTCCAGATGCTCTTTAACTTTTCTTAGCTTGAGGCTGTCTCTCTTCCACAGTATGGAGTGAACTGTGGAAAAGAGGTGTCTATTAGAAATCACTCCTATTAGTGCCATCTAGTGGTGATCTCTCATGGCCTTACAGTGGAGAGTTGGCGTGCTCCCCACATTACCGCTGAAAAGCATCATAACCCAGGAAATGAGTGGTCCTTACAGACTCGTCCATGATAGAGGCAGGGTCAAAAAAATCTGGCTTCAGTTCTGATCTCTCTCGTCGATTCTTTGATGCAGGCTACAAAAAAAAAAAAGAAAAAAAGAAGACACAATGAAGCTACAAATCATCATTAAAGCATTTTTCAACACTTATGCTGAGTTTTCACAATGCCACAGGAGGACAAAACACTCCACTGCTACACCAGGCTATGCATAACAATTAAATGATTTCAGCCAAAACAATGTGCAACAACTTCTTACCAGATCAATATCCATCGTGTCAAAGTCCATGCCTTCATTAAGATCCTCAATTCTGCCTTCTGATGACATCATCACATCCTCCACAATTGGCTCTTCATCATCTTCCATTAGCCCTGATCCTCGACGGCTGAAGAAAAAAAAAAAAAACACAGAAAAGAAAAAGAAAAGACAAATATCAGTCATACAACTGTTCTTAGTACTGGAACAGAAGAAAAAGAAACTAAATCAATCTGTCAAAGTATGAATGAAAGAAGACCTGACATAACTCATTAAAGCTTAGACTGACAGATGAAACAGCCATAAATCACTTTTCGAGGATAGCGTGGGTGTGATTTTAATTATTCAGGAGATCACAGTCTAACACTGCATGAGGCCAGGCCCCAGGCTTGCTGTTGCCAAACACAGCTTGCAGAATGATTTACTTGCCAGTAAGGCTGACTCTTGCTAGAAGTGCATTCAACTGGTCCTCTTTAGTATGATCATTCTCTTTCAAAACTGCATAAATGAGGCACTGATCACTAATCAGATCAAGACACCACTAAAGGGCGATTTCTGCTTATATAGTGCAGCTTTATATTAGTCCGTACAACAACACAAATGAAAAACTAGCAAGTACAAACATTTTAACATTATCCTACCTGGCTGCAAAAAGAATACAAATTTCATCACGAAGTTATAGGGCTGCCCACAACAGCTAAGCGGCTGTTACTGCATGCATGATAAACTGGCGCTGTAGCTAGTATGACACATAGCTAGCTTAGTTTCTAAGTGTTGGCGTGCAATAACACATTTGTTTCAACGCAGATCATCAACCACTGCTGCTACAGCATATGGTTCCCAGATGTAAAAGCGGAAATAAAACACCTTAAGTACACCTGCACATTAAATAACTGGCACCACGGAAGCTTGGTTGAAGGCATTTCTGAGATAGGAAAAACAAATAGCCTTGTATTTACAGTATTACAGCAGTTAGAATCTTAACACGGGGCACATTTACCCCTCTGTCATCCAAGGATGCTCACATATACGAGCATTTTGTGTTAGGAAACTTTAAAACCAATGTTTACATGCACACCAATGGTTTAGTAATAAGACAGAGTCTAACAAAGCTACGAAAACGTAAACGGTATGGTTTGACTGTCGTAGTCTCAATATTGGCCTGGACTCATTCACATTAAACTTAGGTTGACTACCTGAAATGAGTCACTGAGGTGAAAGGGTTTAGACTTTTGTGAAGAGGAAGAGACATCGCCCATATAAAATTCGGCCAAAATGGATGTGACTAAATGTTTACATAGTAAGAGGGGAAAAAAAACAAACAAAAAACCCCAAAAACAAATGGTGCAAAAGGTATGCATACATCAGCTGAGATGTGTCATAGAGTCAGGCTTTCATACATGTAAATGTTTCGGTTTTCCTAACTAAGAACTCAGAACTTTCCCTAAGGATCTGAACATATATGGTGTTCTTACATGGCATGCTGCAAGTTACTCCTCAGTTTGGCATAGTTCATGGCTCTCTCATGCTGCTGCCTGGCAGCTTCCTCTTGCTGCTGCCTCTGTGCAAGCATCCAAGTGACCTGCGTGCTGCAAAACACAACAGCAACATACTTTACTGTAGAAGGTATACTGGTTAGAACTTAAAAATTAGTGTATGAATTTCACCATTACAAGTCATGCCGACCATGCCACAAACAAGACTAGAACTGCTTGCAACAGCAACATGTGGACCCATAATAAACAGCACAAACATTTACAGCTTTCCAATGATGTGTTGCTAGCACACAAGAAAGCTCCACGAAAGTCACTGGAGACAAGGTAGTTAACCAGTAGGGTCTGTGAAACACAGAAAGGTCAGACACATGCTCAGACCTCGCTGGAATTAGCATTTTCACAAGGCTCTATATGTATGAGAGTAAAAGCCAAAACTTTTTGTGCTCTAAAGACTTAAATTTTTTTTAAAACATACATTTACACTTTCACCTACTTATTGTTCAGTTCTTTTTCTACTATTTTGTGCAATAAGATATGGTTATTTGTAGAATAAAAAGTGCATGAAAAGAGGCGTACTGCTGTTTTTACTGGTTTCTATTTGGACAGAGCACTGCTGTTTTTTACTGGTTTCTACTGTACAGAAATAATTTATACCATAATTTAACTTTTTGCCCATACTGCTCACAATCACTTTACTGCATGCATTATACATAGATATACATAGAAGTTAACGTGAAGTCACACATCAAAGCGGAATTGTGAAGGCACAAAACTGAACAACTTCCTTCAAGATTTCACTGCTTTCTCAACCCCCCCAAGCTATGCAAAATGTACAGAAGTTCATAATAAAGTACTTCTGAACATGGAAAAGTGTTTTAGGTCAACGTGGTTGTGCAGGGTTGTGGACATAAAGCAATAGTGACATTTCTACACTGTCGTGAAGCAGAATCATTTAAATGGTTAAATGGTTGCACATAGTTGTTCCCAGAGGTATATTCTCATTTCAATATCATGTGTGGCCCAATGAGATGCAGAGCATATGAAAATGACGGAGAGAATAATGACTGTTTCATTGCAATATTTTTGAAAACATTCACAATTATCTGTAGTCACACAGATATCATTCACATGCTACCAAGCAACTGTGTGCTTACTTGTAGTCCATGGGGGGTTGGTGGTGGTGAGGCTGGGGTGTCTGTGGGTGTGTGTGGTGCTGTGGTGTTGGCGGCTGCTGTTGCTGCTCGGGGGGCATGGTGTAAACGCCCATGTAGCTGTCCTCGGGCCGCAGCCGCTTGGGGTCACGCATGACCGTAGACGTGAGGTGGGGAGAAGGCATCATGACAGGCGTTTGCATACTGTGTTCCCGGTTTAGCCACACATCACTGCTGCTGCTGCTCTCCTCTGCTGTGGAATGGCAGAGACAAGAATCAGGGGTCAGAGCCAGGCTATTATAGGCCGGGTCTCACAGTTCAGCACTGCAGAAGAGAGCACTGCTGAGAACTGTGCCAGTGTGGCCAACCAAATTACTGGGATTTAATCAAGGAACTGCTTTTGGAAAGCAGACAGGGTCATCAGGGTGCTAAGTCAGTTAATCAAACAACAGTTAACAGATTAACAAAGTCAATAGTAAGAAATGCAGAAACTCAGAAGTAAGCGGGCGGTACCTTCAGACAATTTCCTCTTGGCAGGGACAGGCTTGGGCTTCTTGCTGCGGATGGTGGAGCCGCGGCTGCTGATGCCGCTCACCACAGACATGGTGTCATCGTCACCGCCAGCTTGCAACGAGTTCCTGTAGGAGATAAGTGGTAGCCAGCAGTCTTCCCTCTGCAAAGCCATCTGAAACGTCATGAAGCGCTCCAGATACATGTGCCTGAAAAGATAAAAAGAGAAAACAAATCAAATACAATACGTAAGCTTGTGGGGTACCAAAATTTAGTTTTTGCGGAGGGAATAAATAAAGAAATAATTTTTTTTTTTTTTAAATCCTGGCAAACACCAGCGGTAGTTTCATAAAATTTCTGTCTTGTCACTAATTTGTGGTGTAACAAGTCAGATTACAAACTAGTAGTTTATCACCCACTACACTAGTGTTACGGCCTTTTTTTTTTTTTCTTTTTATACACATTTTTACAAGTGAGTCTGAAACTTGATATAAGTTCACACCGACATGTTGGAGTTTCTATTCCATTGTCAATCTCCTAGGATGCAGGAGATTGTCCCAGTGTGTCCTGAACTGTACTGAAATTAAAATTATTAGCTGAACTTTAGGAAAACCTAAACTGAAAAAAGTTGCCAGTATAAAATCGTATCATTAAATAAAGTAATTTAAAATAGCGTATAGTGTGTGCCAGTGATCTCCACAACAGAACAGCTGTTCATCCAAGGCATTATCTTTTTAGTTATAACGTGCAGTTTGGCTCTGACACTTCTTGTTGTGTTTCATCTTGGACACATCTTGTTGTGTTCGTCTTGTCAAAGACGGTGTCACCGTACTAGCAGGGACTTCTATTAGTTTTGCTATATTCTATACATTAAACAAGCCGTGTTTTCAAATGGAATCTGTGAGCACTTTTGTAAGATGAAGTGGAATATTCGAGCTAAAAGTGAACCCCAGCTTTCTGGAACGTCAACAAACAGCACTTGTGATCCTTATTTTTCATGGTAATCACAATGAAAATTTGTAAAGTTTTAGCTTGAATTGGAAAAATTATTTGGTTTGGAAACTTGGTACACATGTAGAACAGGGTCATGTAAATTCATAAGTTTCACTTATATGTTACTCTAGTTAAAAAAGAAACATAGGTCTTCATCATCAACATGAAGTAAGAAAAAGGGGCTTACACAGTGCGCTTGTCTTGTCTCATTAGTTTAGACGAGAACTCGCTGAGGATGTCCAGAAAAGCCAGGTTTAGGGGAGGGTAACCATCTCCTTGTGGATTTGGCTCCTTGAAAGCAAATTCAATGCCATCCCTACAAGCCAAATACAAAACACCACAGATTCAGTCACATAAAATACTCTCATGCACATCCAAGTTTCATATGAAAACAGCATCAAAGACAGAACTAGTTTCAGATGATAGAAACATACTTGTGTAACATGGCAATAGCCTCTCTGGTTTTGAGCTGATCCAAGCCAAAGGTCAGAGAAAAGCGGCGAGCCAGTTCCTTAATGCCACAAAAGGCTGAGGACGAGCGGTCAAAACCTGGGCCCAGGTCTGACAGCATCTCATTGAACAACTACACAGGGAAAAAGCAAAGTTCTGTGATTATCCATTCCAGCATGTAAGCCTCAGCTTCTGAATAGGCACCCAGACCTCCGACATCACACCTACCTGCTGCAAGCTCAGAATAAGGGTCTTTGCACACTGTATTTTGTCAATCTGTCTTGTTTTGCTCATGGTTTCCTTGATGATGTCCCCATAGTCATTGTAATACTGAGAAGGGGGGAAAAAGCAGTAAGATTAGTGCACTTAATTTATCTGTCACAGGCTTCATGTTAAGAAAACACAATGCAACACTCACCCTCATATACTGCTTAAAAATGTCAGCCCCAGTACTCATCTCCACCACATTGTAGATGATGAGCTTGCAGTAAGCTGCAAGCAGGTTGCGTCTTTTATGCAAAGCTTCTATTTTCCCTGCTTCATCATCCTGCTGTCCATCTGGTCAAATAAGATATGAAAAAATATTTGAGTAACACTTATTGAGCGTGCGTTTCACCACTGTATAGGGTATTGGCTCCACCTAGTGGTGACTGGTAATTGCAAGTGATGAACCAAATGTACACTGGACCCAATAAAATTCACTAATTACTACCAGGTATAGATGTACCTAAATTCCATGACAGGCACAACTTGCTAAACACAACCTGCCTTATAACCTGCCATTGTGGAATCCACAATGTCAACACCGTACTTATATAAATCTTTACTACAACTTTGTAAGCCAACTTTGAAGCTTATAGACTAGCTCATAATATGAGCATTTGAGCTTCAGACATGAGGTGTATCCTTCTGATAATGGTTCAAACAAGCAGAACACAGGCAAAACAATGTTTACACTGAGATAGAACTGTTGATTTGTTTGAATTCAACAAAAATGGCCCATTTTATTCATTAGACAAAGCTGATACTGCAAAACGTCCTTTGAGAAATAGACTGAACCAGCCCCAAACTATACCAAACTGTACAGAATTAAAAGCACCAGATCCACTAAAAGGATAAACCTGTGCTGTTGTTGTCCTCATCCTGGTCAATGAAGACATGGTCCAGGATGAAGCTGAGCAATTCAGATTGCAGGGAGGACTCCGGCGTGTAGACCAGAGGCTCCAAAATCTCCCGTCCCCCAGAGATGATCTGGTGACTGAAGATCATCAGTAAGTCACACAGGATGGTGAAGGCCTGTTGGGAAGAGCCAATAAGCTAAGCACGCCTTTATAATGATAGATAGAGATGAAAGCATGGCACTACAGACTAATTTATCGTACTAACCTGCTCTTTGACAGCAGTGTTGACACTCGCCAAATAACGCTGGCACATAAGGCAGAACGCTCGCATTTGCTTTCTCAGAGTCACCATGTCCTCCTAAAAGAGTCGAATCAAAAATTTGAACTAACAAAGTAAAAGCATCTTACCAAAGCAAGAAAAGTGGAAGACAGAAAAGCAGCCTTACTTTTTTACAGCTTCCTTCTGAGACCTTGGCTAAATGCCAGAGGATCACATAGTGTGTACACTGCAGTGCGTGGATAACAATCTGAAACAACCCAGCGAGACAGAGAGAGTAAAACTATCATTCAGATGGCACTGTGCTTCCAACACAATCAAAACAGCATTTTAAATTTGGCACCTGCTCAGGCATGTCTCCATTCTCAATGCCAGTGTTGAGTAGTTTATAGTTGCTGGTAAACAGGTCCCATTTGGAGAGGTCATGAGCACTGAGAAGCAGAGAGAGGCATTTCTCAAAAAAGAGGTCAAACATTTGCAGTAGTCAAAAACAAGTCAGTACGAAACTGTAAAATATAATAGATTCTTACTTATGGAAAGCAGTGATCCTCTTCAGTGTGGACAAGACCTGATAAGCATCATCTTCATCTGGATCTTCTCCCTGAGGAAGATGTTGATTTAATAATCCAGAAAAATGCCAGAGGCTTTACTGCAGTGCCATTAAACTGGAATAAAATGGCTAGACACCTTTTTACGGAAACATTAATGAATAAAGCAGGCCTTACAGGAATATACTCGCACAAAATGCACATTACCACGTTTTGCAAACAATCAGTTACAGTGGAAATTGTACCCCTTAATCTCACCTCCTGTAAAAAGTCTTCCAGCAGCCTGTTGAACTTGTCCACCAGTTCATCTAGGAGCTGGCTGCGGGCAATGTCTACTCTGTTGAAAATAGTGAACTCCTCATTGCAGAGGGAATGGTAGGTCTTGGAGCAGGCCTCCAGCACGTCCGTGTCCGTGTGCTTTTCCACAATCTCCCTGATTTGTCTCAGCAATGATTCCAGATGCTGAATGGAAAAGAACACCAACATCACATCCAGTTACTAAAAACATACAAAAATTTTGTTGTCAATACCCATTTCACACACACACACACACACACACACACACACACACACACACACACACACACACACCTCACCTTTTCCAACCGTCCTGTTGTGTATATTTCTAGATCAAAGTACTGGGGCAGCTGCAACAGGTTGGTGACCTTTTCTGCATCAATTGAGTACTGTTAAAGAAAAAAAAAAAAGTACATTATTTCCAGTAAACTGCATAGACCAGCAGGGTTTTTCAGTAATTCTACAAGAGACATAGCAGTGCTCACCTTGGCAAGTAAAGGTGGAAGTGCTACAGCAAAGAGCTCAGTCATTCTTGTCCGGTCATCAAGCTGAGTTTTCTTTTCTTTTGCCGTCAGTACCTGGAACAAGAGGAGATTGCTAACCCATGCGTGTACACAGATTACAAAAAGAACACAAATATCCTTGCAGTTTACTTATCAAAAAACTTGTCCCTGATTACTACAGTCACAGCTGACCTTCTGGTCCCAAAGTATTTCTATACTTTTTTTTCTTTCAGAAATGGGCAACACGGAAAATTACTATCCCTAATACATTTTCACAATACACTGAATATCCACAATATGCTCAGAAAAGCTTCTTGTGTAAAAATATCAAAATAATAATAGAATCAAATATTGTCCATCTGTATTTCATGCTTTCTTACCCTCTTGCCAGTGCCTCTGCCCACAGGTGGATGGCACTCTGCAGCCTGTCGGATGGTGCAGAGCATTATCTCGATGAGGGCTGTCTCCTGTCTGTCCGTCAGAGCTGAACAGTAGACAACTTCCCATTAGTGTATGCAAAAATGGACATTTCACGAATAGTGGAGTGTGCATGACAAGGCTGAAGATGTGCATTTGACACTTTTGTTTCAGCTGTATGTAACAGTCCAGCATGCTTCCTCAGGAGGCAATCTGTCTCCAGTATGTGTAGGATGTTAAGAAACTGTGTCTCAGCCTAGACGTAAAACATGCTCAACGGCCAAACAGATAAAGAGCGAGAGGTCAGACCTTCCTCTCCGGGCAGGGGCTCATCCAGCAGTAGACTGATCATGCACTCCCAGTCCTTCAGCAGCTCAGAGGCGCAATCCCACATGCTGTCCACCAGGTATGCAGCATGTTCATGCAGCTGAAGAGGGCACAGAGAAGACCTTCACTACTCACACTACCTTACTCATGTCAATCATTCACTGCAAATTTGTTACAGCCCTGTTCATTTAGCAGGACTTCTTCCAAATCCCCCAGATTAAACAAAAAAATAAAACAAACAAAAAAAAATCCTAAGAGGCTAAATTACAGAATTCATCTAGCGCAAAAGACAGTAAGACTAAATGTGTTACTGGGGCTCACCTCACTCTCTAGGAAGAAGAAAACAGTGGTTTTGATGAGGTTGGCATTCAGAGACTGTCTGCCCCGTCTCTTTGGCATACTGTCATCCTCAATGTCTCGATGGCTAAACAGCCTAAAAAGATCATCATAAATGTTGCAGATTAACAAAAAAAAAAATTGACATTTCACATTACAGGAAAATGAGGCTCCTATACTGTGAAAGTAACACATATACAATCTACCTTTGTGCCCAAAACATGCTGTTTTTTCCCTTTCCTGAGGCTGCCGCTGAACATTTACACTATGACATGCTGAAACATTAAAGTAACCTTGGACCTCGGAGTGCTGTGTCTGTGTACATCAGGACCATCCTACTTCCCTGTGGTCAGCATACTCTGCGATGGCCTAACCTTTTCTACTCTTCAATTCTTTGCTTCTCTACTACAAGCTCTCTTTCAGGAGATAAATGGAAGTTCCAGCATGAACAGTCACATATGCCTTAATCAACTAGAACTACAGCTCTTTGCCAAATTAAGTAAAGAAGAAGCAGATGCAAGCCTCACTTCTTGAAGAGGAACTCTCCTGCTGCCACGGCGACTGGACGGTGGGCGGAGTACACCAAGTGGTAGACACTTTCACAGTCCTCCGCAGTCAGGACCTCATCACTGCTACTGGAATACCAAACACAAGAATCACGTCAGCACACAGTCATCTGTGTCATCAGTACATCAGAGAAAGAGTCCAACAGACAGATAGCATCCTCTATTGACCAGAGACACTCACTGTAAGACAAGGGTGAGCAGTTTTATTGCTTGCACAGCGACGTCATACTCCTTGTCCAGTGTCATGGACACAATGCGGTCCTGAAAAAGAGTGGAAAACCAGTTAACGAGAGTTTCAGGCAGATCCAGTTTTTAAAATGTAAAAATTCATTAAACTCAATGTGCTCATTTTGGAATGTTTGAAATGCTATTGAACACAATATGCTCTATTTTTTGCAAACAAACAAAAAATATGTATATATTTTGAACAATAAACAATATACACTCCTACTGTGTAAACTGTTCCCCCAGTCACATGCTTGTATTCGGTGCATTTTTGAAAATAATTCTGAAATTCTCCAAAGTTGATCAAGAAATTTGAGATGATATGCTGCACTGAACCATTTCTGGGAAACTAAATTGCTGACATAAACATCTAATTGTATTTACTGCTCTTTCCCCCTCTCTTGTTTATACTGTGGTAACGCAATGTCGCTTGCTCTCTTGAGTTTGGGAGGGGATTTACTGCAGATGGCTCTCACCTTGAAGCGGCTGGTGAAGAGCTCCAGCTTGGCATTGAGCTCGCGGTTGTAGTAGAGGCCCTGCAGAGCTGTTAGGCATTTAAGTCGCACTTCACCTTGCTGCAGGAGAGAGCAGAAACATGTTGAGGTTGTACAGTTAGGGTGGATCTCAAAGCTCTAATTCTCTTTCCTTCTCTGTTCTCTGCAAGTGACCCGAAAATTGGTTATCGTGCTCCACTTCTAAAGACGTGTTGATTCTTTAAATGCACTCAAAGGAATTCAGGAAAAATTAGGCTTTTAGAGAGAAAACAGAATTTTTTTTGCAGTATGTTACATAGTTTGTGGTTATACCGCCTTCACCTTCTGTTTTTACTGAATGATAATAGATAATGGGAGGGTACTGTGAAAGGTTGATGAAAGTTGTTCAACTGTTAATGTGATTGCTTTTTAGTAAAGCATGCGGATATGAAACTTTGTTAATAAGACATATCTCAATTCCAGTAACAGGTGATGTGACAATGCAGTAAAGGACACTTTTGCACGTCATTCTCGTCTCTTTAGAGTGTTTTTAAACAGTTGTAAAGCAGCCGCACCTTGTCGTGCATGGTCCAGCCCACATACTTCAGGTAGCTGTCATTAAGAAAGGCGTCACTGTACATTTTCATCCATATCCCGATTTCTTCGATGCAGATCGCTCGGATCTCTGCTATCGCATCACTGGAGGACAAACAGGATGCAATCAAAACCTAAAGTCCCCATCCGATTTAATGCCCAGATGCAGATTTGTAATTACACAGGTGATCAACACTACAGCCGATTTCATGACTTAGTCATCACTGAAGTAGCCATTCTGCAGCAGACACCAGTTATATTTCATTCATGAGGTCTTTTCAAAGCCAGTAATTTTTAAAATGGTATCATACTTTATGTTAAATCTCCAATACCTTTTTCCATTTAATTTTACTTTGCTACTGCTATCAGAAGATCAAGTGCCACTATCAGCACAGGTGAGGACATACCGATATCGGTGAACGAAGACACCCTTGAAAATTGCATTCATCATATTTTCAATTTCATCCTGATTTTCTTGTAGCTGCAAACAGAAGAAAACACAAAATCAACATGTCACATACTACTATTCATATACTAAATCAACCAACCCTAAATCCACAACTTTGCTTTCTGTCTTACCACAACACTCTAGAGACAATGGTCAATGGACAGTCCCACCAAGCCCACCTTCCAGAACAATCACACAGATGGCATCTCAGCAGGGTTCTCCGTACATTACTGAAGAGTTCATTACTATTACAACTGCCAACTAAAGATAGCTTTGCTATTTGCAACCATCTCAATAAAACTCTAGTCACCTGCTCAGAGTGTATTTTTCGTTACCTTGACTATTGTTATCTAACTCGGGAAATGAAAATCTCATCATCACTGCATCATTGCCATTTAATATTCCCTCACCTTTATTTTACAAACTGGAGCATGGAGAAGGGCACGAACAGAGGACACACTTATAGACTCACCTCCTTACGTTTCTGCAGGAGCAGCTCCAACCTGTCATTGGCACGCTTGCCAATCATCTTATTTCTCTCAGCCTCGTACTGGCGCTGCGTGTTGTCCATGTTGATGCTGAGGTTCAGCGCTACATTTACCAAAGCTGTCATCAGCTTCATGGCTGTGAATGTATTATGAAAGGGAGGAAAAAAATGTTTTTCTGTTGACCACAGCTACAAACTTCTGTCAACCATTTTAGTTGTTAGATGAATAAATACTTCACATAAAGACAGTTTTAGATTATGTGATTTGTTTTTATGCAAATCATCTGACTGTTCTCTATCATATAGGGCAGACCAATCGTTCATTCTTTTTTCAAGACACATGAAGCCAGCCACTGTATCTCTTTAAACTACTGCTGAGGCAACTGCGCAGGCCACCTAAACATGCCGGGAGGATTCTTTGTCTAAAACTAAGGAAACTAAGCCACACTTCCCATTCAGATAATGCAGTCACCACTGGATATAGCCGTGCCAATCTACACTACTGAAGAAACTAGCTTTAGAAAATACAATTTCTCATACATTCCTAACATAGCCACTACAAATGCTCTATCACTATATAGTCACTACAAATGCTCTACAAAACATTTGAAGGTTGCGGTTCAAACCTGCAAGAGTGCTGGTGTGCCTAAAGGCTCGCACTTGGGAATCTGAGAGACCCGTGAGTAGAGAGATGACTGTGTCCATCATATACTCGTCATAGATGATGCTGTATTGACACTGCCGCACCAACACACCGATGAACTCGCAGAAACTAGACTTGAACTTCTTCCACTGTGGTCCAGCCATCGTGAGCGGATAATCTCCACTATCCTGCAATATCAGAGACAATATTCCTAATTACCATGGGAGTGGGTTATGCAAAACAAAAAACAATCTTGTCCATGAGCGGACTATTAAAACTGTGCATTACAGAAGGCAAAACGTTACCTCATCAAACTCTTCAGTCATCTTTCTGATGATCTCAGAGTTCTGCATGTGCCGAAACATCTCACCACTCACAACACCTGCAAAAATAACCAGATAGGATTAGGATTATGCAAATAAGCTACTCTTTCTCAAAGAACCTGGTTAGGAGCATAAAATCACACTGCTGAAGAGAGGTTACCATATAATCTCACAAACCACATACGCAGATCAGCCATAATCTTAAAACCACCTGCCTAATATTGTATTCCATCTTCACTGGTAGGTGCTATGGATCAAAGTAAAATCTGCATGAATGCCAGGACACAAGGTCTCCCACCATAACCCTGCCAAGAGCACCACACTGCCTCTGCACAATGGCTCACCTTCTTCCCATAATTCACCCTGGTGTTATCTTTTCCTCACGTAAGCAATGTGAATGGGCTCAGCTGTGCATGTGATGCAAAAGGAAGCATGACTCATAAGACCAGGCCACTGCTCTATGGTCCAGTTCAGCCCATACACCCACTGTAGGTGCTACTGGTGGTGGACCTCTTTTGCTGTGCATTCCATACACAACAAGCTACAGTTCTGACTTTCTTTCATAGCCAGCATTAACTTCTTGGCAAGCTGTGCTACAGCAGCTCTTCTGTGGAATTAGACCAAACCAGCTATCCTTCGTTCTCCATCCTTATTCTTATTTTACCTGCTTCCAACACATCAAAAAGAACTGACTGTTCATTTGTTGCAGAATATACCCCACCCCGTAAAAGTTGGCACTGCAGTGAGATTATCAATGTTCATTTCATCTGTCTGTGGTTTTCATTTTGTAGCCGGTCGGTGAAATTCAGCAAAATGATTCATTTTACCCCAGAAAAGATAGAAATAAGAATGTGTACCTTTGCAGCCTGAACACTGAATAAAGAAGTTAATCAAGTCAAGGAGTGCTGTGTCTCTGTCGTGCTTGTATGACTCGATCCAGTCATCCACGACAGACTAAGGAATAAGGACAGAAAGAGGTGTCAAAATCAACTCATCCACAATCTACAAACTTCATATACTAAACTAAGACATAAATCACAAGCAAACCTGAGCTTGGTTCACACTGACCTGCATGGCGCTCTTCCCCAGCTTGACCACTTCAAAAAGCATGACATTCTCCATGCCATTTTCTTGGTGGTGCCCATTTAAACGGCCGGGACCTTTTCCTCCTCCTTTCCCCTTCTCACTAGGAGCCTTCTTCCCCTTCTTCACCTAAAACGCAGTTCATTAGGTCAGTAGAGAGAGAGACAACACTACATTTATACCAGGGTTCTTCTATTCTAGTCCTTCTAGGACTGGTGTCTAGCACATTTTCCTGTACAAACACACTTGGATTAACACATCTGTTAATTACCAGAGGTAAGGAACGTAATTAACTGCAGAACGCTGGCCATCCAGGACCCAAATTAAAAAATAATAATAATAAAAAATTACTCTGCTCTACGTTAAGCAATCTATTAAAAACAAACAAAAAAAAATTCTGCACTTTTCATGCTGCATTGTAGAATCTGAATCATACAAATACATGTGGATGGTCTGTTGGTTAGGAAAATTCAATTTAAGATTATGAATATATTGTTAATTCTGTTTTTGTGAGGCACCAAGTTCCAGACAAATCAAATGACATAATACTGCTATTTGCATGGACTTAAAGAAAGCTGTTTGCTTATTAATGAAGTCACAGAGAACTTACCTTCCCTTTCCCCTGGGTGGCACTTCTCCCATCAGGATCATCAAAGTCAGTGTCTGATGAGAAACGAGTGTCTGTGTCCCTGTTAAACACAATTTTTTTTTCTTTACTACAGCTGCAGCTTACAATTATTTCAAGAAAAAGACAACTTCTATACAAAACAATAGCGGTGATACTTTGGCACTTTGCTGATTCTAAAATCTGACAGGTATGCACACAAAATGAAATGGCAGTTAGAATTAATTTTTTTTTTTTGGTAAATAGCAAGCTTTTAGTTGCTTAATCCATCCATTAACAGAAGCTACCCTGTTCAGACAGGGAAGAACGTTAGGGAAGTGTATCACTAGTGGTTTAGGTTACCCAACCAGAAAGAAATTCAGTTACAGGACTGTACAGTAAGAACCCCCTGAGCAAGTATCTGAGCAAGTCTACCTGAGATTACTAATTAACATGGTTTGAGAGAAGTGATTTACCTACAGTGCAAAACTTAAGAAGCAAACTTCACACACACCAACTGAAATCACCACTATAACCAAAAGCTCTTTACACTCCAGAGAATAGATGGAAGATCCACTTACTGGGTATAATGAAAGTCCGCTGGTAATTCTGGTGCTGCTATCATTTCTTTAACATCTTCTGGACCACCTTAACTTGTCAATGACTTAATCTTCAGTCAACACAAGCAGTGGGTACCTTTGTGTCATATAACCTGAAGCACAGAAGAGCACATTTCTTATGGTAATCAAGGCTTGCTAAACACTCACCAAATAAAAACACAATAAAATTATCACAATTATCAATAAAAAGAAACGATGGGTGATTTAAATGTACTGAACTGAGGAAAAAGGAGGGAAAAAAGAGGAAAAGAGGGAAATCAGCTCAAATCCTGGTCTCATCATGGCCAGTAGGGGAGCAATGTTGCACTACTTTTGAGTCCCTGACATTTGTGAGCATGTGGGAGCCCTATCCCTGACTGAGACAGAAAGCATGCAACAGGAAGAAACAGGACTGTGGGAATGTGCTGTGGCTGTAAAGACAAGTGTAACTTTCCAAACAATAAAAATAAATAATAATAAAGAAAAAAAAACAAAACATTGCACAATTCAACATTAAAAATGTATTAAGATGCACAATAAAGCACACCTATAACTGTGATCATATATTTGTTTTGCTAAACCAATTGATTGTACTACCAATACCAATGGAATGTACTCTGAGGTCATTAGTTTGTTCATCAGCTGATATGTAAGTCTTAAATATAAGCAGATGATAAATGAGAAATCCTTGCTAGAAATTAAGTACAACCTAATTAATCTACATATGTTGCAGTTTCCACTCTGGAGGTGACTAGCGATACTCATTACTCATTACAACTATTCAGACATACTGTTACTATTTATTGTTTTAAAGCAAATTATACATTTGTTGAGAGTACAGAACCCTGAGATGCAATGTCTTCACGTGGCCCTTAAACATTGCTGAATCGACCATACTGGACATTATTCTGTATCTCGTGACTACCTTCCAACACAGGACTACTGGACACTCGAGAAACATCACACTGCACACTCAGACTCAGGCAAAAGGAGCAGCTGAGTGAGGTCAACTACATGTTATATGACTAAAACTTGAGAATGAGCCAAACTTGAGAATGAGACGTGCAGTTTTTGGCATTTACACCATGTCAGCTATGTTGTTAGAGGATATTGATGGAACTATTAATAGAAATGGTTTTTCCTCACTCGTTCACCATCTGGATTGAAGGGTCGAAAATGTAAGCCAGCTTATTGTGTGATAAGTCTTCTACTGCTCAGTGCAGTACACCAAGCAAAACAATTAAAAAAAAAAAAAAACCGAAGAGGAACATTTTGATATCTAAGCTAAAAGATATTTAAGCTCCTTGTAACCTCTCCCGTGTGTTCAATCAGGCAGTTTGTGCAGTGTCTAGCTCCTAAACTCACACACATAGTCACAAAGATGATGATCACTAAGCTGATGTCCCAGATTGACTTACATATTCTATAAGTAATTCAGTGAAAATGTGTTACTCAAAAACTTAAGACACCTGCAGCTGCATAAAATTAATTACTAATTATTGCTGTTTCTGAATACGACAGTCCATGGACTCCTGAACCGGACTGGAGAATACAACTGTGTGTGAAAGGAGACAAAAATTCAAAAGGGACTTGCACTGATTACACTGCATAATTAAATCACTGAGATGTAAACATGTCATGTCCAAGTTTCTTAAAATCTTTCTCTAGAATTTATTTCATCTGAATCCCTCTGAATAGCTGTTTACATGTTAATAACATAAATATGCAGAACATCTGGGATTGTGGAATTACTCTTTAGGAAAGGTTTGCCAAAAAAAAACAAAACAAAAAACAACCCAAAATAGTTTCTGCATGTGACCAACACCCTACACCCAGAAAGAAGCACAACTTTGGTGTGAGTTATAGCACACACAATTCACAAACTGTTAAAAACCACATTTAACGTTAACAGCATTACGGTGGCCTGGTGGTTAGGGGTCTGCCCCTGCAATCGAAAGGTCATAGGATCGAATCCAAGGGGGAGTGGCACCTTGAGCAAGATTCTGTCCCCAAAACTGCTTTCCAGTCACTGCTTTCCTGGCTGCCCGCAGTTTCACTTGGGTGAATAGGTTAAATGCAGAGAACAATTTTGTGCTGTGATGACAAATAGACACTACTGTTGACATATTGTGTGCAAAAGACCTGCAAATGGACATGTTGGTCTAGGGTTCACGATTCAGGGGCGTGAGGTCCTGTGTTCAAATCCCGGACAAGTCCTAGCTTTATTATGCAAATCAAAATGACGGGTTAAGCGTGCTTCCACCCCCTGAGGTTCCTTTGAGCAAGGTATCCTCCCGACATACTGCTCCCTGGGTGATGAGTTCCTGGCTGCCTGCTGCCTCACTTGGTTAATGGGTTAAACGCTGAGAAAGAATTTCACACACTGTGTGCTGTGCTGTGGTGTGTTCACACGTGACTATAAGGGGCCACTTCACTTTATGCTTCACACCTTGTGTGTTAAAGACCTGTATTCAACTGCTGGATGCCAACCTGAGTAACACAGTGAAAGAAACAAAAAAGCTGCCACTACGGAATGAATAAAGCCTAAATGCATGTTGCATAACTGCAGAGTACAGTGCACAGATCCACTCAGTTGTACGCCGTACTGTGAAAGCCATATGCCTGAAAATGTGCTCGAGGCCTGAGATGAAAACAAGGGGGCGTGTCCGCGCCCACCTCACAGTGAGCTCATTGGACATTCCGTCTCCACGGTTTCCAGGAAACATGCATGGGAGCTGTCTGCCTGTGTGCCCAAATAAGGCACCGTACGCCCCGCCCTCCCGCTCGCCGCGTCCAATCACAGACGACCACTCGCATTCATGGACGTAAACACGAATAACTGGAGAAAGGAAGAAAGTCAAAACTGCGAAAAGAATACACGCTGCCATTTGTGTGAAATACAGTTCAATCACACCTTTGTCTGGACGAGTGTCACCCTCAACAACCTTCAACAAAAATAAACCAACTACTGTGGCTTGGCAATACGTCGAATAGCCAAAGACTTCATAAAAGTTCCAGTGCAGCACTGGAGTGCGTAGCAGGGTGTGGCGTTTAGTTTCACCACCGAGGAAAGAGAGGCTGACAACAATAACATCAGATCAATATGCAGTGCAATACAGAGACTTTCAGAAAGTGAGATATTTACCAGCAGAGTGTCTTCTGGGGCCATGTGTGAAATCGTTCATTCAATATGACATGGTGTATCCAGGGTGCCAGTAACTGGTGGCATGGTGATCCCTGTACCAGGAGATCATGGCATGATGATCCCTGTACTCTCAGTTATCCTGACAAACTAAGCATGCTGAAAACACCTACTACATCCAGGTCTGCAGGGCAACTCCAACTGTCTCAAAATCCACATATGCACTAACGTTACTGCTGTTATGTAACGTCCACCGAGGAACGGGCTGTAACATCAACATTATTTAAGTTACTTCAATAATAATAACGCATCATATGCAAAATAAATAAATAAAAAACAGGAAAGTCTATTTTAGGAACACTGGAAATGCACTCCTTGAAAAGTGGCGCCAAAATAAAGTCAACATCAATTACGACACACAGACATTCAGGCTAGACTGTGTTAAAGGTCTCTATTTCAATAACGTAAATAAGAATAAACGCTGAAGTCACCCATAAATAACAGCCATGCGTGTTTAGTGATAATACCAAAACTGGAGTGAGGAATTAAACAGATTAGCAGTGTTAGCTCTGCTGTCAAACATTAGTTAAGTCCACATCTGCAAACTTGCATCAGAGTCTTTCAGAACTAACTAGGGAGCTCTTGTCCAACAAATAGGGTCAGATTACGTTTTAAAAACGAAGTACATATTTGATCCCCCCCATAAAAATACATTCCTACCACTAATTTAACAGATATCTGGCACAACTAGCACTACAGCTCGTCTCCAAGTTCAGAGAAGCTCGTCCAGCTCTCTCTGAAGGAGTGGGACAAAAAAAATAAATAAATAAAAACAAGGATGGACACAACACAAGCTCCCCCTTATCAATCATATTTAACACAGTTTAACTTGGTTTCTCCCGGGCTGCACGGACCCCTACGTTATTTCCCAATAACAAAATGAGTCAGGCCACTTCGTACAGAAAGCAGAAGTAAATAAAAAAATTACCATGGTAAACAAGTTAACGTGGAAACGCAGAGAGAGAGGAAAAAAATCTCCATCTTGAAACCAATCCAGCAGCTGTTTTCGGGATTCTCCATTTTGGCTCAGCTCAGATTCAGTCATTGTAAAACGCTAGTCACGTCACGGTTTTTTTCCACAATAAAACGCATTTAAATAAAAAAATAGTGAGTTTAATGTGAAATATTCAACGATATATTTTTTTATTATTTGTTTTTTTTCGAGAGAGGGGAAAATTTTTCACGTGAGGGGAAAACATCGCATCCCCCCTCCAGGTCCTCCATCTTGCTTCTGAATTTGTGTTCCAGTTTCGCCATGGTGGCTGCTGCTCTGTGTGGGGTTGAGCTCTCTGTGTGAGGTGTATCTCGCTGTGTTGGGTTTAGTTGGGTTTGAGCTCGCTGTGCTGGGTTAGCCAGGTATCCTGGCATGTCAACAAAACCCTCATCGGAAGTGGCGGAGCTTGGAAATCTGCTAACTTCTTCAACACCGGGACGCGTTTAAAAACAACCCTCTGAGAGGGGTGTATACTCCAATTCTGACCAGTTTGTGCGGTTTAGTAAACCTAGAGCTTTTCAGGAAGCGAGAGGTACCCCTCTCTGCTCCGTGGGACCCAGTCCCCGCGCTATTTTGGCCGCCCAGGCGCCAGAGCTGCAGCAAAAACATCTCCAGCCCGACCAACTTCTATAAACGTTTTCCGCCATTTTATAACTTACCTCCTCGCCGGGGCTAAATGCAGGGATTCCGCGACTCGTCCCCCGGCGATCCTCCACTTGCCCTACTCGCTCTGAACCAATATCCGAGCCCGATTCATGGACGTGGTTTAAAAGTGGCGGTCAGAAGCTGTTTTAGCTCGCTCCCTCTCTCCCTCTCCCCGCTCGCTCCGCTCGGTTTGTTGTTCCGAGCGGTGAAATGGGAAATAGTGCGGAGCTGCCACCTGCTGGTCAGACAGCCCTGACCCTGTAAAGTGGATCATGAGGGACATCTAACGGCCGAGGAGCTGGGCACACGTAGACCGGATTTCAGTCAGATACGAGTACAGTCAGGCTCTGACACTGAGAGTTGAAGAAAAAAATGGAACAGTATTAAACGATACATGTGCAGTTTTTCGGGTAAAATATTTGTGTGCATATATGTGTATATATACATATATATATATATGTATATATGTATATATGTATATGTGATATGTATAAATATATATATATATATATATTTTTTTTTTTTTAAGTTATACAACACAACAGTATACTATAAAAAGTACAAATAATACAAAAATATAAATATAGAAGCTTGTGTACATGTACTA
>JBBIGA010000032.1:5333958-5372679 GCA_037576975.1 Alestes dentex
TTTATATTATACTGTTGTGTTGTGTAACTTTTCTTTTATTGGTTATGCTGCTGTGCTGTGGTGTATTCACGTGTAACTATAAGGGACTGTTTTACTTTACACAGAAGAGTTTTTCTAGTTATTCATGAAGTTTGCGTTGTTATTTAATGACATGAACATGTAGTTGTTCTAAGTGCTCAGCAGTTCTGATGCTGAAGTTCTGAAGTCCTTCCACCACTTCAGTGCCAAATCCAAGAAAATACCTCTGCTTAAGGGACCCCCCCCAAAAAAAAAAACAAATCTAAACTGTAGTATTTACTGCACACTCCACTTGTTCTTGCCCTTCTGTTGGTCTATGGGAGAACATAGACCAGCAAAACTGGAAAAATTCCATTTCATGCACGACATGTCCGGAAGTTCCATAAGTACTTGCTTTTGGCTTGTAATGCTCTACTGTATATTGCGAACAACACAGGTTTACCACAAACACATGTAATTGGGGCGGTCTGTGTAGGCTCTAAAATATACTACTCAGGATCCCTTTTTGAAAATAAAAGACATTCCAGTATTAGTCTCCTGGCAGAATGCACTAAATGTTCTGAAATGTGGTTACAGTCCATGGTGCTTACGAATGGTCCAAGTTCCTTTGGAAGCAAAACAGACATGCAGCATCCACCACCATACTTCACAGAGGGACTTAGACCTTTTCTATCATTTGACCACAGAGCCGGTTTCTGAAGGCCCAGTGGCATTTAACAGATTCCAAGAACTTTTGTTTGTTGTTTGATGGGAACAGATGCTTTCTGCAATAATTGCACACTGCTTGCTGGCATGGTGGTCACAATTGATCATAGATTTAGAGACTTGATATTCATCTCTGTCTAAATTGTATCTTTTGAACTATCCTGTTTTGGACTGGACTCAAACATGTGCACACACACAGACACACACACTCAGCAAGTCTTTTTCCAGATATTTTGTTATCTAATCACATATTGAATGTTTTGAACTTCTTTAGCCACAGCCTCTCACCATTATCAAGCTTTAAACTTGATTTAAGGAGGTGAACCTTTTGTCTTTCACCATACTAAGAGCACTAGTTTACTATACATCATCTCATGTTTAATCCCCGCTGAGACAGAAACTCTTAGATCAAGGGCATCCCATCTTATCCACAAAGGACAGGCGTGACTGCAGGTTTTCTACTTGTTTACTCAGTTGGTTGGTCTTCTAACAACTGATCAGGTGTGCTTTTGCTTTGCTGGGATGAAAACTTGCAGCCACATCTGCCCATTGTTGGCAAGACTGAACGTCCCAGGCTTAGAAAACCACTTAAATGTTCCTTACAAACCTGAGGTATTTGGACAGTGTGGTACCTATGTGGCTCCCCAAATGCAGAAGAAAACACCACTTAATTAGCATGATGTGAAATATATATTCCGATTTTATTGTACACTGTTTATACATATGTAGGGCTGGATGTTACTGCCCATAAAAAAAAAAAGTGCATTAAAACTAACATCTGTTTAAAAAGATAATTACGGAATTTTTAAACATTCACAATCAAAAAGAAAAAAAAAAAAAGTACAGGACATAAAAACATCAAATAAATTATGTAGTATCACAAAAAAAATATTTTCAAATGATTACATTTAAAGAAAGGCACTCTTTCAATGAACTACTGCCTGTAAGAGTTCAGGCATCTTGGTAGACATTAAACTTCATTGTACCCTAAATATGTGTTCTCAGGACTGGGTTTAGAGACACCAATTTTGTCACTAAACGGAGATTGGCTAAAAAAAAAATCCCTTTTCTCAGCAGCACTAATAAGCTGGTTATTATATTCCATTCTTATTTTTTCTGCTGATGCAGAAATGGGCTGTGCCTTGATTCTAAGTCATGGCACTCATGATTGGGCGTCCGGCTACTTGCTGACGTAAAGTACCCACTGATTGTCTACTTTAGAACTCTATGAAATGCAGAAAACAGCCATACATATAAGTAGGCAGAACATAAAGCAAACTCACCCTGGAGTAGTAATTACAATACTAATAAACTTTTACACTGTTCCCCTTAAGCTTATTTTAGCTTTTCATATGTAGTGTGCCTTTGCTCTAATCAGTGAGAAACCTTATGACAAGCCATTATGTAGCACAAAGTCTAAAAAAAACCATAATTATCCCTGAATATGTACAAGTAATTAAACAAATGAATCCAAATGCATATTGTTTGTCAGGAATGTTTATAACTGTGTGAAAGAAGCTTTTCAGTTAGAGTCTGAGTTAAATGGAGGTTAGGAGCTATAGGTTTGGATTTTCTGTGTGATCCAAGCACAGCAGATGGGACACTTTTCAACAGAGTTAGAGCATTTCTTGCAAGTGACCAGGTGTCCACACGGGATAAAGACAATAGAAATGTCATCATCCATGCAAACTTTGCAGAGCTTTTCACGTTGGAGCTTCTCCAGCTTCTTCAAGGGGTCCTCCACTGAAACGCATATGAACAAACATGCTATTAACACAACGGTAAATGCATTAATAAGGAGCCCTACAATACTGTATAAAAGGTATAGCTGTGATAAACATAAACCACACTGGTATTTAAAAAAAAAAAAAACGTATTTCCTTAATAATAATAATAATAATAATAATAATAATAATAAAATAATTACATTTCTTGTTCAATCACAAGGTGTAAATAATGTATGTAACTATATTACAGTCCAATCTGATGCAAAACAACTAAGTCACATTCAACAGTAATTTGAACTCGGAAAAAGATGGAGCATTACTTACCCTCAGCTTCCTGCACCATGTCGGAATCACTATCAAACACATTATTGGTGATATCGTGAATGAGATCTTCTGCTGAAGAATAGCCACCACTGGTCAGACGAATCTTTTCTAAAATGGTCCGTTCCACTTTTGTTGGGTCAAAACCCATTTCAACAACCTTCTGAGCAATCTCTGACTGCATTACATTTGATGCTGTCACATGGGTGGGAAAAAAAAGATGCAAGTCAAACATAAGTGCCCTGTCTGACATTAAATTTAGGAGAAAAAAAACCCAAAAAAAACCAAAACAACTCAGCCATTTTTTAATTACAGTCCAAATGCTTACCTCGCTCATGACTGGAAAATCCATTCTCATGACTCGTATCCTAGGCAGATAAGAATGAAAACATGAATATTTGGAATTAACATTCAGTGCCTGTTTATTACAGTAATAAAAGTTTACTGACATGGAGTCAAATACACATTCCACATTACAGTGATATTTTGCTGCGTGTTTAGCTTTACTAACCGGGTTGTGGCGTCTAGGAGAACTCAGTTGCACGGAGCTGATGAATTCTTGCCCTTTCTCTGCAAGCAGGAAACTGCATCTGTGTGGAAAAATATGCATTTTCCTTTTCAAAGTACTGATCGTACATGTATTATTACATAAAAACCTTCTCAACTCATCTGTAGACCTACAACATAGGAGCACTGAAAAGGGAAGAAGGGTCGTTCCACTTAGTTTTTGCCATCAGGTTCTACATGGCATTGTAAATAGAGTCAGAACAGAGCTGAAATATTACCTGGGTAAAAACATAAGATGCATAATATATGTTTCATGCCAACACATGATGGTTTAATGTACAGAAGGATGTATTCTGTGAAATATAAAAATTCTTTATTTATTTTGGTTAGAATTTCCATTTTTAACTGGTGCAGGTGCCACTGATGCTTTCAAAACCAGTGAGATCTCTTGATTTTGTCACAACACTGCAACACTGTGTGTCTTTTGTACAGCTTGAAATGTACAGACATTATTTGAATGGGGAGTGAAACAGGAAGCATTTTAGGTGTCTCTGTAAGAGAAACTTTGCATAACAAATCCAAACCCCCCAAAGCAAAGCCAATAAATCAATCTTTAAAAAAAAAAAAAAAAAGAAATAATGTGTGTGTGTGTGTGTGTATATATATCACACACACATACACACACATTATTACTTTATATATATTATATATAAAGAAATTATATATATTTATATTAAATGCAAAAATTTATAATTTACTATGTAGGAACACAACAAAAATGTATTTTTGCAAACAAATTTAAAAACAGACACTTCTAAAAGGTTAAAAACTACGCCATAAAAAAGTGCAACATTCAATAAATAAATATATTGTGAGCATTTGATAGCTTGTAATTAAAATATACTTGTTACATTTATACTCTTACGTTTTAAGGTCAGTTCAGTCATTCAACATTTAAAAAGTAAATTAGAAATGTAAAAACTCATAATTGAAAAATGAATTGTAGCTTAGCATGAAATTTTGTTGGTTTCATTTATTAAACCAAGTTTTTTTTTTACCTTGAATTCTGGCATTGGATATCCAAACTGTAGAATATAATTAAACACTTGTCAGAATTTATTTACCCAGTCTGTTATAAAAATATATTCAAAGTAACCAATTACCCTGGATAGTGTTTGGCATGCTCCTCCCAGGGATCCTCGTTTGGCTGCCAAGCCTTCAGACCTCCTCCACATTTAAAGCAAATTACACGGTCTCGCTCCCCTGAACAAACAACAAAGATAGGTCCTTATTGTCTAACTTCTCTTTACAACTCATATAGCATAGGGCAAGCGCATAGAACGCAGCCCTCCATTACTCCAGCAAAAGTAATATATGACCAGCCTTGCTACAAGCATTACTCACTTTTATCTAATAACTGAAATACACAGAGCAGCTTGGGGAATGATGAATGCCAGAAGAAAATCCTACCTGTACTATAAAAGCCAGCTCTAGCCAGCCGTTCATGGCTGATGGGATGCTGCCTGTCTCCGAAGCTGTCAAGGCGCTCCTCAAAAGACGTCATTGAGCCTCTACGGCCACTGCGTCTCTGCCCGAGCTGCTCTGATGGTATGTTCCCCACATCATGGCCCAAGATGAAGAAGCAGTTTCCGTAGTATTTGGTATGCTCAGCCCACGGATCGTCACCTTCTTCCCAGCCCGTCAGCATGCCCCCACAGCAGAAGCACTGCACCCGGTCCGGCACCCGGTCATCAGGCACATGGAACAGACCAGCCTGCGCTAGATCACTGGGCTGGACTGGGGACCAGGAAGGCCAGTCGCTGAACGTCCTTAGCCTTGCTTCTTCGCTCTTCATATGCGGAACCATGGGGTAGGTGGACTCATCCACAATCTCACCCGTGCGGAGACTGAAGTCCCTGGCTTCCCTGTCTTCATCACAGATGGAGTCAGTGGTCTGCGAAGAGTGACCATTCGCAAGGTTCCTCCTGTGAGCACAGATGAGGAACGTGCAGCCAGGCGACACCTCTCGGTGTCTCTCCACCGGAACGTCCCCCTGGCGCCAGTTCTCCACGATGCTCTGGCAGCTGAAGCAGCGCACTCGGTCTGACTCTCCTGTGAAATAGAACCCCGCCCGGGCCAGCCTCTCTGCGGAAACCTTTTGAACTTGGGGAAACGCCTGGAAAGAGCTCAGCCTCGTAGGCATTGCTGACCAGTCCTGCACACCATCAGTTTCAATTGTGCCAGCCATGCTAGAGTCAGCCATTGTCACAGTGAGTGTCTGCTGAAACAGGAAAAAAAAAAATCCAGAATCACTATGCAGAAGAATGTAGAAGAATGGAAGCTTTTTTTTTTTTTTTTTTTTTTTAAAAAGAAAGGTCTCTCTGCTGAGTAAAGTAGTATTTATGTATTTGATTTAAACAAAAATACTTTTTTAGGGCTAAACAGACACGTGTGAGTACAGAAAGTGAGAAAATGAAACACTCCACAAGGGGGACATTCCATTGGGCAAGGCATCTGATCTGAGTGGGAAGGAGTTAGTCATCTGTCAACTTTAACTTTTAGCAACGTTTCTACTGACGACTGACGACCAGCTTCAAGCCCGGCCTGCGATCATGAATGAAAATACTTCCAGGGTTAGCTCAACAGAATGTGTTTTGGGACAATGTGTCTTTAAGTGCTGGAGAAGTAGAGTCACATGAACACCGCGCCTCCGACATGTGACGGAAGATCTGAAGCAACTAACCACGCCTTTACACCCACCCGAATAATTCCCTGTGCCCACGATCAACTCCTGACAAGCAAAAATGAAAATTTCCATTTCTGAAAAACAGCCAGCTCCCACATCAGATCAGCCCTGGCCAAATCAGTTACGTGGTCAGTGCTGTAAACCTGTTGAACAGAGGAGGAGCTGAAAGTTAAAGAACTATGTGACAGCTGTGCATACCGTTCCCGCCTGTTCAACTGCTTGCAAAACCTTCTCCAAAGGGCGTACAGGAAGATCGGCGGACGATAACAGAGGGCAGCTGTATGTGGTCATTGCAGAGACATGGGAAAGTAGGGTTCTTTATACTAGAGTGTAAATAGTTTTTAATAGGTCGAGCTCTACAGATCTACTTTGCAGAATGGAAAAACTTTTTTTTTTTAAACAAAGTATATAACAAATTTATACATGGTGGGAAATTTACCTACACATTTGATATCCAGAAAATGAAATGCCTGGGAAATCACCTTCAGCTCTACTCACATGTAGAGCTGTATACATTTATACATGGTGGGAAATGTACCTATATGCAGTTCTGTAATCTGAAAATGAATTAACTGGGAAATCACCGTGTAGTCTACCGACGTGTAGGACTATATGAAATTATACATGGAGGGGAAATTAACCCATAGGGAGTTTTGAGATCTGCAAATGAATTAAGTGGAAAATGTAGAACTCTCTACACATTCCGTCCAGACTTTAGCCACCTTTTTTAAAAGCTGCTAAAACTGCACTATTTTCCACAGATTTTTACATTCCACTTATTTTACATTTCTGCACTTCTACTGCACTTTCAATTTTCTTGTATGATTTTCTATGTACTGTTTTATTTCTTCCATTATTTTTCTTCCCATTTTATTTCTGTAAAGCTCATTGAATGACCTTTGGTGTATGATAATGTGCTCTATAAACAAACTTGACTCATTCAACACCATATTCGCCATGTCATAGTCTCTTGTCCTGAATCCATAAACCCCCCACACCTCTTTTCTTTTCTTATTAATGTCACCTTTGCTCTTACGCTGACTACAGGTGTCAACACCCTTTACACAACACACCTCAACACCACACCTGCAACTGGCAATGCCTACAAGATTTTTCTGCAGCAGCTTAGTAAAGATGATTGTCTCTATTACTAAAGAGTTAGAGTAAAATAACAAAACACAGTGAATGTGTGACCAGGACGCAGAAAACAGACTGAACTCGACGGCTCGGGGCTACTAAAGCTAACAGACCAAACTGCATTTTAAAAACCTTCAGCAAAGAATTTTCTTAATAACTTACCTTATGATGGACTCGGGTAATTATAATCCTTGTTTGGAGACCGCTGTCGTTCTGAAAGCGAACCTTTTCCACCCTCTCCGAGCTCGGATCTTATAAAGAGCTAAGAGTGAACATCAGAGGACAGAGCTCGGAACTGACGCACGACTGACGTATTCAACCCACGTGATGACTTCTTGTTCGTTTGCGAGAGAAAGATCGGTACACAATGTGGACAAAAGTATTGGGACACTCCTCTGAAATCAGGGTTCATTAGGCCCCTTACTTCCAGTGAAGGGCAGTAATCTTAATGGTTCAGCTTACCAAAACAGTGCAACAAAGTCAACACACAATCTGGTGTAACAAAGTCAACACACAATCTAGCTCCATCTGATTCTCACAATATTTAGAATGAAATCTGAATGAAGAGTGACAACTGCTTTCAGTTCTGCGTACAATTTATTGGGGGGGGGGGCTGATTTAGACACTATAAACAATGCTGTTGCATAAAATATTGCAATTTATAGATGCACTGTCACAGTTTTGCATTGTGATTTCGTAATACAAATGCCTTGCTAATCTGTCATAAATAGTTCAGTTACATTGTGTTAAACCGTCTCTGTGGGCTTGAGGAACTACGATTGAATCTATCGGAATGACCCACTCTGATCAATGAAAAACTCCTATAATCTAATTGTTGCAATAACTCTATGGAATTAAAACTGGACGATGATGTTCAAACCGTAGTTTATGGGGTGCCGTTTGTGAAAACAGCTTCACAAATTTAGAGATGTCATTTTTTCATCATTTAGCGCAATGTTCACACAATTTTCACATATTTAAAGCTAAATGTGTTAAAAACAAACAAACAAAAAAAAAAAACAGTGTTACGTTTAGGTACATTTTGTTGCTGCGTAATTGTTAAATGTTAAATTTAAATGTTAAATCTAAATCTAAATCTTAAATCTCAAATCTAAATGTTAAATCTAAATGTAAATGTTAAATCTAAATGTAAATGTTAAATCTAAATGTAAATGTTAAATCTTAAATCTAAATGTTACATCTAAATCTAAATCTTAAATCTAAATCTTAAATCTTAAATCAAAATTTTGCTTTTACAAACGGTGTGAAATATGCTAATTGGCCTCGCCCCTTGATTACAATTGGCTGTTACTTAGTAGGGGGCGGGACTGCATGCTGTGATATTCCCTCACCAACATGGAGGATTTGCCTTAAATGATCTTACCATTTAGATTTAAGATTTAACATTTAGATTTTGATTTAACATTTACATTTAAATTTAACATTTACATTTAGATTTGATATTTACATTTAGATTTAACATTTAGATTTGCCATTAGGATGTAACATGTAACATTTAGATTTAGATTTAACATTTAGATTTAACATTTACCAATTTTTTAGCAAGAAAATGCACCAAAACGTAGTACTGTTTTTTAAAAACACATTTAGCTCTAAATGTGTGAAAATTATGTGAACATTGCACTAAATTATGAAAAAAACCTCTAAATTTGTGAAGCTGTTTTTACAAACGGCACCCCGTAGTAGTTTATGGAACGATCATAGTCATTTATAAAAGAACAAACAAAACAACTTTGATTTCACCGTCCCAATACACTTGCAAGGTGCTATTTAATTTATAAATGACAAACATTTATGCTTTTTTGCAATTTAACAGGAGTAAAGGATAAGCATGTTTCATTAAGAAAGTTCAACGCATTTAGTTCCAAAAATGAACTGAAGAGTAAAAAGTTGATTTAGCAGCATTGTGGTGAATAGAAATTCACATCCTCTTTAGGAACTGTTTCGACTGCAGGACTTTTTTCCATGACGCATGAGCTGATAACCAAGCCGTTTTTTACCGATAAAAGTGGGAAGAAAGTTTCCAGAGATGCCCATAATCACCGAAACTGTAACTCTGCGGTTAATTATATTATTTAGTAATTATATATTTAGTAGTACATCAAGCTTTAAAAAAAAATAACCACTTGGTGACATGTTATGTTGTACGTTCTCCTACCTTCTTTTGTTTTGGATTCTGGCCCCAGTGCCTTTTGTTTTGTGTCTTTTGAAAAATAAAAGAAAGAAAAGGAAAATGAATGTCTGCCTCCGCACCTGCCCTCATTGGGGAGAGAGGGGTCAACATGACAAGCGGTTGTGGGTTCGAATCCCAGAACTGCCAGTGGCACCTCTGAGGTACCCTTGAGCAATGTACCATCTCCACACACTGCTCCCTGGGTTCTGCGTTCCTTGGTGAATGAGTTAAATGCAGAGGAACAATTTTGTGCTGTTTGCACTGTGTGCTGTGGTGTGTTCATGTATGAAAAATTGTCATTTCTCTTCACTTCATTGTGAAGTATCATGTCAAATGTGATGTATTACCTAAAAGCATTGGGAAGTCAGCATTATTTAGATTTTCAAGATTCCAACATTGAGATACACGTAACACAGTCAGTACATGCCAAGAATCACAGTCATAGGAGAGGTTTGCATTTAGAGCAACATATATGCCCAGGAAGATGCTGTAAGATTACAGGAGTGATTCACCATGTGTCCAGAAGGGAGGTTCTATTGTTTTGATGGTGGTATTTACCCCAGTGCACAAGGCAAGGTCCATAAAGACATGGTTGGATGAGTTTGTTGTGGAAGAACTTGCCCACACAGAGCCCTGACTCCATCCAACACTTTTGCGATTGGAATGGAGATTGTGAGCCAACATCACTGTGATTTCGTAATACAAATGCCTTAATGTCATAAATGGTTCAGTTACATTGCGTTAGACCGACTCTGTGGGCTGGAGGAACTAAGATTAAATTTCTCTGAATGAACCACGCTGATCAATGAAAAACTCCTATAAAATAATTGTTGCAATAACTCTACGGAATTAAAACTGGAGGATGATGTTCAAACCGTAGTTTATGGAACGATCGCATTCATTTATAAAAAACAAACAAACTTTGACTTCACCGTCCCAATACACTTGCAAGGTGCTATTTAATTTATAAATGATAAACATTTATGCTTTTTTGCACTTTAATAGGAGTAAAGGATAAGCATGTTTCATTAAGAAAGTTCAAAGCATTTAGTTCCAAAAATGAACTGAAGAGTAAAAAGTTGATTTAGCAGCATTGTGGTGAATAGAAATTCACATCCTCTTTAGGAACTGTTTCGACTGCAGGACTTCTTTCCATGACGCATGAGCTGATAACCAAGCCGTTTTTTACCGATAAATGTGGGAAGAAAGAATCCAGAGATGCCCATAATCACGGAAACTGTAAATCTGCGGTTAATTATAATAATTCAACTGTAATTACAACAAAACAACTAAATCTCTGAATATTACAGCTCCAAACTATCTGGACTCTATATGAATTGCATTTGCGTACACTGATGTGGTTCTAATGAAGTCAGGAACCCTAAATCATCTTAAACATTCCTAAACCAGGATGGCCATATACAATGTGGACGTTTAGTACGACATCAAGCTTTAAAGAAATAGCCACTTGGTGACATTTCCCTGCATTCTGGTAAATAAATTAAGGACAAATGCATCATAAATATATATACAGTAAACCGCCGCTCATCACGGGGGTTACGTTCCAGGATATAGTGAAAAACTGATTTGGTTAAAAAATGCCCAAAAAAGCCTATTTTTATAGTATAAGCCCGAAATATGCCCCCAAATATGGTCCCAAAATTTCGTTTTAAACTCAGCTCAGTAATAAATAAGCTCAATACATTACCCTTAAAGAAAATGTAAAAGTAAACCCGCATCTGTACTGTATAGTTTACACTGAACTGCTGTCTCTGGCAGTGCTAGAATTGAAAATATTGATGTTACCCCTAGACTGCACTATAATTCATGCACATACATTTTCTTTGGTATGTGCTGTCGTTTTCTTTGGTATATGCAGCGTAAATACAGTAATAAACGAATTTAATTTACAGTAATAAAAATACAGGGCTTTAAGAACAAAACGAAAAACACGAGAACACCGAAGTAGTGGTATTTCACCATCCCGAAACTCACTTTCTTTGTGTTCTCTCCACAGTACCAAAAAATGTATAGTTTTTCACTATATGCAGCGCTCTTGGAACCTAAGCCCCGCATTTGTTTTTGCTTTTGTGGTGTCCGGGCCTCGTCCGCCGCCTGCTCATGCTTGTGCTGGTTGTTTATGCTTGGGCGTGGCGGTTACCAAGTCAATCAGACACCAGAAAGGAATGAGTATCCGCTGCTCAGTGCCGCACCCAAACATAAACAACCAGCACTAGGACGAGGGGCCGTGGCGGGCGAGGCTCACACGTCACAAAAGCAAAAAAATGCGGAGGATTTCTGGGGTTTCTGCAATAGTGTGGGGGTTTCTGCGAACAATTATTAGTTCGGTTCTCAGAAAACATCAGCAAGAGACTGAAGCCACCACTGCTGAACCTCTTACAATTATAATGGTTTGTAATTTAATACTAATTCATTAAATATAAATTGCAACATCTTGGAATACCTTTGTGAAGATATCACTGATTGTATATAAAACAACAAACATTGTTAAAATGGCAAGCGAATCCAAATTAGTGGTAATCTCCACCTTTTAAATGGGCAGACATGGAATTCTGTTCTTTTTTCATGAACATTCAGTAAGATTGAGCCTAATATAAAACAAACTATAATTGTCAGACACAAGAATAGAATGCAATGTTTGATCTTTTGATATATTTTTCCCATGTTGCCACCATAGTGGTGTATGCACTTCCCCTGCACCCCTGAAATGAATTTGGCAAGTTTAGTGAGACGTATTAAAGCTTTTTTCTTTACAGGTCAAAACATATTCATGTTGCCCAGTTTTTACGTGAAAGATTCTTTTAGAATATGAATGTCTCTATGGGCTGGAGGAACTCCAATGAAATGCATCTCTTGCGCATGAAGATACCTTATACCACTCTGTTCAGGGAATTGCAGAGATGACCATAATGGCCGAAACTGTAACTCTGAGGTGTTCATCATTCCATCACAAATTCAACAAAAATAACAGTCTCTGAATGTTACGGCTCCAAACTGTACCATACATGAATTACATTTTCACACACTTATGTGGTTCTAATGATGTCCGGAACCTAAACCAAAATGGCCATAGGCTATGCTGTAGTGTTATATTACAAAAATAACTGCTTGGTGACATTTCCCTGCATTCTGATAAATAAAGACAAATGCATCATTCATACATCTAATTAATTTATGCTTTAAAAAAATGTACTATTGTAAAATTAGTCTGTAAGCCAAATGTATTTGCGTTGTTCCAGTGAAGGTTAAACTGAGCTGAAGTTCCTTGTGAAGCAACTTGCAAAATATGATGTGTAACCCAAATGCACTGGGAAGTTAGAATAGTTAAGATTTGTAAGATTCCAACCATACGGTGTGCACAACACAGTCAGTACATTCCAAGAATGCCAGTCATAGGAGCAGTATGCGTTTAAAGCAACATACAGTATATGCCCAGAAACATGCTGTAAGATTACAGGACTGATTCAGTATAAAGCATACGTCCAGAAGAGAGGTTCTATTGTATTCACGGTGGTAAAAGCGAACAATTGGAGTCTCATCACAGGAGAAACTTCTCAAGGGCATGGGTGAGAAAGTGACACACAGAGCATTCTTCACACTGGTGGTGCAAGAAACTTGGCACCTGAACATAATTTCCGGAATGAAAAGTGAAAAGTGAGAATTAAATCTTAAGCAAGGGTTTAACGATACAGTCAACTCATCACCTGGTTCGATCTGACTCTCACGATATTTAGAATGAAATCTGAATGAAGCATAATGACCGTTTTCAGTTATGGCACAATTTGTTAATGAATCAGGAAGTGCTAATCTCAAGGCAGACACCTTAACAAATAACAGTTTAAATACACAATTACAGTATGTTATACATCATTTAACAACTATTAATAATAAAGCCTAGTGGTTATGGAGTTACCCCTGCAATCAGAAGGTCACCAGTGAGGTACCCTTGAGCCAGGTACTGTCCCCACATACTGCTCCCTGGGCGCCCCTCGTTGGTGGCAGCCCACTGCTTCACTCGGTGAATGGGTTAAATGCAGAGAAAGAATTTCACATAGTTCACACTGTGCTGTGCTGTGGTGCCAGGTTTCTCAACCACTGGGCCGCGGACCACTGATGGGCCGCGAAGGCTTTTAATTGGGCCGCGGATCTAAAATCGAGACAGGCCATTGCAGGTCTGCAATGGGTTATTTTATATCATCTAATGTGGCCAAGTGGGCCTTGGCAACATGCTGTGATAGAATGGTGGGCCTTAATGTTGAAAAGGTTGAGAACCATTGCTGTGGTGTGTTCGTGTGTGACTATAAGGGGCCCCTTTACTCACAGTACCATCACTGAGTCACCAAGTTCTTCAGAACAACCCTTTTTGTTTCACACATGTTTGTAAATGGAGACTGCACAGCTAGTTGCATGACCGGTTGTTGAATGAATGATATATATGTGAAACTTGATACGGAAGTATTGTTCTTCTCGTATCAAGTTTCATATATGTATCATTCTTATGTTTAACTTTCTCTGCATAATCATTGAGCAATTAACCGTTCACAATGTGTTATGAATGTGTGAGCCTGGTTTATATAATAACTCTATAATGAACTGTGTGACTTACATCTCATTCCATGGGAAATGTTTTGGGAGGGTGCTCTCTGCTGCAGGAGGAATGTGGGAAAGGACATCGATACCTGGCATGGGATGTTGGGATATATCCTGTTATTGCGGTTTCATCCACTCTAGAATTATTAAGGGCAATGCTTAAGACAAACAGCAATGTATGGGTGTCACTTACGCATGACATATATACGGCGAAGACAGACTAGCTGACCTTGAACAACTCCTCTGCAAGACTTTGGTCTACTGTGTGACGTGTTCCCTCGCTGCAAGAAATAAACCACTGGTTAAATTTGACTCCGTTTCGTGGCAAGCTCCTTTTCAACAAGAGTCCTTTGGAATTTTACTGACACCTGAGGCACCTGAATTCATTAAATGGTGTGTCCCAATACTTTAGTCCATACAGTGTATAGTGGAAGTCCTACAACCTCTGAATATTACAGCTCCAAACTGAGCTATTTATATATAATAGGGCATTAACAACTTCAGATTTTTTCAAGTCGACTAATCCGTCATCAAAGTCGCAGTCGAGTCGACTAGTCGTTCGATGACGTCATCACACAAGGCCTTGTTCCAGTGGCGGGTTACTGATATGAAGTTTATTGTAGATATCATGTAAATTGTGATGTGTTGAAAGCATTGTGAAATTAGCATTGTTAAGAAGCTAACCACCCGATATGCACAACAAAGTCAGTACACGCTAAGGGCAACAAATGTGCTGTAGGATTATAAGGAGTGATACACAGTATACAGTATACAACATCACAAATCTCAAAAAAGGGAGAGTTTTTGACACTGGTCGCGCAAAAGACTGGGTACCTGAAACCTAAAGTTTCATTCTTTCATTTACGTGACACACTTTCAAGGGTAACTGAGAACATTTTTCAAGAACTGTGCTCTGACCAGAGGGCTCAATATGGGAAGTGCCCCTTCACTTACAAACCACAAATCTGGCGAGAAAGAAATTTCCTTCACCACTTTTCTACGCATCCTGTGGAGTTTCCGTCAGAGTTGTCCCGTAAATTTCCCCTACTCCTATGGCCACGAGCTACAACTGTGCACAGCTGAGTCCTCTCAACATTGCATGGCCATCTGTAAAGTAGTTTATAACTAATTACATAGGACAATATTCAGAAACCGACTATGATGGGGTGATACCACACAGACATGTTTTTTTTTTTACCAGGATTAAAAAATGAAGTTCTGAAACAGATGACCAAATCTAAAATACGAATATGCCCTGTCAAGAGTTTAGAAAAAAGAACAGAACAGTTAATACCGGTGATTTTCTAAAAAGATATCTTACATTACATTACCTTCACAGTGCTAGTTTAAGTAGTACAGCTGGTCATATTTATAACGTAACTGCCTGATTGTAAGTAACTGCACTAACTACAATTATTTATACTGGCTGCAGTCACTTTCAGCACTTATTCGCTTCCATTATCACATTTAGATCACAAAAAGAGTTTGAATCAGGTGTTAACAAAGCAGAACAGGCATTTATTTTACAAAACAAAACTCCAAACTGGTGCTGTAACATGTATAATAAGAAAGTAATTAGTGTGGACAACTAGGAAGCAAGATATTTTAGCAGTCAATTTGGCCATTCTAGCCTTGTGCTTTGAATTTAAGAAAAAAAAAAGAATTGAAGTATATGGTAATTAATCAGCTAAAATTTCAGGATCATAATTCACCTTCATTTCAGCCAGGGTGCCTTACACAACCGCTTCAGTTCTTTTCGAGTTTCACTGTGGAGTCACATGTACGGAATGTCATTTCGTGGGTGGAAACCCTTCCCTTCACAGCATAATACGCTCCACTGATCTGCAGGAGTACTTCCTTAATGACATAGTTTTGGAATAAAACACATACAGTGGCCTGTGTGCCACTCTGTAAGTACTGGCACTGTAAAAAAAAACAAACAAACAAAAAAAAAAAGATGACAAAAAACTTGACCAAATTTTATTTTTCCTGATATTACATTCAAAGGCTGGGAGAAACCACTTTCAGTTTTTAAAGAACAGATCTTCACTTGTGGAAAATCAGTTTGCGTGAATCAGTTAATGTTTTTTTTTTAAGGTGAAACTCAAATTGTCCCTCACAAAGACCAAAGGTACAGCTGGCATAAAAAGGAAAAAGGAATTCAGAAACGAATCACACCTGTGGCATAAGCTAAGAGTATTTTTTGATTATTGTTTAACTGTGTAGTATCTAGCATAAATACATTTTTTTCTCCTTTAAAGGAGAAAAAAATATTTCCTAATATTTCACCACTGCCAAACCAAAGTGAACTATGTTTGGATTAGATCCAGTTGTTGAAATCAGAAATAACAAACTTACCAACACAAAACTCAAAATGTGTCAAGACACGGAAAGTGGAAGAGCCGAGTCATGTATTTTGTAAACTTTATGCTGACAAGTCCTTTTCTCAATGCTTTAGTTCTCTTCTTATTTTCATTTCCAATGCTTTTGCTGTCCACCATCCACTTGGTCAACTATTTACTCATCACATCTGTGTAGCGCAATTCAGCAGGAAGCTGTAAGCCCACGACCCAGCTGGGAGATGTTCAGTGGATCCTTCAGCCCTCCACAATTCTCTTAAGCAAAGTTCCAAGCCCCCCTTTTGCAATCTGTAAAGGTGTCTTCTCCTCCTTATTCTCAATGTAGATGCTGGCACCATGTTCGACTAAGAGCTTTGCAGCCTCTACCCGCTCTTCATCACATGCAAGATGGCTGGCAAAAACAGACACAAGGTTATTACAGAAATGCCCTGACAGAGAAAATAAAGTGGTACTAGAGTGACTGTGTCAAACAGCAACAAATTTAGAACACCACAGCTTTAGTGTAAAATGTGACAGCACTCACAGAGGAGTGTTGCCCTCAGAGTCCTGGATGTTAGTAGAGGCGCTCTGTTTTAATAGAAGCTGTATGAGACGATAGTTGCCCTTCGCTGACGCTCTGTGTAGAGGTGTGGATTCAAGTTTATCTGTGGCATTAGGGTCTGCACCATTTTCCAACAAAAGCAGCGCTATCTGTGAGAAAACAATTGTCATAACACATTTACTACACATTTTCAAATATAACAAGCGAAAAAATAATGCAAGATAAGTATCTTTTAGACACGAAAGCCACCTCATATCGGTCCTTCGACGCAGCGTAATGTAAAGGGGTGCAACCATTCTGGTTGACGGAATTGAGCTGTGCTCCTTTGGTTATTAGTGATCTCACAATTTCCTCTCTTCCAGCAGAAGCTGCAATATGTAGAGGAGTCCAAGAGGCCTGAAATCACACGCATAATACATAATGGGAGGGGAGGGAGGTAACACAACCATGACGAGCTGCATCGACTGCATCTTAAACAAGAGCAAGTAAAACATTAAGATAAAGAGTAACACAATCTTAAAATGAAACAGAAGGAAAAAAAACCCCTGAAAAAAGCAACATCAGAATAAAAATGAATTCAAAGCAGTAAACATTAAAATTACATTAAAATATGGTAATTAAAAGAAATAACTGCTTATAAAATACAGTAAATGACACAAAATCCATGAAAATTCTTAATGTAAAACATGGTTTGTAAAAAGTACAAAGAGTACAAAGGCAGACTTGCAAGCAGCAGAAGCACAGACTGGGACTGACTGGGAACAGGAATGAAAATGCTGACTCACATCATCCTTCAGATCCACTTCAGCTCCAACATCCAAAAGAAACCGTACAATATCTGCATGTCCGGCTGAACAAGCCCAGTGCAGAGCAGTCCTGTGATCCTACATGTGGGATGCACAAATCAGTTGAGATACACTATATGGACAAAAGTATAGGGACACCTGACCATTACACCAGCAGGGACTCTAATAACACTGCATTCAAATACACAGACTTTAATATGCAGTTGGTGCCCCCTTTGCAGCTATGACAACTTCCACTCTTCTTGGAAGACTTTACACAAGATTTTTGAATTTATGTCCATTCATTCTGTGGTCTGACACTGATGTTGGGCGAGATGGCCTGGCTCTCCGTTCCAGTTCATCCCAAATGTCTTGGATGGGGTTGAGGTCAGGGCCTATCAAGTTCTTCCACACCGAAATCATCCAATCATGTCTTCTGCACTGGGGCACAGTCATGCTGGAATAGAAAAGGTTCTTCCCCAAACTGTGTCCACAGAGCTGGAAGCATGGCGTTGTCCAAAATGTCTTGGTATGCTGAAGCATTAAGACTGTCCTTCACTGGAAGTAAGAGGCCTAGCCCAAAACCTGAAAAACATTTGTGTCCTAATACTTTTGTCCATATGGTGTAGGTTTAAATGAAAACAACCCACTACCTTGTCTGCAAAGACATCAGGCCACTGGTTCGCTAAAACGCAGTATGACTCTCTCAATACTGAATTCATATAAAACACACCTGGTCTGTTTTGGTCGCCAGACTTCTGTCGGACAGGATACATTGCTTAAGCTGCTCAAATTTACCGCTATAGGCTAAATTACAGATCTCCACGTTAGACACTGATGCCTCCATCCCAACTTTACACACCACAACACAGCTCAGACTAAGAAACGGACGCTCAGCTCGGAGTATCCGGTCTGATTTCAAATTACTAGTTCGATAAAACTTGATTAATATTTACATAGATTTCAGCGACCGGTACTATCCATTATATATGCCCTACTGAATTAACAGTGATGTAAAAAAAAACAAGCCCCCCTTCACACCCCCCTGTATTCTTTTAGCATTTCAAGTTCCCAGCTGCCAGGGATCACTATTCAGAGATGGGAACCAAGAGTGTGTGGCCCACGAACACACGGACAATGTTTCCAGAACACGCGTTTGGGGTTGCCTTGAAAGAAAGGTGGTTCATCTGTTGTGGTGGTAAGAAACATAAACAGTCGTATTTTAGGAAGATTGTAGTGATTTTCATACGTTTTCTAGGTTGTCGTCGTTAAACGAAATGCTTTTATAAGAGCTGAGTTGGACATCTGAATTAAAATTCACTGGTTAATAAAAAGTAGCCTCTAGCTTTGGCTGTATACTCTTTTGTTCTTCTAATGATAATTTTTTTCCACAAGTTTGGTCAAAATGTGTTTCTTGAACAGGTATCATCAGCAGAAACGGAGGAATACCTGGGGAAATTCTTAAACGACGAGATTTATGAGCATGGCTTCAACAGTTGTAAGTTTCACCCATCCAGTTATTAAAATTCTTGATCAAACTGGCTGGGCGAATGGTTGCTGTTCATTATGTTGAATCACTGTTTATGTCTTAATGTCTTCAACAGGATTTCAGAACTCATGTTGATCAGTCGTGCAGGTACTCCGAGGAATTTGTGAATATTTACTACGACTGCATGGACAAAAAAAGACGAGTGCGTATGGCAATTCACATTTAATCCACATTTTATTTATTTACACTATTCGTTCTTTGGGATGATTTTTTTAAACTATCATTCTGAGTGAACTGAGTGGTGAAATGCACCATTCTAGTGAATCAGAACTGTCTACACTAGTAATGTCAGGAAATAAGATGTAGAAAAAGTTGAATGCCTAAAATCTACCTCCCAAAGTTATTAGATGTAGTAGTCATGACTTGCTTGTTTTTTTTTTTTTGGTTACCTAGTCCCCATACAATAGTAGTGCTGAGCATTTTAGGAGTCACAACCCATCCAGCTTGGTAGCTGGTGGCCTAGGGGTTAGGGAGTTGTCCCTCTGATCAGAAAGTCGTGGGTTTGAATCCAAGGACTTCTAGTGGCACCAGTAAGGTACCTTTTGAGCAAGGTGCTCCCCACGCACTGCTCTCTGGGTGCCCCCTGTTGGTGGCACTGCTTCACTGACTGAATGGGTTAAATGCAGAGACAATTTCATTGTTTGAGCTGTGTGCTGTGGTGTGTTCACCCGTGACTATAAGGGGCCACTTCATTTATAGATCGGCACTCTTACTCTAACAAACTTTATGACCATGGGACGTTTGTGGGTTTAAAAAAAATAAATAAATAAAAAAAAAAGAAAAACAGGCAGGTTGACTTCTACTTAAGTCATTTTTTTTTTTTACCAGAGAAGCAGTATGTCCCACTGTGCAGAAGTACATGCAAGGCAACGCATGACAAAAAAGTACCCCAATTTTTTTTCACCACAAATTTACTACTATTTTACCAAAATCCCCATTACATTTTAAACACGTGGATGCACTGGTCATTTTGGGAAGCAAATAAAATGATTGTATTTGCATTATCGACATGTGTATGTTCGTCTGTAGGTCTGTCCTGTGGTGGACTGACAACCTGTCCTGCTTGTTTGTCCTGCAGCACTGGTTAAGGATAAGCGGTTCAGATAATGGATGGGTTGTGACCCCTTCTTCCTCCCACCCCATTGTAAAGAATATAATGGGGATGCAGTGTGCTTTCTCTCTCTCTCCCTCTATCTCTATCTATCTATCTATCTATCTATCTATCTATCAATAACACACACTCAAAACCACTCTGAATGTTTATGCCTTGGTGTATTAATTATCCAAAGCAGTATTATGGCTGTCATATATTATAATCCAGTTAATGTGTAAACTAATGAGAGAATTGTTTGTTTTAGAATCTGACAAGGCTTTATCTGGATAAAGCAACGTTGGTGTGGAATGGCAACGCAGTTTCTGGCCAGGATGCTCTGGGAGAGTTTTTCGAGTCTCTTCCTTCAAGTGAATTTCAAGTGCACACACTTGACTGCCAGCCTGTACATGGTATGTGACAAGCAGTGTGTTACTGATGACCTGACAGACTAGTGTACTTTGTCCGTCAGTGTATGCCTGACATCTTTGTCCATTTCCAATTCAGCTTGTTTTTGATCGACTTTGTGAACTGAAAAAAAGCTCTTCTTGAAGGATAAACCATCAAACCACGTTTATTATGGGGAACAGTTACCTTGTTCAGGGGGTCTAATGTTATCTTTTCTTTGAACAGAACAAGCAACTCAAGGCCAGACAACATTGCTGGTGGTTACTGCTGGCTCGGTCAAGTTTGATGGAAACAAGCAGAGATATTTCAACCAGAATTTCTTACTAACTGCACAACCATCCCCACACAGCGACCAGCCAGTTTGGAAGATTGCAAGTGACTGTTTTCGTTTCCAAGACTGGGCCAACTGAATGATCAGTTAGGCCAACTTTTCTCCTCTTCTTTTTTTTAACCTGTTCCATTTGGATTAAATCCTCAGGAACTCTTTAAAAGTTGCCTCTGAGGAAGGCAGCTGAGTGACTTTTTCCCCCTCAGAATGTTCAAAGATGGCTGGAAAATGTTTTGTGCTTTTAAGCATGCTGTAAATAAATGTTATATAAAGTCATCCATGGGACAGTTAGCTGAGTAGAAAACATTTTAATTATCACAACGTATATTACAGTGTGTGATCCACCAAACTAAATAAATAAAAGCGTCAAACATTCTACAAGCAAATGCACAGTTTCTCAAATGTTCACATTTAACAAGAGTCCATTATGTTTGGGGACCCTTAGGATTAACCAAAAACATAATCTTTTTAGCTCATTTATTCTTCATAAGGGAAAACACAAATCCAATTCAAATTCCAAACTCTTTGTTGGTTCAATGGCTAGTAATTAAATAATGGCTACATCCCTGACAAAATTAATAACAATAATAAAAAAAAAAAAAACCCACACAAAACAGTGCAGATGAAAATACTCTTGCCTCAGTAATGAAATATTTGGTAAAGAGATTTTGGTACTCTCTTCAAATGAAATGATCCCACATTTCTGAGGCAGTAGGGTAAAAAAAAAAAAAACTACAACCCAAAAAAAAAATCTACAAATGAAATAAATTATAGTGCAAAAGGTTTCAAGCAGAACAATCTAAAATGGCAAAGTAATAATGTAATGGCAGTATATCAACAGGAGAAATTGATCTGTTTTGTCTGAAAAATGGTAGTAACTGTGGGGACAAAGTCCTGGTGTCTGAATCAATACTCAATACAGTAGTATAGCTGATACGTTCATTTTGGCAGCGTGGAAGCACTAAACATACTGACAAATGTAAATCCTAACATCTGCATCAGTGGTATGAATTATAGTGGCAGCTGATGAAATGCTATCCACTTTCAACAGTGTTTGCTCTTGTAGATGAACGCTTCCAAAAATGTTTTCCCTTCACTGTAGCTGATTGCTCGTGTATACTTTACATACGTTGGCACAAAACATACAAGCCAGCCATCCTGTTGGCCTACAGTCCTGAGTCCTTCCATTAACACAATGTTATCTAATAAATATTAACTTAACATTGGAAAACAATTCATTTATAACTCAATGCATGAAAAATGAAATTCATGAATGAATGAAAGAGGGATGACTGGTGGGTCATTAAGCCATTGTAAAGCCATAAGCTTTACAGAATGTTCTATACAAATGCTCTATATGAATATCACCAAATGTGCGTAGTTCTTAACGTAACAGTAGGGCATCAACATTGAAAAAGAGACCACTCAGAAGGCACAAAGGAATCACTATACAGCACCTGCCTCTTCAAGGAAGCACTGCTTGCCAGTATAGTGAGCGCCTCATCTACCAATCGGCTTTGGCCTTCAAACCAAACCAAGCCATCAAAAAGATTCATTTATAATGAAAATATTACAAAAGATGAGCAACAACAGTTCACGTGGTTTACAAAAATACACACGAATGTGATGGCAGTTTAACGCTGTTATATGGTTGAAGTCCTTCCGCAAGGCAGGAGCCACCTTCTGCTAGCAGGTAAATATAATAGGACGACACGTCACGTTCACAAAGTGAATCCTGTCCCTCAGCCAAGTGTCTCATGCTGAGCAGCTAAAACTCAACAGTAAACTATTCCACAGCAAAGAGTGTAAAGCGCTGACTGGATAGACCTATAGAAAGCTGTTTACGGTATCCACAGTGTTCTGACCAATATTTGATAAACAAAACGGCACAGTAGATTTTCAATATATGTGCGTGTGTGTGTGTGCGCGCACCACACTAAGCGATGGTGTGTGGTCAGGTCATAGCAAAACATCTATACATATGCAGCGGTATCTTTACGGCAGCAGTGATGGTGATGATGTCTTTGGCTACGATACAGGTTCTATTTGCGGCCGTACATTCGCTCAATGTCATGGAGATAGTGGTTTTTCAGCTCCTTCCTCTTCAGTTTAAAAGCATCAGTGACCAGGCCGGTTTCAGGGGTCCACGGCTCTGGACTCAAGTGAACCTTCACTGGGATCTCAAAACGCTGCAGTTTAACTGCAATTACACACACAAAAAAAGGAATGTCAGTAATAGCTCAAGCCCAAGTGGTCAATCAATGCAAATCTTTCTACAAACAACAGATTGTACTACGTATATACACTTTTGTGGTCTTCCAAAAACAGTTATAGAATCTCCTATACTACATCTTTATTGCAGTACTAGTATTTAAAAAAATTCCTTTACTTGAATTGGCAACTTCTTTAATCGCCCTCAAAACTTCCATCTCCATAATAGGGTGGTTGCAGATTTCTTCCCATGTGCCTTTGATTCCCTTCTGATCGGCCAGGGCAGTCAGTTTTTTTTGGTTAGGCACCACAAAGCTGATCACGTAGTTTTGATCACTGTTGAGAAAAGATAAGAGAGCAGTTCACAAACTGCGGCTCTACTAGTGCTCACCAAGCAAGCTTAGTTTCTCTCAGTGACATTTCACTTTGTTCATGCAATGTGAAGCAAACACACCTGTTGGCATATGCGCAGATGTTGTCAATTAGGGAGCAGTTCTTCAGTGCTGACTCAACTTTGCCCAAAGATACATATTCCCCAGCCTGCAGTTTGACAAGGTCCTTTTTGCGATCTGCATGTTACAAGAGAACAATGAGTGAAACTGGCAAAACTGGTTCATAGGAGTGCTTAATCTACAAAATATGACCATGGCTAACAATACAGGATTGTACATTATCTGTAGAGTCAGCCCCAACTAAATTATGCTTTGCAAACATTTCATCTATCATAATGGCCAGTCCAGGCACGTACCAACAATCTGGAGACAGCCATCGGGGTGGATCTCTCCTACGTCCCCAGTGCAGAACCACCGCTGTCCATTCTCATCCACAAAGAAGTCCGCACTGTTACTACTGTCATTCCTGTAGTAGCCCATGGTCACATTGGGACCTCCAATTAGGAGCTCACCTCGAGGGTTAGGCTTGTCCAGCTTTGTGTAGCCACCTGCTCAAATGGATTGCATTTTGTTTATGGCCTCTCCAGGGCACTTTTGTTGTTCAGTATTCTTCTATTCAGGTAAAATGACCCGAATACGTCACTGAACTTAGAAGGTAACTGATGAATAAAACCATGCCCAACTTGCCAGGACATGTTACACTTTAAACTGTGTACACTAGTTGGTTTCCAGACCAACTCAGAGAAACATAACACATAAACGTGAAGTTAAATGCACTGCAGTATTCTCCTCCAATCAACACCGTATCCACTGACCTTCTGCCCAGTCTCGGAGTTTCACCTCACAGCAAATGAGAGGAGCTCCCACCCGTCCTGTGCTGTAGTCTGCCACTGCATAGCCAAAGAACAGAAGTGAGTATCACAACAAGCTAGAACCAGTTTAATGACAACTTTGGGAAGCAGGTGTCCGGAGGTTTGTGGTCCACACCTTTTGCGGCTATGCAGCAACAAATATTTTTGCAAATAAAATGAGTGTATTTCTTTCATCACTGTTTCATGAAATGCGTAAAATTTTGAAGTTAATATTTTGGATGATTATATTTAGGCAACTCTTGGTTTTGTATTGGAGGCTCTCTTTGTGTCCATCATCTCCTCACCCTCTGTGATGGTGCCTGCTCCACAGGTCTCAGTCAAGCCATATCCCTGACCCACAGGGCAGCAGAAGCAGATGTTCATGAAGCGCTGTGTGGCAGAGGACAGAGGAGCTCCTCCGGACAACATCATCCGTACGTTTCCTCCCAGCAAAGCCCTCACTTTCTTAAATAACCTAAAAGTCCAGAGAAGCACAATGAACCTGGATTAACTCATAAAAACAACATCATCAGCCACTCTAAACAAATGCATGTGCTCGTACAGGTTACAAAGAGGGGCGTCATAGCCTTTCTTGATCTGCTCCAGCTTGTAGTTGTAGGCCAGTTTGAACAGGGTCCTCTGCACACAACTCATCTCCTGCACTTTGCTCATTACATTTTTATTGATGCGGTCCATTATTTCCTGATTGATTAAAAAAGAAAAAAACAAAACACATAATGGTCCAATGTGTCATTAACATGGAAGAAGGTAATGTGCATGGTGAAATCAAGGAGCAAAGCAAAACTTACTGGTACAGCTGCCATCAGAGTAGGCTTTAGCACAGAGCAGTCTCCCTTACTGCCTTTTTTGATTTTAGTGGACTACAGTGAAAAGAAATAAATGCAATCATTGTCATTGTCAGACACGATTAAAACCTTACCGAAAAGACAGGACAAACTACGCTTGAAATAAAAGATTTAAAAGCAACTCAAAGTCAACATATGCTAGTCAACGAGATCTTTACTTTGAGGCTCTATTACCTGATCAGAGAGTGTTTGAGGGGAGGAGTAGCCAATCCTGCAGCCATAAGTTACGCACGAGATTTCAGCAGTCATCTCCAACACATGGGCCAGAGGCAAATAGGCTATATATGTGTCTTTGGGGCTGTAAAAACAGAGTTACAGTCTGTAGTCAACAAAAATGGTTTTGCTGAATTTTTTCAATGTCAGAATATGAAAGGCCATTTCATCTGAGGCACATTTTCTGTACTCACCCCAAACCTGGGATCCTCTCACACTGACCCGTCATGCCAGAGATGAGGTTGCTATGAACAATGGTGACCCCTTTTGGACGGCCTGTGGAGCCACTGGTGTACATGATGACAGCGCAATCTGATGGGATGGGTCTCACTATCTCCCTATTCACTGCAACACAAAACACACATTGTTTTCTTTTCCAGTGACAGTAAGGGGCCTGATTTTACAGTTGCTTTAGCACAAATGCTATTGAAAGCACATTAAAAAGGTCTGAGGGTGAACCAAGGGCATTGAATCTGTGATATTTATTAAATTCTGAAAATCCAGGGTCAAAACAGGGTGTTTGTTACTCAACAACTTGTACTTACCGTTTTCAGGCTTAGCTCCCAGCTCTTTTACAGACTGCATGCTGTGGATCTGAATGGTTTCTGGATAGCCTGCAGTCAAGATGCCTTTGTTGTCCACATAGATGACGTGCCTCAGGCTGGGTATTTGAGGAAGTACAGTCTACACATACAAATAATTATTCTAAAAAAGTGTTTGTTCTTTTGTACAAACATGAGGGGTTTGGAGCACAACAAAGTAGGGCTGAAAAAGGCTGAACATGACGTAAAAATGATTTACTGTGTATATGTGATGAAATTAAGATTTCAAAACAAGAGAAAGTATTCCAAGACCTCTTTATAATGTTCTTGGGTTGGGAATGAGACGAACTCACCTTTAACTTAGTTTCAAGAAGCTCCACACTTGTAACCAAGTGAGTCACGCCACACTCATTCAGTCCAAAGGCCACAGCATCTTCTCCAAGAGTTGCGTAAAATGTGACCACTACAACAAACACACGATACAAACACATGATGTAACAGGTCAAAACGTCAATAAAAGACAACAAATGAAAAACAAACCGTGTTTATTAAAGTAACAAGTACTTGAGAGCTGCAGTAAGATAAAAAAGCTAAACAAGTCAAAGAAAATACAAAAAAAAACAAAAACAAAAAAACAAGAAAAGGGTGCGTACATGGGAAGTTCCATCTGAAGCAAGACTGAGCTGTGATCATCCACTCAGCCCGCGTCTCACAGAAAATAGCGATGGAGTGTCTTGGCTGCTGACCCAGCGCTGCCAGCCCACTACCAAACAGATTGACTTCAACATCCAGTTCCTCATATGTGATCCACTTGTAATCGCCTAGAATCAGCTGCAAGATAAAGCCCTTCTTATTAGTTACACTTCACATACATCGCATGCAACTCTTTTTTTTATCGAAAACTTATTGAGCTGAGTCTTGTCATTGCACAAAGTGCAACAGTTATGCATTTTCATCAGAGGTTTAACGGAGATAAGGCATGTTACCTTTTTAAAGACCTTTCCGTTCGGCTGGGTTTCATTCTCTTCGCTCAGAACAGTTCGTGTTCCTAGGCACTGTGCTTTGCCAAAGTGCTGTACAGCATGATCCAACAGCTTGTCCAGTGTGTCTTTTCCTGGGAAATCCATCAGAGCCAGGGAGTCAAAGTGGTCCACGGAGCGATAGGGACCCTCCGCCTTACCGTTGACAGACTTGGCCTTGAGCCGCTTGGCCACGGCTTTCTTTTGGGCAGCACCAGTCAAGAAGTACCAAGGCAGAAAGCTCACAACTGAGTACACCCACACGAGCAGGTGGACCGGGAGCAGGAGAACGGTGCTGAGATCCATGTTTAGAATCATGTCTGCAGAGATGATGAGATGGGGACAGAGAGCTGAAGGGTTCAGGCCAGGCCTGAGTAAAGAGTCTTCTTCTGCACTTCGCTATTGTATGGCAAAACCGTGCAATTTATGTGGTGGCTAAAAGACTGCTCCTCTCCTTCGATGTAACCTAAGGATGATAGAGAAATAACATCATGTTCCAATTTTAACAATTAGTTGTAGCTGCTTTGAAGTTTGAGAGTATGGTAGAATAAAAAAAAAACAAACAAAAAAAACCAAAAAAACACTAGCAAAACAGCAGTGACCCGTTTAGAAGACGACATGATTACAGTACAAGAAGAAAAATTAAACAACTGGTTAAAATGAATGAATAAAACAGGATTATGGCATGTTGGGCTGACATCCAATCATATATTTTACTGTGCAGTTTATACAACACTATAAACTAGCTATCGTGTACAGGTTCTCTATAACTCTTATGGGAGTTATTCAGTCTTCTAGAAACACATATGACTCAGAAAAAAAAAAACACTGGGCCAAATACATGGGTCTCAAGGAGATAACTTCAGCATATAGAGACATACAGAGGACTTGCTTATGGCAAATCTATCGCAAAAGGAAGGCTGTTTTTCCTCTCAGAAATGGCAGAATTTAGGCTTCCTGTGATTTTGTTTCAGTGACAGGGTAGGCATTCATACCAGCAGGGCTTATTAGCAGTCACACATGTGCCTGGTGAAAGATGCATTCCAGAGCACCAGACAAAAAACTGGCCGCATCCAACCATCGCACTCGGTCACTCTCAAGTCACAAGGATCATTTCATTACGACAAGACTTCTATAGCATCAGGACTTATGAGATGATAGGGCATATTCTAGTTTATCATCACACAGACTTTACTTTGGCAACTAATTTCTGCTTCCGCCCTGTCTCTATTTTTGTTGAACATTGTAGACCTGTAATAAATCACAGGTCGCAGCACCTTGTGGTATTGACACACCTAAACTGAAATAAGTGCTGTTTCTCCAAGTTGTAATTACATGTCTACAAACAAATGCCAGAGGAGTAAAATTCTTTCCAGATCATATATTTGTTCTTAGTACTGATCCTACTGGATTTCAATAATCCAAATCCTGGCACAAAAGCCTTTTCATAGTTTTGCATATAACGATGGCAACACACTGCATTGTGCTTTGGTATTGGAGCACTTCCTCCTAAACTCGTGCTCACCCACTCCAGGAACCTCTGAGAAAGAAGAGCAATGCTTCCGCTCGTCCTGAGGTTACTCGAAGCCACACCTCAGCTTCAGTTTGCCAATCTGTGTTCGCCAAGTTTGCAGTGACCGTACTTCAGATTCACCATTTTCTGCTGTCAACAGGAGATATTTGCCCTTCTCTAGTTTGGTATCATATCATGAGGTCATTTAGGTCACCTGTTCAATAGCTTTGAAGTAATCCATCCTGTTTACAAAACATGGTGACTGACACAGAATAGGGGTCCTGTGCCCCTAGATGTTCTTACAGAGAAGTGTACCATGCAAATGTAAGAAGTATTTTATTGTAGAAATACGGGCTTCACATCAGTCATTTCTCTTAAAATTCTAACTTGTTTTGAGGAGGGAAAAAATAAATACTACATCTTTAACACTACAAAGACATGAACAAGAGGATGGAACGTACCTTCATGGATCCTGTGAGTGAGCTTAACGTAGAAAGAACATAAATCTCTTCTACTGAGACACTACCCAATGAAGATAAAGTAGTTCACCCAAATCCTTATGCACGAAAAGGGATCTGAAGGAGTAATATTATTCATTTACCCTGCTTTGTGATGACCTGCATCCGTACGTCCTCGGAGTGGTCTGTATGAAAGGATGACAGCGGGAGCCAATGATATCAAGCCCCTCTGCTCACCCCACACACAGGCCACATCCTCAGCCAGTCCAGGTGGACGCACAGCTTTACTATACATAGAGCCTGGCCTGGACGAGACTTAATAAACCTAGAAAGTGATCCCATTATCCTGATACTGGAGGTTATGGGCTTTCCCATGTAATACGATAACCTCTATCCGTTTACTACTGAATCAGCGACGTGAAAACGTGCCAGTACTGGGACAAGGATGACTCATTCATGTTCTACATCTAAAATTAGTATCAGAAGGGGAGAATACCCAACACAGTGTAATTGTATTTCTATTGTATGCATGTTTTTCTAAAAATCAGTAGTCTCTTGCCAAAAGGTAGGTGATAAAGTAAGCAAATCAAACTTTCAGCCATTCATTTTAATAGATCAGAATTTCTTTAAACGTGTGATCAGGAGAGTTTACAAGACAGTGGTAATAGAAATGGAACATCTCAGAGACCTTTAAAAAGTTAAACTGCTTTTATCAAAAGATCTACACACTGGCTTTGACAGGACCATCTTATTAAAACATTATAGGCACTTATACGTCTATTCTCCCCCCCTTCTAAACAAAGGAGCGTTTTATAGTCGTGGTTTGCTAAACTGGAAGGTCGTGTTCTGTTCCGATTGCTGGTTAAAAAGATAGCCTGGAGGTCTTATCACTCACAACAGTCTGAGCATGCTACTTCTACAGCCTGATAAAAACGTGTTTAAGTTCCCTGAAGCATAAAAACATCTCGGCCGGCTTCTAAAGCCGAATAAAAACGACTTTATGCAGAAATAAAACATATACGCCTGCTAAACCTAATAACAACGTAAATTTGGCAGATACCAAAGAGACTTACATTACGAGGAAACACCTGCAGGACAGTGAGAACCAGGAAAAAGTACTAGGTGCTAAAATCTTTATGTTTAAGCTCCCTGAAACAGGAAAAAAAACACATCGACCGGCTAATAGCCTGATAAACACGTGTTTAAGCTCCACAAAACAGAAAAATACCCCGATAAAAACGAGTTTACGCTCCATAAAGCAGGAAAAAACACCCCGGCCGGATAAGAAAGAACCACGCCGGTTGTTCTGAAAGTGCCCTGAAGTGACCTACTCCGACATGGCGCTAGCAGCAGCAAATCATCATCCAGCATCATCACCACCATCATCACATGAGGCTTTCATCATCCCTGCTTCAAAATGTGACTCCACCACAGTTTAGTATTCACGTAAAAAACGAATAAAAAAACCTTTATTGCCTCGACACAAGAAATTAGTTTATCGTTCCGTTCAGATTTTTGTAAAACCGTCCATGTTAAGCAGGTTAGCTACCATGACACATCCTCAATTTACCATCCGTTTAGACTGAAAAATGTGAAAATATTATAGTAAGGCCGTTGCTTTAATCTCATTACAGATTACAGAGCTAATAAGATTACTCCACGAGGCTGGAAAGCGATACCCAGCTAATCTGAAAGCCCAGGTAAAGGAGATTCTCACCTCAGACCGAGCTCCAACCTGCCCGTCGCCTGGCTCTCCTCAGAGTGACCGATAATAACCTCCCCGCCGGAGAACACCCGGAACTCTTGCGTCATCTGACTCCATATTTCTCAACCAATCAGAGCCAGGAAAGAGAGCCGAGCCCCGCGTGGCCTGTCTCGTTTGCCTCATTCTGTGATGTTTTAAATATATTAGTAATAAACTTGCATTAAAGGACGAATCCGAATTGTCCTCTTATCTTTTGATGACTAAAGGAATCTTTTGACATAAAAATCACATATACACAACATCCCTTCCTTCAAATGTACTCGACTCGGTAAGACACGTCCTTGTTTCAGTTCTGATGCAACCGACTAAAGGATATACGCTGTATAAACAACAGATTTGTAATGACTGACGGCCATTACACCAACAGGGACTTTAATGACATTGCATTCAAATACATACTTTAATATGGACTTGGTTCACCCCTTTGCAGCTATAACAACTTACACTCTTCTTATAAGGCTTTCCACAAGATTTTGGAGTTTCTGTGGGAATTTGTGCCCATTCACTTTGTAGAGCATTTATGAAGTCAGGCACTGATGTTGGATGAGAGGGCCTCGCTCACAATCTCCGTTTCAGTTCATCCCAAAGGTGTTGGATGGGTTTGAGGTCAGGGCTCTGTGTGGGCCAGTCAAGTTTGTCCACACCGAACTCATCCACCCATGTCTTTATGGAGCTTGCTTTGTGCAGCGGGGCACAGTCCTGCTGGAATAGGAAAGGGCCTTTTCCTCACACTGTATCCACAAAGTTGGAAGCATGGCGTCCAAAATGCTGGTCCATTAAGATTATTGCCCTTCATTGGAAGGGAGCTAGTCCAAACCCTGAAAAACAGGTGTCCCAATTTCCAACAGTAAACTGTGCACTTGCATTAAGGACAAACCCAAATCTTCATTTTATTGTTTTTTGATTGTTAAAAGAACATTTCACATAACCACACTTTCAGCCTTGTTTCAGTTGTGATGACAGACTAAACATACTTTTAGTTACAACACTAAAGAAGCAAACTTCAGACACAAAAAGTGCTTGGCCAATCAACTATATTTGTTATAAGGATAAAATCATTCAAATATAATTTAGCATGAATCATTCCATAACAATTGGTAAAGAATCATTTCTGAGCCAGTCTTTGTTCTGAAATATCTTTGCCATTGCTAGACTGGGGAGAGGAAATAATGATATCCCACATGGCTGACTCAGTACTACCCACTCCGTAGACATACCACTGTTCCGCTGTGGTTTACTCCAACGAAAGAAAATGTGTGAAGAATAACACTTCTAACGCAGTTTGCCATTTTCAATTTTTTTTACTCATATTTACATGGTTTAAAAACAGTCAATGCTATGACAAAAAAAGTACTTTGCTGCTCAAAACAAAAAAAAAAAAAAAAACACCAACCCCCCCCCAATAACCATGTGGTTTGGCAATCAGTTAAAAGGGTCACTTTTTGCCTTCAACCATGATGATGTGGTAGCCAAACTTTGTTTTCACAGGAGGATCTGTGTAGACAGGCTTATCCATAGTGCTGACTGGTAGTGCAAACGCAGCTTCCTGAAATGGCCCCACCATAGATCCTCGAGTCATCCAGCCAAGATCACCCTGCCACAGACAAAGCAAACTTTCTTAGGCTGTGTTCAGGCAGGTGTTGAAATCTGACCCCTGCCCAACTGCAAATTCATTGCGCCTTTTAATCTAATCAGTTTATACACTTCACATTTCAGTCTCATATTTTGAATTCTAATCCAGACCACATTCACATTTAAACTCATGCGATTAAGCTGACCATTTCTCTGAGCCAATATATCTGTATAAAGTGCAAAAGATAAAAAGAAATAAATACAAAATAAAAAAAAGATATTCCACATCATGTTTATTGATTAATATATCTTTTTAAACTGACCATAAGGGAACTTATCTTATTTAAATACTGACACCATTACTAATGCTAACATCACAGACATCAATGATTCAAGAGAAAAGACTCCCTACAATTTTTAGTTTTTTATGAGGAGCAACAAAGCAGGTGTGATTATGCCATCTACTGGTGAAAACAACAACTATACAACCTTCACCACCAGATCTAGAGTAGCCTGTTATTGCACAGTTTAGTATTTCCCCTGGATTTAAGAACACATTCGGTAAACTATGAAACCATATCAAAATATCAGAAGAAAAACTGCAGCACAGAACAGTTTTACAGATGCTGTGGTGACTCTGAATTTGCCTACAATGAGGCTGTAGCTTGTGGTTATAAAACTGTTCTAGCTACTGAAAGTGTGAATGCCATATATAACAGCTGCTTACTCCTTGTCTAGCTTTGTCTTCACTGTATTGCGATGCCACTTCACTGAAGCGCATTCCAGACTTCAGTTTCTCCATCGCCTCCATGCACTTCCCATGCTTTTCACAAAGAATATGGCGAACCTGGCAGGATTGAAACAAAAAAAAAGAAAAGAAAAAAAAAAAGCAAGTTTCACTGATAAACTTTCTATGACACTATACAATTCAACAACATAATGTGATGTACAGTGATTAAATTAACTGGTTTTATCTGGTACCTTATCAGTTTGCTTTTCAGTAAATTGCATACACTGATAAGAAGCAGACTATGAAGCATCAAGTCATCATACCATTCAACATAAATGAGCTTGGTTCATTTATATTATTTTACCAAAAGAAATTCAATTTTTCTGTATTGTGATATTACAAAAGATACAGCAATATCTACTAGCATAAAGTTTTTTTTTCTTTATTTAATATTCTTAGCAGACTGTATGTTTATCACACAAAATGTTGTTATATAAGGTTCAATGTGACTTTATTGCCATCAGCAGCTGTGTACACATATATAGCGTGATGAGACGTTTCTCCAGGGAGCACAGAGCAACATATGACATTCAACAGAGTGCAAGTTATGACAGTCAGTAGACAATAGACAAACAATAAATAGACAACTAGTGTGGACACTACATAAACCTTCCAGAATGATGAGAATTGCACCATAAGTATGATTATTGCACAGGAGGCAGTTAGCAGCACTGAGCAAAGTGCAAGGGATGACAGAAACAATACAATAAATAGACAGTACAGCAGTGTAACAGTCATGTGAATGGGATGTGAACATGCATGTAGTTAATCCCATGCCTTTTCGTTAATATGTAACAATTAACTGAAAGGCATAAAACATACCTTTACTGACGTGCCTCCTTTCTGTGCTTTCTCCTTCTTGTCTGTATCTCCGCTGCCAGAGGCACCAGCTCCTGTTAAGGACATACAATTTTAGACCTTACAAAAACTATCTACACAAAGTTAAGAGTTTACCCATTGGCACATGACTGGTCAACAACTAAAGCTAACTTGGCTAACTATCCTTAGCTACACTTTCTAGCTTATGTTCACATAGCCACTCACTATATATTGCTAGTTGATTATTTGTACAGGTACGTGGTACGTAAACACCAGCTTCAGGTAGTATTTAGCTAAAAATATGTTGCGACTTCATGTGATGCTAGCTATTATCCCATATCCATCAGTAGCTTAGCATATTAGCATGTAATACTAACTTATTTTTTCTATCGAACCAGTGCTAGACCAAGAATAAAAATGCTTTACTGTGGACTGCTGCTACCGAATTGTGGTTAAAACACACAGCTCACCTTTGGCCCCCTTGCCACCCTTTCCTTTAGGTGGCATTTCTGTTAGCAGGTAGCTAGCCTTGTGCCATGCAGTAGCACAACTACACAAAACCTGGGTTGCCAAGTGTTTCTCTCTAATCCCCCTAGACCTTTTGGAGGACCAAAGCATGCAATCACTTTAATGGTTATGAAATTCGGATTGCGAACGATTCAACAATAACAACAACAACAACAACAACAACAACAACAACAACAACAACAACAACAACAATATCATCATCATCATCATCATAATTATTATTATTATCATTATCAGAAGAAGAAGAACAACAACAACAATAAGAAGAAAAAAATAATGATAATAATAATAATAATAATAATAGTAATAAGAAGAATAACTAAAACAACAGCAACAGCAACAGTAATAATAATAAGAAGAACAACAACAACTATGAGAAGAGCAACAACAATAATAAAAACAATAATAAAATAATAATTAATAATAATAATAATAATAATAAGAAAAAGAACAACAACAACAACAACAACGATAAGAAGAACAACAATAATAAAAACAATGATAATAACCACAACGATAACAACAACAATAAAAATAGCAACAACAAAAATAATAAAGAGAACAACAACAACAGTGAGAAGAAGAAGAAAAACAACAAACATAATAAAAAACAATAATAATAACCACAACAATAACAAAAACAATAGTAACAATAATAACAAGAAGAAAAAAACAATGATAATAATAATAATAGTAATAAGAAGAATAACAAACAACAGCAACAGTAATAATAATAAGAAGAACAACAACAACTATGAGAAGAAGAAGAACAACAATAATAAAAACAATAATAACATATTAATTAATAATAATAATAATAATAATAATAAAAAGAACAACAACAACAACAACGATAAGAAGAACAACAATAATAAAAACAATGATAATAACCACAATGATAACAACAACAATAAAAATAGCAACAATAAAAATAATAAGGAGAACAACAACAACAGTGAGAAGAAGAAGAAAAACAACAAACATAATAATAAAAACAATAATAATAACCACAACAATAACAAAAACAACAGTAACAATAATAACAAGAATAAGAACAACAACAACAATAATATCAACGATGTTGATAATAATAAAAAGAAGAACAAGAACAAAAACAATAACAAGAAAACAACAACAACAACAACAATAATAATACTAATAATCCTAATAATAATAATAGTAAAGATAGTTTAAAAATACGTATCAAACGCAAATATGAGTTATTTACAATGGCTCAACATTCATAATCAAAAAGGACGCATCCGAAATAATCTAATCATTGCATATTCAGAGATCACATTATGAATTTAATCCTAGGTGTAAACAAACGTCTGTCTACAGACTTTTATGTGTTACAGCCAGACTGATTATTTAAACTCGAGAGTGCCTGTAGGTCTGGAGTCTGTCCTTTAAGCCAATGAGAAATCCACGTATTCAACGGTGGAACTGTTGCCATGGAAACGACTCACGGAGACCACAACAAAACGGAGATGACAGTTCAGTCCAGTAACCTGTTCGTGTAGATTGCTGATTTTCAAATGGTTTTTTAACTCGATTTAATCGTATTTCAGATTGATTTTACATTCTGTTCGTGAATAAAATATGCTTGTGCTTTAATGGCAGATGACGACTGAGTTAGGAAAGTGGAAACGATTTTCCACGAAACTGTCCGAGTGGGCGTATATTTATCACTAGGTCTGTATATGTTTTACTTCTGAACATCAATTTATCTCTAGGCATGTATATATTTTGAACTTAAATGTATAACTAGGTGTGCATATATCTTATAATTGGGTGTAAATTTATCATGTATATGCATATGTAAATATATCATCTACATAGTAATATGTAGACATATATATGTTTTACGATTGAATGTAAATGTATCAATAGGCATGTATATATTTTCACGATCGAATGTAAATGTATAACTAGGTATGTGTATATTTTACGATTGAACGGAAATGTATCAGTAGGTTTGGATATATTTTATGATTGGGTGTAAATTCATCACTAGGAATGTATAGTTAATCAGATTGACACAATACGCAGCACCGTGGAAATACTGAGTCTGATAGCTTAATGAACTTTACAGTATAACATAAAGTTAATACAAGTTAAAACTGCAAGGGTAGCTCCCTTAAAAATGGAACAATACGAGGAAATTCTTACACTTGGAAGTGGAGGAGCGGGTGTTGTCTTGTTGATGAGACACAGAGACACGAAGAAACTCCACGCTGTGAAAAGAATACAAGTCGACCACGCTCGAAAGATGAAGACCAAAGAGTCAGTGCTGCAGGAGGCGGAAATTCTGAGGAATCTCAGACACCCCCATATAGTGACATGGAGCGACACTTTCTACGATCCAACAAACGAGAACATCTACATTGCTATGGACTACTGTGATGGTGGGACACTGGATGACCGCATTAAAGACAGGAAGGCAGGGGAATATTTCTCAGAACATGTAATCATGAACTGGTTTGTCCAGGTCGTCATGGCGGTCAGCTACATTCACTCTGTCAAGATCCTGCACAGAGACATTAAAACCTCTAATGTGCTGTTAACCAAGAAAGGTATGATTAAACTGGGGGATTTTGGAATATCAAAGATAATGAACCACACTCTGGATATGGCCTCCACGTGTGTAGGAACGCCCAGCTACCTCAGCCCTGAGCTGTGCCAGGACATCCCATACAGCACAAAGTCTGACGTATGGGCCCTTGGCTGCTTATTGTATGAACTGTGTGCACTTAGACCAGCTTTTTGGGCTAAAAATCTGCTCAATTTGTTTTACAAGATTATAAAGGGTGAATATAGCCCAGCACCTGAGAGGTATTCAGGCAACCTTCATTCGATGATCGAGAAAATGCTGCGCTTGGTTCCTGAGAACAGGCCGAGTGCTAGCAGCATTCTGGCCATGCCTTATGTGCAGGAACATCTGGGCCAGTTCATTGAGCATCAGGAGACAGAACTGACAAAGGTTAATTCGGAGCCGTGGCCTCCAACAAGAGAAGAATGTGTCCCTGAGGTCACATCTGCTACAGAGGGTGGAGATGCAACTTTAGCCTGGAAGGACACTCTTATTCATATAGATATGCCCACTCTGCAAGAGGCGCCAAGTATGGAAGAACATGGCCAGGCACCTCTTGTAGGGGAGGAAGAGATGATCCATGCCAGAACCGAATCTGATTATTCAGAAGACTTTGAAGAAAATGACAGCATGTCGTCTGTTGAAGGCGCTTCTAGGAAGGATGTGTCTTTCAGTCCTGAGCGTGTGGTTTCTGAAGATCTGCATGGTAAGCAATGGAGGAGACTGAAAGGAAATTGAGATTTGCAATTAAGCTTTGTGTTGAGTTTCTCATTATAATCCCATATACTACTGCATTAATGCAATATCATAATGTAAATAAGTTAGAATTATAATCGTAATTTAGCAATTTGTGGAATCCCACTGTTACTTTTAAATCATGTATAGAAAAAATACAAATGTATTAGTAATTTGATAATTTTTTTGCCCCTATAATGATACTTTTGTGAAAAGCACACACTGAAAACATTTTTGTCCCAAAGATTTGAGTGCTGGCAAGGTTATCAAAGGCATATGACATTTCATAATTCTCAGAATGTAGTATTGTCAGAATCAACACGTGCTACTGTTTTTTTCCCCCCAACATTTTGTATTATATTAACCTAAGAAAACATTTGTAGTAAAGGGTCCATATAATAGAAATACTTTTCTCTTGCTTTTATGAAAAAAAAGAGTGTGATGTTTCTACTCTCCAATCCCTATGGTCCATTTGTGGAAACTAACTTTGAAAAACAGCCAATTATAAATTCGTTGTTGTCATGTCACAAAATTATTATACAGTAAACTAGCTTTGTCTTCACTGTATTGCGAAGCCACTTCACTGAAGTGGGTTACGTTCCAAGAGCACCCGAATGTGCTCCCAAAACGCTTTAATTTAATTTCAAACTCAGCTTAATTCATTACCCTGAAAGAAAATGTAAAGGTAAATCCGTATTTGTACTGTACAGTTCACACGGAACTCCTGCAGTGCTAGAATGTAAAATACCAATGTTACCCCTGTATAGACTGTACTGTAATTCATGCACGGGCGTTTTCTTTGGTATAAGCAGTTAAATACCATAATA
>JBBIGA010000032.1:5372779-5383662 GCA_037576975.1 Alestes dentex
CTCCACGGGGGAAATTCTGGACTGCAGCGTCACAGGGCAGCAGCCAATCAGCAGCAAGAAGAAATAAATAGCGTTCTGGGACTGCCTATTTTCAAGCATCCCACCTCTGAGTGTAGCAGTATTTCACCATCCCAAGACACGCTTTCTTTGTGTAGCTCAATTTACGTTAATATTTATGTTACAAAATTAGTCAATTCTGTTTTTCTTAATAATTTAGCTCTAAAATGCATGAAAATGTATATATTGCTTAACACCCCAACACGAGAGGGCGTGGCGGACGAGGCCTGGACATCACAAAAGCAACAAAAAAAATGCTGAGGATGCCTGTAGTTTCCGCATTAGTGCGGAGGTTTCAGCTAACAATTGTTAGTTTGGTTCTCAGAAAATGAACTGAAACGCGACTGCTGATTCGTGTTAAAATGGGGGTTTACTGTATTTACATAACCACCCATTCGGCTTACCGCAGTTTAGCCCTACCAGTTTACAGTGAAGCAAATAAATATATCAGGCTTAAAAGCTCAGTCACAAAAACTGCCTATTCATTAAAAGTGAGGTTTGGAATATCACAAGAACTACAAGGAAAATCTAGGATTTAGGTTTTTAAAACGCTAGGGATTCCTAAATGTTTGACAGCCAGTGTAATACACTGAGGTGTGTGTTACAGTTCTCCCTGATGATGCGGACACTACTGAGTACCCAGATGACTTTGAGGAGGCTGACGAGGAGGAGTTAGCTGAAGTGGTGAACTACGCCAGAATTGCTATACAGTCTCTTTCAGATGACGATTCTTCTGAGCTGCAAGATTCTGGCGGCCTGTCAGTCACCGTGAAAACTCTGAGAAACAAGTGCATTGGTCAGTATGCAGTATCTTTTTCTGAAGTTTACTTAGTATTTCTGTAAAACATGTCTCATGGCCTATACAATATACTATCACATTAAAATTTGTATCTACAATTTGTTAGGTTTTGCAAATAAGGCAATAGCAACCAGATATCAAGTTTTGTAAAACCATGGATACCAGTCTACTGTGAAATAGTGGAGTAAGGTTTGTTCTTCTCACTACTCACTTTGTAGAAGAAGTCGGCCCTTTACTTTACGAGGAGATCAATGGGCACTTTCTGAACGGCCTGAAACCCGAAGACCTGCAGCCCCAGTTTCAGCACACGATAGGGACCGACCATCTGGAGACCTGCTATCTTATTTTCAATATTGATCAAGAGGCTTCATGTTAAGCATGCAGTGTTCTCAGCAAAGTCAGGACAGCAGATAGGTCAAATTAATTTGATCAGAACAATTTTGTGAAATGTAAAAATACTTCCAAATATATATTCTATATATTTTATTGCATTATTTGATATATCATGCATATTATTGTGTAGGCTATGCACTCATGGATGTTGCAGTATATCTTAAGTGTACATTCTGTTTGACTCTGTATGAGGGTTCTGTTAGCGTCTATCATCGAGAGCTACAGTTTATTGGGAGCTCTCAGTACAAAGCACTTCATTGCAATACCAATAGATGGCAGTCTGTTGCTAGAAAATGATGTAGCCAGTAAAAGGAAAAAGAAGAGGCTTTGTTGATTTGTAGGTGTTTTTGCTGTTGTTGTTAATTCTATTTCTTATTATCTGCTTTATTTTACTGCTTTGATTATGTTTCTCTGCACAATAGTAACAGTGACTGTTGATGATGAGTTGTGGGAGTTGGGAAACTGCCTGATATGGTCACAAAACAACTGGAATCAAAAACTTAAATTTTGATTTTTCATTAAATTAATTAAAATGAATAAACAAAGTCTCCAATTCTATTTAAATCATCAATCTTCGTATTAAAATAAAAAAAAAAAGTTCTTAACGGTAAACTGAATATGCAAATTACTTTTCCTTCGACCTTGTCCCTCTACTACCACATTTATGGGAAAGTTATTTCAGATATAATGTTCGATGTTCATATTTCTGCTGGGTTTTTTTTTTTTTTTTGTAGAAATCAAAGAATTGTTTTTTTTACACGTGCAAGGTCATTTAAATTAGTTAGTACTAGTATTATATGGTATGACTTTGTATCGAAAAGAAAATTATTTGCTATGGGCCCACTCTTAATGAACAATTCATGGGTTAAAGCTGCCAGTCTGCTCCTCTCCCTAGCTGACTTAACCTCATCCCGAAGGGAGCTTACATCTCAAGATGGGGAAAAAAGGCCCACATTTATGCTCGGTACTGTCATTCAGTCATTCACAGTTTGCTCCTATGATAAAATAAGACCTCATTGCCAAATGTTAAGGGCTGTGTGTGGTGTTTTAACATAGTAGTATAATCTTAACAGTAGTATAATCTTAACAGGAGGCACTGATGAAGCAATGATCTGTGAATAAAAACAATGACATGGTGTATCTATCAGCAGGTGCTTCACTCACAGAACCGCAATTTGTGAAATTAGCAGAGAGGGCAAAATATATGTGGTAGACGAACACTGTTCTCTTCATAACAGACTGGAAACAGTAGGGGTGTATGTAATTGGCATTCCTCTAAATGTTTTCTCATAATGGTGCCATGTGTCCTCACAGTACCGCAGGGCCTTCCCAACAGTGGATTATTGGTCAGAAGTGTCTTCTGCAGAGCAGTGGATGACCTTTCTCTTTCTTTAATTTAACTCTGGCTGTTAACAAAAGAGGCTTATTAATTGTTAATGGTATGACTGTGTTAATATTATGGTGATGAGATGCTGAATCGTCTCAGCAAGCCTTTAAAGGGACTGTTTTTATAGTGCGTTTATTTGTCAGAGAAGGTTTCCATTGGGAAACGGCAGGATCTACATGAACAGGAAGCAAGTGAGAGGAACTCGGAATAGGACTTCAAAAGCTTATTCTACCATGCTGGTGCTCCATCCAGTCAGGATTTGTGTAAGGCACTGAAATCAAGAAATAAGTGTGGAATACCCCGGGGCCCAGATAAAATCCCCTGGAACAAATATAAAAATTTGCACTTCACTTGAACTGGAGAACAGCGGGTCATGACTAAAGAGAAAAACAACTTCCCCCTATAAAAAATTCAAACGCAATCCCACAAAACACAACTCTTTTCTCCAGGTTACACTCTCACGGGGCAGGAAAGGATGAAACAGCAGCCGAGAACCGGTTCAGGAAAGAGCCTTTTTAAAAAATCTCCATGGGCCTGATGGAGGGTCCACTCAGCTTTATTCACTCTCATGTGCTTTTTGGTTATCGGAGCTCAGAGAGTGGAAAGCTGGTGCAAACACAAGCTGGTGTGAAACTATTTCCGTCAGCCATCTTTCCACTCTATGGCCTGGTGTACAACACTTCAAAGCTGGTCAATATTTCATCCATAGTGAGGCTAATGACTTTGAATGCCCATTCCTTGTTTCTTTGGGCTTTGAAAGCAGTGTGCTAAATGTGATGTGCCATTGATTGATCTCTGCATGACTGCCCAACACTTCCGCACAATTGTTTTCTCCATCAGCTCTCTTCACTCACACTCAATCAGACCAAGTCGCTCCACAGCACTGACTACACAACAGCCCAGCGCCGACATACTGTGCAGTTCCTCTTCTCTTTTACCAAGTTGGAAAAAGAACTCCTTCACCCTCTGCTCGTGGGTTCTTTCTGTGTCATTTTCTTCTCAAGTAAGACTATTTCTTTCGGTTATGTAATACCCTCAAAGCTGGCTGGTACCAGTATCAATTTCATGATTAAAGAAACTTATTTTCAGAGTCCAAGTATGGAATGATTCATATATATAGTTGGAATGTCTGGGGAGTAAATTGAGAGTTTTTTGAAGACTCGAGTTAAGACAGATCAAAGTTATCAAAAATAGAATGAAACTAGAAATGTTCTGTAGCTTACATTCTTACATCCACGTTACAAAGAGATTACGAGGAATAGATAGCGCTTATAAATGCTACATTATAGTCACTGAAAACATTTTTTTTTTGTCATGGGAAGTCTAAAGTTTTGGGTTTTTTTTTACTAAAATGTTAGTTTTACTACCGGACTGATTGTCTAAAAACTGTTGGACTATTACTAACAGAAAGCAAAACTGTTGCAAGATTATAGACTGAATGTCTAATGAGAACTGCACTACTATACACTGAATTATATGTTGAATTCCTTGCAATAGCTATTGCACTATTATTGACTGTGTGCTAACTTTTACACTATTGTAGACACACTGTCATAACTGTTGCACTATTGTAGACTAAATGCCAGTTAATTGTTGGTCTAATATAGACTGAATGATTTAGAACTGTTGCACCATTATTGACCAAATGTCTTATTACCGTTGCACAATTGTAGACTGAATCCCTCGTAACTGTTGCACTATTATAGACCTTATAACTATTGCCCTTATAACTATTGACTGTGTAACAAGTGTTTTACTATAGCAGAAAAGGATCCTAATAACTGTTATAGACTATTATAGACTGAATGCCTGAGAAATGTCTCACTATTGTAGACTGAATGTCTAATAACTGGTGCACTACTTTATGCTGATAGTATAATTGCAAAATGACATCAAAAGTGTACTTTAGGAATGACTACCTGGGATACTGCGGTCTGTCAGTTACGTTTTACACTTGCTTGAATGCAGTACTTAGTAAGGCCGGAGAATGGTGTTCTCACATTGTGAAAAAGCCGATTTCAAATGCACCCCAGGGCCAGCCAGTCTTCTCATTAACTCCTATTTCCGTGTTAGACTCGGATGTTTGTGCTCATGGACTTTGACTGCCTTAAATCCGTGCTGCAGTTCAAAAAAACATCATGTCATGACTTTTCCAATAGGTCATGTGGTCTTGCTGTGAAAAATGGAAGATAATTTTTCTCTGTCTGGGAAATAGGTGGGTGGAGGAATTTATGGCCGACATGGCTGACAACCTTTTTCCTGGCCTTGCTAACACCGGAAAGTCATCATTAATGATCAGTGTGTTCCAAAGAGAAAGACAGAAGTCCAGCTGAGGAAACTGAGCGTAATGTTACCTTGACCTAAAACAGACAGCACTTTTGGTGTACATTGTAATGAGAGAGTGGAAAATCCACAGCACTAAATGAGGTTAATCATTATTACATATCGTCAAGAAGACCAATCATTCAAACTCCAACTGTTAGTTCAGAAACTAAAAAAGTTCTCATTAAGCTATTTTAAAGTACACCTATTGGTGACACAGGTGTTTATTTGCATACACAGGTTAGAAAATCTCCATAGACATACATTGCTATACATGAGCAATGACATAATAATAATAATAATAATAATAACAATAACAACAACAATAATAATAATAATAATAATAATAATAATAATGATGATAATGATGATGATGATGATGATAATAATTATTATGAAACTACTAATAATAACAATACATTTTAATTAAAAACACCTTTCAAAACACTCAGGGACACTGTACACAACAAAATGATAAAACAAACAAGCATAAGAAAAGGCAATCTACAGAATTTACATAAAACAATACAATACATGAGCAATGACATGGCACCATACACAGTGCCAGGTATAAAGCCTCTCAGTGCTGGGCTGTAGAGCAGTGGGACCGCATTCTCTGGAGCGATGAAGCATCATTGAATACGTTTGTGAGTGAGGATCCATCCAGCATCAGTACCTGATCTCACTATGCTCTTGTGCTTGAATGCAATTAAATCCTCACAACAATGCTCCAAAATAGCCTCCACAGAAGACCAGAGGCTGTTACTGCAGTGAAGAGGGGAACAAATCCCCTATTAAACATTAACATTCGTTGAAGAGACGTTGGAAGAACAGGTTTCCACAAACTTTTGGACGTATCGTGCCAAATTCCTGGACAATGATTAATCCTAGTCTTGGAGTACAATGAAGTTCTTTCTTGCCTAAGATTAGCTTTAATCTGGGTCTGGGAAACTGGCCATGAACGCTGCTACTGAGAGAAAAGAACAGAAACACTCTACTGTATATATCTCGGTACATACAGCAAAGAAAAATGGAAAAAACATCAAAAGCAGCGTGTGAGAGAGAGAGGCTTGCAACATAAAAGCTGTTTGCGCTTCCTCCTAGCACTAAAGCACTTAAGACAATAAGAAGCTTCAGGCAGCCTTAAATGAGTCTTCTATCCTTTATGTCAGAGGTTTAAAATATTGATGGATGATGGTCCAGGCCCTGGCAGAGTGGAAGCATCTTGACTGGGGAACAGTAGGCATTAGAGAAGTGAGGTGGAACACAGTGACAGTGCCCTGCACTCCAACCTGCCCCAGACGCCTCTTTAGAGGCAGCTCGGGTCACAATGCACTGATATAAAATAGGAAGGGGAAAAAAAAAACAAAACCATGCTCTGCGTCTGCTTTGTCCCAAGAGCAGAGCTTTGGAAAAGTCAAAATCAGGGCTAAATCAACCATCAGATATATATTATGGTTCTGCTTGGCGGCACATGGATTTATCTTGGACAGATGCTCGCTGCTAATGGGTGGGAAGATGTATAACACTTTATACGAACTATATTATTTCCCCTGGCTGAATAAAACAAGAGCCATGACAGCTGTCAAAACAAACACTATCTAAAGTAGATGCTACCACACTGTTGTGCCATTCTTCAATGAACAGTAAATTTTATGCTTGTCATGAGCCAAGGTGAGCCTCTGAGATTGACTGTGACATCTAAGTATTAATGCCTGGCTTCAAAAAAAGAAAGGCTTGAACAAGCTGTCATCTTCACTCTACTTAGAAACGTTTTACGTTTTAGTAATGCTTTAAATTCTCAGACCTATTACACCATGCGGCTTACTATTCGCAGATATGTGGAAAGAAACAGAAACTGGCTGAGTTATAACTGAGTAATAAGGGATATATTCAGGAGTTAGGAGAACAGGAGGGAACCATGGACCAACCAGGGAATTTTAAGGGTTTACTCTCTACTAAAAATATAAGTGCGGTTCCAGGCTTTGATGAAGGAAAAAAAAACTTCAGTTGGTATAGAACCTTTACATAATGTGGAGGTTCTTTAAACTTTAGAAAGGTTTGTACATATCTCGTTTACAAATGGCACTTCAAAAAACCTCCATAAATGTTTTTTTTCCCCTATACCATCCCTCCAAAGGACCCTTTCCGACACCTTTATTGCTTTAGACCCTTTTGTAAAATGAATATGAGAAATATTTCCATGATTCCTTCAATTTTTCCCTAAGCACACAATCACATTGTGAGAGCTGGGTGACAAGAGACACAATTTCACTTTATTATCTGGCGTGAAGGGGGCCTTGAAGTGCGAGTCTTTCTTCAATCAGGTGCCTTCTCTTAATTCTGTGTGGGGGCAGTAATGAGAGCCGTTGTTCTTTCCTGACCAATTGTAGATGCCCTTGTAAATGATCAGTGTCAATAGAACTACTTTATGGTGTTTGAAGTGAGCTCTGGCACATTTTTTTTTCCAGCAAAGGAAGGTGAGAGAGTCTCATCCATCATTGACAGAAAGGTCTAGCGGTTGGGTGAAAGCAATCTCGAACTTTTGGTAGAAATTGATTTATTTGCACTCAACTCTTTCCCTGTTGCTTCAGCTAGATGATTTAGCAAGTAGAGGTCTTCTCAGCTTTATTAGGATTCGTTCAGTCACCGGCCCCTGGACAGATCCGAATGATCAATCTTTTTTTTTTATTTTGCCAGTGGTAGTATGTGTATGGAAATGTCCAACCTTACCACATGAACCAAGAAACCATACAGAATCCAACAGAGGTGGAGACGAGTCACTGAGCTGAAAATAACAAGTATGTTTTAAACCTTGACAATGAAGTCTTGAGTCAGTAACAGCAAATCTTGGATCAGTACAGGACAGTCTCAAGTCAAGTCTTCAGTACTAAACATTGGGTCATGCACAAGTCAAGCTAAATGACATTTACAACACTGAACATCAACAGTGATGTTAACTGTAATGTAGCTTCCTAATAAGGGATGCATGTTTTAAGATAGTATAGTGAATTAACAACAAAACATTGATTTTGTCATCAAATTTATGACCTAAGCCCAACTAAGTCACAAAAGTCCAAGTTTGGAATCCAGTGCTTTTATTGCACTAATAATATGTGTGAATTGCTCGTTCTGTTCCACCACTTTAATTATGGGTAGAGAACAAAGCCACCAAAACCTTTCCTGCTTATTTGTGGAGGATTTGTAACTGTAGTGCCTGTTTCAAATCAAAGCACCAGGTTTGACAAGATAATATAGTGTGCCTACGATTGTTGCAGCTTCTGGGTTCCAAAGTTATTATTTATACAGCACCTTTTTTAAAGATACTATACTAGTGTGAAAAAAAAAAATAATTTGAGTTTACTGGTGGGCGAAAGATACAATGCACTATTGAAAAAAAGCTTCTAAGGGCATTCTGGTGTAAAGGACAAAACCAAGTTCATTTTTTTGCCTCGGATCCTTTAATCCAGCGCTTGAGAGCTTATGAACACACAGTACACTAAGTATAGTAACTCTGGGAGGCTGTTTGTTTCATACCTTGCCCACCCATAATCTCCATCTGAAGGGTTTTCTCAAGAGCCTGAAATGAACATGTCCCATAATAGATCACAACTGCAAAAAGACTATCAAATTTTACCTTAAAAATGGAAGACAGATGAGGTATTTGAGCAATAATAACCCAATTTTGGCAATTCTCCAGTTAAATGATCCCTGTGACATTCTGTGATATTTGTACATAACCTTTTTGATTCACTCGAAATTCAATGTGAGACTCTCTTTAGGGTGACCTGACATTTGAAAGCTGTTACGGAGCTTCCTCGGAGTCAAAGCGAGTGTATTCCTCAAGAGTGTGCCACCACAACAAATGTGCCACTTTAGTGTAGGAGAAAGCTGCCGCCTCACTTCAATATGCGAACGGTGCCAAATGGGAATATAATTAAGATTCACTGAGACCTTGTCAAAGGAGGACAGTCCCAGCTCCTCAGCAAAAGCTCCAGAGGGTCAAGTATGCCTTCAATCTTAAAGGCTAAAAGAGGATATAGAAACCTGATGTCATGAACCGAACATTGGATTACAGAGATTTCCTCAAAGCAGCATTACTCAGTGTCTTGTAGGATTGCAGTTAACTTCAGGCTAGCCAACATGGCAGCGTCAGCCTACCTTCTTCTCCCCGATGGCCATCTTTGAGCTCCTAATCCATGTCTCTCCCAAACAACAGGTTCCCCCTCCCACAGACTTTATGTCAGGATAAAGAGATAAAGAAATACAAAGTCGATTTTTCTTCCTGAATGTTGCTGATTCTGTCAGGAGCTTTGAACATAACCACATGTGGGGAATCCCAGTCATGTGGACACGGCCGAGATTGGGAGGATAAAAGGCTGTTTATAAACTGAACCTTTAAGAAAGATTGCTCCTTTTGTGGACAGAAAAAAGATATTGTGGACAGGCACTATATCGCCAGATGACCTTTACTGAATGCGCAACCTGACTGTATTGTAATTTTTGTTATACAGTATCTCTTTAATGAGCCCCTACTGAGTTAAGGCATTTTAGAGAGTGAAATGTCCAGAAGGCAAAGGCAAGAAGGTTCATTATGGCCTGCTGGGAATTTTACTCTTCCTGCAAACCAGAGGGTGATGATGGTGGACATCTTTCATGTGCTAAGTGAATTGCTAATAACTTTTTTTTGGATTCACCTCGCAAGCAATCCTTTTTCTCTTAATTATGGCTGGAGGTGAAGACAAGTCAAGACAGGCACTTTTAACACATAACCTTCTATACTGTGGAGCAGGCCAGAATCGTTCTACCCTTCAGTGTGACTGGCTCAGCTAGTCCCAAGCATGATCACAGTACACAGAAAGGACCTCTGTCTAAATCCCGGTCCAACTAGCATGATACACATTGAATTGCTGCCTGGAAATATCTCATCGCTTCTAAGGTGTGGATTCTGCAGGTCTGGGACTTTGTGGAGGAGCACGTTCCCTTTCATACAGAGGGGTTTGCCGCAGCTGATTGTGAATGCATGGAGCGAGGCTGTCCTTTTAGTGAATGTGCAGGGGTAACAGCAGGGTGCTGGAAAATAAGTCAGGCTCTGATGGGGGAAAAATAAAGAATCTCTAGGGCGGCTCTCCTCAGGTCAGGGCCTGGTCAGCGCCACCTTATTCCCTCCAGAAAGAGCTCCTCCTTTCCATTCCCACAAAGGCTGAAAGGTTCAAGGCATTAAAGTAATATGGCAGCATTTTCCAACCTAATCTGTAACCACTGCATCTGTATTGTTTTACTGATGACCACAGACAACCGTGCCCGGTCTCACGAGTTTTCGTGCAGCCATCATGAAATACAATTTAAGCAAAATATGTGCTCCGATCACGATTTAGGGCTTTTTTCGTGCTAGGACAACGCTTCTCTTTTTCGTGCTGGGACAACGCTTCACTACCCAGACAGTAGGAGAGACATAATGAGTTGATTCCTTACCTTAACCTAACCCTAGTCTTAACCTTACCCTAACCCTAACCCTAACCTTAACCTTAACCTAACCCTAACCTTAAACTAACCCTAACCTTAACCTAACCTTAATCTTAACCTTAAGATAAACCTAACCTTAACCTAACCTTAACCTTAACCTTACCCTAACCTTAACCTTAACCTTACCCTAACCCTAACCCTAACCTTAACCTTACCATAACCTTAACCTTAACCTTGCCCTAACCCTAACCCTAACCTTAAACTTAACCTAATCCTAACCTTAACCTTAACCTAACCATAACTTTAACCTAACCCTAACCTTAACCTTACCCCAACCCTAACCCTAACCTTAACCTAACCTTAACCTTAACCTTAACCTAACCCTAACCCTAACCCTAACCTTAACCTTAACCTAACCGTAAGAGTCACCAGTTAGCGCAGATATTGACGATTTAACGC
>JBBIGA010000032.1:5386219-5399086 GCA_037576975.1 Alestes dentex
ACACACACACACACACACACACACACACACACACACACACACACACACACACACACTCACACACACACAAACACACAGGCCCAAACGCGTAAAATGATAAATGAGGATATAAATGTAAGGCTGCTTACGGCAAAGCAGAATGAGATTATCGCAGCAAGCAACAATATTCTCAGCAACATGAACACGTTCTTATTTACTGTTGCACTCCTCAGAAGAAGTGCTGGTCTGTCAGGTGGACAGATTTAATGTCGTCATCTTCTGCAGCTTCTACCAGCCACTAGAACTGAAAGTCAGAAAAATAACATGAGGAACAGTCAGATCACCCCAAGACCACTGACCATCAGCATGGACAGTACTGTATGTAAATGAAACCATTTACAATTCTGTAATCATCCCTATTCATATTGCATGTATACTACCAGATAAGGAGATACTGTCCTGGTAAATTTTAGTCCCCTGAGGTACAAACAGTGTAAATGTGCCGTCAACATGCTGTTCAAGGTGCAACTGTGTACATTTAATTAGTTTTTCACTTTCCCAGAGGCATATTTTGACCTGCATGTACCTTTTCATAACTTAACATGATTTTTTAAAAATAAAAAAGTCTGGACAGGCTGTGTGGAGCAAGTTGAACCCAAGAAATATAATCACAGCAGAAAATGGAAGACTTATGCTCCCTAATTAAAGGTACACACGACTGTAAAATGGTTGTGCGTACCCCATTAACAATGTTTGTACCCTGAAAGGCTTTATTCTGAGAGCGTACCAACAACCACGCATGCAGGAAAACCTGGTCTCTCTACAATAGTATACAATATGAGGGGAAAAACTATTAACTTTAATGCACACTATCAAATAATATTTTACTATAAGTAGTTTTAGAGCAATTTGTTCATTCATCACGAAATATTCATAAAACTGGAATGACTAGATTTTCTTACAACTTTGATAATATGTTCCAGATGGTGATCATTTCCTCATTACTTTCACCTGTTTTTACAGCTACTTGTCAGCATAATTAGGCCTTCATGAGTTGAATGTTCTCTTAACTTTTTTTTTTTAATGCAGCTGCAGCAGGGGAAATAAGCATCCTGACACTTTTGTTTTTGTTATTTAGTTCCAGTGCATAAAACCATGTCAGATTTACACACATAATGTCTTCTAATTATGAACAAAAAGTAGGTACTCGTAATAAAAAAACAAGGATATGTTCAAAAAGTATTCAGACACCGCAGATTATTTTTGTGGCAAAGCCATGCTAATTAGCTCGCTGAAGCATTGTTGTTCAAATTTGGCCCCTTTCTCTTGGCTAACAGCCAATTTGCCATGGTGATGAGGGACAATTCAAAATCCTCCATAAACGTCCAGTGGGGTTCAGGTTGTCAGAACTTGAAAACCTGAAAATCTGAAGTGTGACTGGGTTGCTTATTTGTTGAGACGTCCATCTCCATCCGTTTTGTGGCCAGTGAGATAAAATTCTCCTCTAAAATTCCACTCATGTGTCCTTCAATGGCATGTGAGGCCCTAGTACCATTTGTAGAGAAGCATTTACATATCATAATGGTCCCATTTCTGTACTTCACTGTGGGTGTGGTTGGTCTTGGGATAATACAGGCAACCTGTCAACCTTCCAACGCGATTTGATGAAAGCCTATTAAAGAGTTATTTTCGGTTCTTCTGAATAGATTTTCTTTCCAAAAGAAAAATGCTCTTGTGCAAATATTTGACGTGCATCTCTGGGCAAAACAGAGACAGAACTGAGATGACTGCGCTTCAGTTCCTTGCTTATTTTCCTCTTTGTGACTCTTGTTCCTGCTGCTTTCAGGTCATCCATGCAACTCATCTTGAGTGACTGCTGGCTTATGTTTATTTCAGAGTGTACATACTCTGCACTGAACTCTCTCACTTTCTTTTAAAGTGTAGTTGCAGATTTTTGTCCTGGGTAAAAAATTCACAGGGGAAAACGATAGGCTTCACACTGTCAGTTCTGGTTCCAAATCAACTTGTTTTGGTGCCACTTTGTTATGTCCTCTTCACATGAGCAGGGTGAGGAGCAATGGAGCCGTCCATCATGGTTTTGTACGGTGCAAAAGCGCTGTCAATCAAACCTTAGGGCCCGGAATAAATTCTAATTTCTCCCATCTCCAGCAGGCAGATGGAAGTAATAGCTGTAATGAGCTATTGTGGAGTGGGAGTGATGGAGAACATTAGGGAGAGTGGTCACGAGGATCGGAGGACGCTGGAGTATGGAGGCATCCAAGACCTGCCAGTGCTGCTGCTTTGAGCGATAACTTGACACACACTTGAACCACCCTATGAATCATACAAAACATGAAAGTGACCTCCTGAACCTTGACTGCGCTCACTGAGAGCAATTTTTCATTCCATTTGTCCTCGACCTCCCTGAAGAACAGGGCAGTCACTTTTGGAAGTATACAACCAATTTACTATAATCGAAACACATTCCAAAAATGCATTCAATCAACCAAGATGTTTGGTGTCTCAGTCCCTCTCCTACTCCTGGGGCTACGATGCTAATGTAGCTCACAGTGAATGGAAGTTTATACTCATCAGTTAGCATCTTAGTTAGCAAACTGGATGCCTAAAATCTGACACAGACTTGCTTATGTGGTTTCTTACACCATATGACATTCTGTTATTTGTAAAAAATGGACAAAAACATGGACAAAACTCAAGCTGGAAGATAGCAGCTGTACTGCGTTTACTTTTTATCCATTATTATAGATAACAGTCCGAAAGCTTAAGAAGCAAATGCTGGACACCATTTCTTGCCTGAGGGTATAAGGAAAACTGCCTTTGCTTAAAAAAAAAAGAAAAAAAGAAAAACTAAACCAATACTTGTGTCCTCCTACCGATAGGACACAAGTATTGGTTTAAATATTATAAGTCTGGAATGTAATCAGAGAAGTGGACCAGCACATAATCCATGCATCACTTCAGTCAACATGGAATAGTCCAGTTTGTCCCAATTTAACTAAATCTGTCCTTTCTAAATGCTCTCCAAACTCCTGGAGTAATTCCACTGCGATATGGTATTTTGTGTGGCACGCTGGGGAAAAAAAACATCAAGTTTATTGCAAGGGCACTGAAATACCACACTCATGTCCCATAAGAGCCTGTTCCAGCTGCTTATGCAGCCACATTTTCCTCTCAGACAGTGATCATAAACAGAGCTGCAGACGTACAAACTTCAGCGAGGATAGAGACTGAGCTTTAACACACTTAACCCGTTTCAAATCAGCTTTAAAAAACTTTTATTATTGCTTTGCTATCAGGCCGGAGACTTATAAAATGCAGAACTTCAAAGGTAGAGCAAGAAGCACTGACACGATAATGCGTATCGTACTAATGTCTGAGAGGCACAGCCTCTCTTTCAGTGGCTCTGTTGGGTTCTCTCAGGGGTACGCATGTATGCTTGTGTCTCTCAGGAAGGACACCAGCAGCCTCCTGCTGCGCGCTGGCATTAGCACTCCCCCTCTCCCCACAGGTGCCCAAAGTTGATCAATGACTCAGTGTTATGAAACTCCTTTCTAAAACCATTTCGGTTCCCAGGGATAATGTGAAGCGACATCTGCACAGAGTAAACACACAGAGAACAAAATGCTGGGTTTTAATGGTGTTGACATCTTCTATATTAAACCGGCTTGGCAGAGGGATTTGAGATACAGTCAGGCAACGGCATGTTTGTGTTATATGTAGTCATTTTGGTAGGTATCTTTTGACATAAACTAGGCAAGAGCTGACTAACGACCGACAACAAGCACCCTCCAGTGTAAGCCAGATGTTCTAAAGGAACACGTAAGTGAAAAAAAATATCTAATTTACCCAATTTCCCCACTATCCCAAATGTAGTTGATCAGCCAAGACACGTTTGGTGTACAAAATTTGCTTCTTTAGTTTAGCCCTAAGGCCACGAGGCTCATGTACCTAACAAGTAATGAAAGCTAATACATAATAATTAGCCAAATGCAGACTGCATGCCTAAATCTTCAGATCCTCACCAAAAAAGTGTCAAGTTGATAAGCAATCTCAAATAGATCAGCCTAAGTGCTTCCTGACACCAGATGATATACTGAGATCTACAAAAATGGACAAAAGTATGACTGGAATTTAGGCTGCTTAAGTTTACTGCTTCCTTTAACATGTGTTTCATGTCCATATCCTATCTAAAACTGGTCCCTGGTGATTTTATTTCAAATTAAAAAGCACATCAACACATCCCTTGTCTCCATTTTACCTGCGTTTACTTTTCTTCCCATTGCAATATGGACCAACACAAGGCTTTCATCGCTCCAGATTGCAAGAAGGTACTTGGCTTGGGATCATTTTTGTCCCCAGTCTTAAATATACTTGTTTGTCCTATCAACCGCTAGTCAGCACTCAGTAGACACATTTCTGCCCACATTATTGTATGCAAATTAATGTTCCATTTGCATTTTCCATTTTTTTTTTTTGTGTTAAATGTGGTTACGTTCCATCTTGGACCACCTTTGAATATGATTTGAGTGATCTGGTTGTATTTACAATATGTCCTGTGTGTGTGTGGTCAAAAAGCTAGTGCAATGCATAAACCATTTCTTAGTTATCCAAAATAGTATGAACACATCAAATATAAATATTTTGTTATAAGGAAAAAAGTAATTTTACATCTGACTGGTCTATAGCGTCCTAGTCCAGTCCAGCTGGCCAACCACCTTGACAGTCATGCTAATAATCACCAAAGCCACCAATAAACACCAAATCGGAATTTTCTGAAAGGGGATGCAAATGATCTACTTTAACTTCTGCTTAATAACCTGTCAAAAAATGGCAGATTTCATTCACCCAAGATGCCTCTGGATCTTGTCTTCTCAGAATGAGCGTCATGCTGTTACATTTTTAAAAATAAACTCTTAAGAACTAACAAGTGAAGACGGTGTAGCCTGTTTATTGTAAGCCCTGGAACTAATTAGGTAAACACTCAGGCCTGAATAAATTTGTAGTTAATCTCTCTTTATCCACATGAAAGGTTGAGTTGATTAAATATCAAAGGGTTAGACAAAACCAGGGAGGCCAGAGAAGCATCAGTCACCGAGGGACGGAGAGATATTTTTGGAGACACGCTTTCCCTGGAGCACATGCTCTCAGATCAAGGAGCTCAGGTGCTCCATCTCATGCATTCATCGGCTGACATTCAAATTACCATCAGACTGACCCCAGAGAGCATGCACGAAAGGTTTGCGTGGTCTCCATGGATCTGTGAGGCAAGCTTCTGCTTGCAGCATTACTCAGAGCCGTTTTTAGACTCTCCAGTCCAGGTATGATGTCAGTATTAAGATATCGTGGAATGCTGTTTTTATCCACATAGGTTACCTGCAGAAGGCTTCTTAAAAATACTTGATTTCAGAGGATAGTCAGTACGTTTGTCTCCTGGGCGGGATGAAATTAGTCTGACATTTGCAAAACAGTCAGGAATGCCTGCTTGAATTTGTAAACTATGGTGCAAGCACAACAAGAAGTGGAGAGTTTCTTCATTTCTCACCTCTATTCCGCCACATTTCTCATCTCCCCAGGGTGGACTGATCTTTATTTCGACATCGCAGCTGCGGGGCTTGGCTCATACATCCTTACATAATTGGGCCCAAGGTAGTCTAAAAAAGACAGGAGGAGTCTGGTCCTAAAAGGTTGGGGGTAAAGTTCACTTAGTATCTATTTAATGAACATCTGCAACACTACGTCTGGGACAAAAGCAGGGATTTCATTTTCTTCTGTACATTTTTCTATTATGCCTCCATGTATGCAGACCTCTGGCTGACTCCAGAACAGGCTGCAGAGGGACAGATCCTCTCGGGATTTGTGTTTGGAACAACAGCGTGGGAAGCTGAAGAGATTTTTTTTTTTTTTGGTTTGTTTTTTTCAGAACTCCTCCTTACTTTAAGCCTTACTCGGTAGAGCAGCTGCGGAACGGCTCAGGAGACAACTGTTACGCTCAGCTGGTATCAGCTGGTCGATGCGAAGCACAACACTAAGGCAGGGGGAAAAAAATATCCTACACAGGTGCAGGGCTGATTGCTGGAAATAAATTTGCCGCGTTGAATCTGACCTCAGAAAAAGGTCCTATATCAGAGTAATATAAACAAGGGATGTCAGTAGGGATTTGAACACTTCATGCATGGGCCCCCTGCCTTGCCTAATTTCCCTTAGCTTAACCAGTCACAACATTTGAAAGTCCTGAAATCTTCATGACCCGACTAATTTTGTTATAGCTCTAAAATCTCAACTCTTACAGCCAGTTGTGAATTTGAAAATATACTGCGTTTAAAGCAAGGCTCTGAAATCAACCAGTCTTTGTTAAATATAGGACAGATTAATTATTCAAAGTGTCCCGCAAAGATACTCACTTTTCCAGCTTTTAAGCATCAGATGAAGTTGTGGAGCCAAGGAGATATTTCAGTTTATGTTCATTCTTTACTCAGGGAGGCTAGATGGCGGTCTAAACATTTGGGTACAGAGCTTGTCCTTTAAGTTCATAGCTATAGACTTTGGATAAACCCTACAGTATTCAAACATGTACGTTTTATAAAGACAATGAGAGAGTTATACTAAGTGCAATACTAAGATGTGTTCGACAGCTTCTTATCAGCAGACTTCAGTCACATAACTGCCTCCAAAAAACTCTGCGTGCTCCTTTATGACTCATCTGGGTTCACTCACCCTGATTCACATCTTCTGTCATTTGCCAGTTCCCTTTGAAAATAAATGTGTGAGTGATTTGATTTCCTTGAACACTGTCCACAGTGCTACAAAACTCCTTTTATCTTGCTGTGTAAACTCTTTAGAGTTGGACAAAATACATAAAAAAATGGAGAGGCCTAAATACTGCATGCAACAAGTGCAATACATCAAATTTACATATTCGGAATACATACTGAAAGACTTTTTTTCTTTTCGTCTGCTTCAGTCCGCTGCAGCCCTGAGCAAGACTGCTGCCTGTCTAATAAAATAAAATGAAGAATTTTTTAATCAATGCACCAGAAGGCCAAGTAAAAAGGTATGCACTCATCTATTTTGTGTTTCTGTGGATTGCCACAAGAATCCTTAATGTAAATGTAAAGTGATTTGCAGGTTAGGGTTTTTTATGACTCTCGCAAAGAATTGGGTACGTCCCAATAACCGGTGACCACTGAATTCTGCCTATCAAAAATGTTGAACAATCAATCAATCAATCAATCAATCAATCAATCAATAAATAAATACATAGATAGATAGATAGATAATTAAATAAATATGCTCTGTTCTGTCAGTGTTTGGCACACAAACAGTTAGCGGTTCTGTTTCTCTACTGTGAGTCCCGGCTTCCTAACCCAGGATCTTTATTTCATTTCATTTCATTTCCGGCATCATTGTGTTTATTATGTGGATACAGTGAACAGTATTTTTCATGTTTGGAAATAAATACAAATTTCTAGATCACTGGTTTGAAAAGGGTAACAGTACCTGCCTTAAAATGTGGTTCCATTCATCTGACAAATAAGAATGAAAGAACTGATTGTTTAATGTGATTATGGTACTTCATTATTGGCTACGTGGACTATGGTTGCAGCTCGTAGGTGCTCCCCATATCCACATCATAAATGCAAGGATGGTGTACTATGGTACTTTTTGAGCACTGGTATACCGTGCAACACTAGTCTCTTTCTGAATCAACACCAAACAAAATATGTACATGTGGTACATGTGATGTATGAAAGATTGCTCTATGGCCGGGGGAAAGTTATCGCTTTTACCACCAGTTGAGAGAACATGATAACACAAAAACAGAGAGTTTGTGTAAAAATGGAGTGAATTTGCAAAGTAGGATATGAAATTTTGTTTAGAGAGTTTAGGCGTGGCCCCATGGTGGCGCTGTTCCCTCACACCTCCAAGGTTACGGGTTTGAATGCGGGTCCTGGCCTTGTGTGTGCCCTGTGTGTGCATGGCCTTGAGTTTGCACGTTCTCCTCATGGTGGCGTGGGACTCTGGTTTCTCCCACAGCCCAAAGACATGCGCATCAGGTGAACTGGAGATTCTAAATTGACCGTAAGTGTGAGAGAACGGAGTGTGTGTGTGTGTGTGTGTGTGTGTGTGTGTGTGTATGTGTATGTGTGTGTGTGTGCCTTGCACCCCACCCAGGGTGAGTCCCTGCCTTGTGTCCAGGTACCTACGACCCTAATGTGTATTAAGCAGTTACAGGAAATGAATCAATGAGTTTTGTCTCCTCATTACTATTAGGCTAGTGCAGTTACTAACGCATAAGCTTCCCTTCTATTGACTGCTCCAGAAGGTCATAAACCCCACCTTTACCTCCAAAAACAGAGTGACACACTGGATTCGCTTTTTTTACGTGCTCTTTTCATTTGCTTATTTTCTTTTGGCATTTTCATTTTAATTAACATGTGTCCAAACGGTTCCCTACCCTGCTAAATATAGCCGAAAAACAGAACACCAAGGTTAGAAGTGCTTTCAGTGGTGAAGTGTGTGTGGCGTAGAAGTGCATGGCTTTGGACGCACTTTCCACTGAAAAAATGTGCCCGAGCTAAACCACTTAACGTAAACCAGAGGTGGGTGGGATGTCAGGGGGTCACTGGAGGGCTGTTAGAACAGTGTATCCACAAACTGGTCTTTAATTATTATTTAATGAATGAAATATTTCAATTAAGAGCCTTTTGGTTTTTAAGCCTAGCCTTAATTATTTAAAAAGAGTACAAGCATTTTTTTTAGGGGCCTCGTCTCCTAATCTCCCCCCACCTTTAATAGCGCGCCTGGCGATTAAAAGCTGTAGTAAGAGCCCAATCTGTGTGATTTAATTAGACGTCTTTAAGCATTTACTACTGCCGTGAGCACAGACTGAGCTGGGGAGCTGTAAATGTATTGGGGGCCCCCCTAACATCCATTTCACACGCACACAGCATAAACCCTTTCGTGTCATGACATCGTGATCTTTAATATTCTTAGACCACGACAGAAACTGTAGCTTGCTATTTACGAACTGACTAGCTAATGTTAAAAGCCTAGTCGTAAGCTATGCTGGAGCTAGCTATATTAGTTCTATAATATTAGTCAGCTGTCGAATTGCTCTTGGTTTATTCCCTCTTTAGTTAGCTTTATTTTTTAAGTAACACAAAGTGAGCCAGAGATGGGGACTCGAGTCTGAGACTTGTGACTCGACTTTAAACTTGCCCTCAATGACTTAAGACTTGACTCGGACTTGGGTGTTGTAACTCGTATACAATATTCATTTCATTGAATTATTTCTCGCACTCTTTCCAACGACCCCTCGTTTGCCATAATCTGGAGTTATTAGCCGAAAACTGTTCACCTCGCCCCGGTGTCCCGATACTTTTGTCCGAGGTGAGCGGTTTTTCGGCTAATAACTCCGGATTGCCGAGGCATTATGTTAAACGAAGGTTCGTTGGAAAGATGTCAAAGAGCCCTATCTAACTGTGACGTTTCACATCTAGAGTGCGAGATATATTTTTCATATTTAACATTTAGATTTAAGATAATTTAAGGCAAATCCTCCATGTTGGTGAGGGAATATCACAGCACGCAGTCCATGCCCCTGCTAAGTAACAGCCAATTGTAATCACGGGCCGTGGCCAACTAGCATATCCTCTAAACATTTAGAGCTCAAAAATCCCACATTTAGAGTCGCCGTTTGTAAAAGTGCAACATTTAGATTTAGAGCACAACATTTCATTTTTTAAACACATTTAGCTCTAAATGGGTGAAAATTGCGCTAAATGATGAAAAAATCACACCTCTAAATTTCTTAAGCTGTTTTTACAAATGGCACCCCATAGACTTGGACTTGGGACTAAAGACTTAAGACTTGACTTGGACTCGAGCGCAAAGACTTGAGACTTGACTTGGACCTGCTAAAAATGACTTGTGAACATCTCTGATGTGAGCTAGTGGGCAGCCAATCACTGTTCAGAGAAAGCCTAACTCGAGGTTCCTATTAGTCTGAGGGCTTGATCCTGGGTAACTCTGTGCATTAATACATCTGTGTTTTTGTGTTTTTGGCTTGATGCTGAGGACTCTCTATATTTCAGTGACTTCCCTCCTCCAGACATTATGCTGAGATCTTGCAGGCAGAGCCATCATTCTCTGCCAGCCACTGCCATAAAGCGGTGAGGCGCCGAGATGCACGGGTGGCTCAGGTGATTGATGCCTTCTTGTGAGATTAATCTAGTCTGAATAATGATCTACTGCCTCTTTAGATCCTTACTGGCCAGAATTCAGGGCCTGGTTCCATCCGTCAGTTGACTGAAGCCAGGCCTTGGCTTCAGTGAGTTATTCCTCAAAGGTGAGTCGTAACACACAGCCCTGTAGCTTCATTTCTTGATCTCTGAACCAAACGCATCCCGGATTGAACAAATGGCATTATGCATCAGAGCAACACTGCCATATGAAAGAACTGATAACTTTAATAGTGTATCTGTATTTAATAGATACTGAGAGTTATTTTACCTATTTAAAATAATTATGCACAATATATTTCCAGTGTCAACCCCCTTCTTCACAATTACGATGCCACTATTTATAAAAAGAGCATATCTGTATAATATCACAAAGTACATAGTTATGTGAATGACTTTAAGTTTTGGAATTTGCCCATCATAGCTACTATTTCTGCATTCGTTAAGACTGTTATGCATAGAATATAGATCAGCATTGCAAAATCGGATGAAAGAAGATTTCCGCTCTCTGAAATCTGAACTACAGGAACTGCCCGAAATCATTTATTCTCTATATAACACCCTCTGCGATTCATAAAAGTGAATTTTAATGAAACGTGTGGGGTGGGGGCTGATTGGGAATGAGAATAGTGACTCTGCATCTGCTTCATGTATTTTCTGAAAAAATATGGTAGCATTATAATATTCCGCCAGATTACGGGGCGTGCATGAACAACGTGTTCAAACTTCCCATTTACTGGCAATAATAAGCTTTAATGACCTTTAAATAAATGGTCTCATTCGTATTAATGATCATTTGTCCAAGACTGAAAAGTAGTAACAGGGGGGGACTGACTGTGTAGAAAGATCAATCAGTTCTATCGTTGTGTGAAAATATTTTGTTCTTACTCTCTTCTTGACATTTGCTCCTGTACTTGACACCACCACACGCTAGTCGTGCACATGAATATGCAGTCTATGAGGCTGCTGTTGGAGTTGTGGGGGGAAGGTGGGCTTGTATGATGAAGCGAGAGCGTGGCAGTTAGCGGTGGAACAGATGGGGCTAAAGTGGGCTTTTTCAGGCATATTACAGAGGTGTCAGGGTGACATCAGGTAGATGCAGCTGTTGCAGGTGCTGATGAAAGAGCAGTCATCTGAGGCCAGCCAGCTTTTCTGCCCATTAGCCACAGCGCAGCACCATCCTCAAAAAGCCCAACTTCAGCACGGCCTAATGCTATTAATGTAATGCCTGCCTGCTGTGAGTAAATGACGTTAGGCTTGAACAGAGTGTTCTGAATTAAGCAGAGAGATTTTGGGGCAGAAAGGGTCAGATGAGGGGGGGAAAAAAACAATGTCATTGTTTATCTGTCCTCGAATGCCAACAGTGAGCTCTTTGTTTGTTGGATGAATAAGCATGTCACCTGTTCGAATCAAATCCCATGACGGCAGACGGACCGAGGACTGAGTGACGTACCGACCTTTTCCCGGACAGATTAGTCCCGCGCATGATCAAAACGCGAAGGGCGCTCTTAAGGCATTTGTGATGCAGAACTAATCATCTAACATCAGGACCTGACCTCACTAATGCCTTTGTGGCAGAATGCAATCAAACCCTCACAGCAGTGTTCCAACATCCAGTGTAGCCTTCTCAGAAGAGTTTCTGAAGTAAATGAGGGACAAACTCTCTGCAAACACTCTCGATTTCAGAAGGTGAGAGATTTCAGATAGATATATCTACTTTTGGAAATACAATGAGCATTTGCATATTTGTCAGGAAGAGCAATTTACAGTTGTATGAAAATATCTGTTATTTTGGATTAGCATGGAAATATGATGATAAAAATACAGATCATCTTAATAAAGATGTTAAAAAAAAATAGTGAAAAATGTCTTAAAATGATACATTAGCTCGTTGTAAACATGAGAGAAATGTAATCTTTAATTTGGTATGACAAAAACAAAACCCCAGATCCTTCAGGGTCCTAAGTCCTCTCTTTTAGACTCTCCTCTTGCAGTCTACAGTCTATAGGTTTTCAGAGGACCTTAGGTCAGGGCACCTGTGGTAACTGACCCATTTTTTGTGCATGATTTGAATCATTGTCAACCATGGCCCACTTTTAGGCAGAGGCAGGAAGATTTTCATTTTAAAAGTACTGATGCTCCATGAAATATACAAATCCATGAATCTTAACACGGTATAAATACGGGAGTTTGGCCACTGTGTCACCTTGATTTCCTAAACACTCCAAAATAGTAAGATGTGCATGAAAACATGCTTACATTTTGTTCATAGTAATGACAGATAGCTAGCTAGCTAGCTAGATATATAGATAGATATCACATAGTCATGTAGTGTATGTCAGTGTTTTTTAAGCTAAAATGTTGGAATTTGGTGTGTTTATACTTGTTTATACTATATTTACAATAGCCAATCAAAATTCAGCAGCCACTGCATGACTTTGTCAACAGTCTATCTTACTGACATTTTGTAGACTTGTTCGTAATAACAAGTCTACGAACTAGTTACCCAACTTCTAATAAATCAGCCCTAAGACGTTGCTATAACAAGCTGCAACATGTTTTCGTCTGTTCTGATTATGTGGTTTCATGGGCGCTGGAACCAATACCCCCCCCCCAAAAAGGACCG
>JBBIGA010000032.1:5404695-5418174 GCA_037576975.1 Alestes dentex
GAGAGAGTGAGAGTGAGAGAAAGTGAGAGAGAGAGTGAGAGAGAGAGAGTGAGAGAGAGAGAGAGAGAGAGTGAGAGAGAGAAAGAGAGAGTGAGAGAGAGACAGAGAGAGAGAGAGAGAGAGAGAGAGAGAGAGAAAGATATGTGGCTGCAGCTGCAGTAGGACAGTGCCATCAGTAGTACGTCTGCTCCTCAGCCCACACAGATGGATGCACTTGTCTGTTTCATGGAGGATCTCAAGTATAACACGGTATTGCAAATATACGCTGTCTTGCTACACAAACATTTTCTTTTTGCCCGCAAGTGATTGTCTACATTATGATACACTGATTCCTCCCTGAATGTTGCACTGAGGAAGATCACATATGAGGCTGAACTCATAAAGCGAGAATGAAATAAATAAATCGGATGGATTATAGGCTTAAGAAAAAAAGCATCCATGCCACATCCTTGTTTCGGGTGTTGATTTGAAAGTGTATTTTTCAACGAAATGTCAAAACCTACGATATGAAATCATCATAGCATGTATTGATCTGCTGAGTTAGAATAATGTAATAATCTGCCACTCTCCTTTCAACTTTTCAAATGTAGTGAAACGTGTACACTGTGTTCTACGGAGTCTTCTGGAGACTTCCAGTGATTCTGTGTGTGTCAGTATGAATGTGAATGGCAGCCGGAAACATCCAGAGATGGATTTTGTCTTCACAATAAAAAATACTATACGGATCGGTATAGGTACATGTCTAAAATCACCAGTGGGACCGTCATGCTTTTCACAAAAACAAAAAACAAGAAAAACCGATAAGAGTGGGAACAAATCACAGAGGAAATACGTCTCATGCCATAAACGTCTAGACAGAACGCAAAGAAAAGGATCGCCTTGTTCTCCCTGAATATGAAAAAAAGTGTGAGTTTTAGCTTCATCAGATAAGAAATGTTAACCTCAGTAGAAACACCATAATTTTTTTAATCCCTTTTTTTCTATAGAAGATAAATCCACTCTATTCTATCCAAAGGACGTCCAGCCTTGTCCCAAATTAAGTCTTTTTTTTTTTTTTTTTTTACACGCAGGGGCACTACGTTCAATCTAAAAAGTGCTTTTATGGATACATTAAAACTGACAAAAATGCAAACCATCTTATTAGTCATAAATAATTTACACTGCTTTCACCCCCCCCCTATAAACTGGTTCTGTTAAAGATCTTGTAAACTCTGACTACCTGTCACCCAGAACAACTCGCAATGTCTACGACTGCAATTATCAGGGGCAACTAAGCACAACCGAGTGCCACCAATTCCATTGTAACAACTAAAAATGAGAGCCAGCGGCAGGGCCAAATCAGTTGAGGAAGCAGAGGGAGGAAGAAGAGCCCACTGGCCCTGTGGGAAGGAACAGCGTCCAGAACGTAGCAGGACTTAGTTGCAGCCCTTTAAGCTCGAGCTATAGGGAGACTCCTGCTGCCGGCAGCCACCGTCCTGCTGTTCGGGGCAGTCCACAAAGTCAGGCACGGGCAGGCCGGACAGGATCATCACCGACTTGTTCCAGATCATGAAGGTGGGGGCCACGGGCAGCAGGAAGGAAATGTCGAAGGTGTGTAGGTGCTGAGAGTTCATGGCGTCATAGAAGGAGAGTGCATTGTTGTCGTAGTCCAGCAGCACGCCCAGCCGCCGCAGCTGCAGCGACGCCTCCACCAGCATCTCCTTGCCGTTGTGCCGCACCAGAAAGTTGTTGTTGCAGCGTGAGAACACCCACGACGATGAGTTCTTGCCGTTCCACTCGTTCTTCGGGGCCGACTTGTATGCCACACCCACGGCATACCTGCAGCAAAAGATGCGTTTAGAGCACCGCAGTTCTGAGAATGAGTTTAGGCACAAAACATACACTGAAAAAAGCCATTTACAATACACCTTTACACCTTTAAAACTCCCTGAAGATCCAATGTACAAACTGACGCATGGATTGGGAATCACTGGGGGCCGAATGGTTTATGAATAAATACTGTATTGAATGACCATATAAGCAAAAGGAAATAATGGACAATGATGTATGTGTCTGCAGATGAGGCTTTGGTACTATTTTTACCCTCTGACATCAGGTTAGGCAATACCAAGTAAATCTTTCCAATGAAAACATTCAGTAACAGGCCTTAAGCAGCCGCTACAAAAATGACCCGTAATTACTGACCCAAATATTATGTTGAAAAGGGAGCCATGTTCTTGTAACAGTGTAATTTTTTTTTTCACTCAGCAGCAAGGTCACTCACCACGTGCAGGCTCCCAGCAGCACCTCCCAGTAATGGCAGCCGCTGTCGATGAAGACGTTGCCTGCGGCGCCGTAAGAGCCTGTCCCACTGAAGCGCTCTGGAGTGTGGCTCTTCTTCAGAGAGCTCTCGTCCTTCTCCATGGTCAGGCAGTCATTGGACAGACGCAGCTTCTTATGGGCTGTCTTTGGGTCCAGCTTAAAAGGCTGGCCTGTGGACAAGAGATTTAGAGCTGAATCCCATAATGCAGAATGAACATCTGACAGCAACACGAGTCTAAGCCATTCCAGTGCACTGTGCAAATGAGTATTTTACTTCCATTTCTCCTATCTCACTATTCTCATTGCATCCGCTAACTGCTCCTAAAGTATTTACAAATAGTGTACTAAAGCAGGTAAAAGACCAGAATGTGCAATTACAGGGCTACTACAGCAGTAGGATCTGGAAACGGAGGAGATTTATATATGTGTGATTTGGAACGGATTTGACTGAATTTGGAGCAATATTTCAGTTTTCTAAACTAAAAACTAGAGATACACATGATACTGCTTTTTGACACTAATACTGGCATCAAAATCCTTAGAATCAATTGACAATCAGTCAATATTTTTGCTTTGCAAACTACTGCTTTAATACAAACTTTTAAATTTAAGTGCTTCACTTACTTTTCTCCCCTCATTTCTGTGATTATTTTCTATGATCTAGTTTTTGTGATGAATATACTATAAAATGGCTGAGAAAGAAAGAGGCTGACTTCTCAATGTGTCCTTTAGCTTGAAATAGATACAAAAACACAAAGAGACAGAAGGCTAATCAGTTTAGCTCATTACTGTATGATCTCTACATATGCAGAATCAACCCGTGAAACAACTTGCCAAACTGTCAGTTCTAGCACATCATAGAAATGAACTCTGACCACTAGCAATGGAACGTGAACGTGGTTCTCCAGTGAAGCAGCTAAACTCACTACAGAAACACGTCACTTCTGTAGCATCACTTCACTTCAGTAAGCAAAAATCCATTCACATCTTTGGATCATCATGTGATCTGACACATCAGTGAAGTTGATTAATATTAATTTCTTGAATATCTTTATTATCACACACTTTCGAAAGCATTTCAAAACAAATTACAGCAGACCACCGCTGAGTTCCTCAGCAAGACCCTTGACTCCAAGTTGCTCCAGGGAGACTGCCCCCTGTAGTTAGGGAGTGGAAGTTGCTTTGGATAAAAGCGTCTGCTCGATGCCAAAAACGTGACTGTAAGTTGGCAGCTAGTAACATTAGGTAATGCACAAATAACTCAAACACAATTACTCCACAGGACAAAACACACAACTATCAACATGACATCACACAATTTAGTGTGTTTTAGGTTCAAACTGTTAAAGTACTAGACAGGTTTAGTTCACTTCGTCCCTTCTGATATCCCATCCAGCACTGACCATGACATCGGCCCAGTACAGACACCTACCAATACTGATGCACCCACCAGAAACCAATTCACGAGTTACTGTTAAATAAAAAGCTGTCCGTGTATCTATATTCAGTTTAAATGTATTTGTATACAGCCAGCGGAGACATACTCAGTTCTGTGATCATCCCTGTTGTGCTATAGGGGTTCAGGCCATGCTTTATATTCAAAGAAACCCTTAGCTTTCGCTTTAATGGTATATGAAAGGTCAACAGCCAAGAGGGAGAAACAGTGATAGAGTGGGCAAGCCTGGATGAGGACGGTTCTCCCAGTGAGTGTTCCACTTCTCTCTTCAGGAGCCGGGGAATGAGCTTTAAGCGAACCTCGAGCCTGACATTTCATTTGGAACCAAAACTGGTTCTTTTGTTCCCAACGTAATGAGCGACAATACCTCAAAACAATCAGCTGCCCTCCCCTCACTCCCTGCCAGAGAGTGGGTTACTATGCCCAGCTATGAGACGCTCGAGCAGTGTGCTGCTTCAAGCCAATTCCATTAATGTGCTCTCGTCTTTGAACTGCTTATCACTGCGAGCGCAGCCTTCCCCACACACTCGTGCACAGTCATGCTTTTCCATGGGACTGTGTCTGCAAGGGAGCTAGAGAAAGACACAAACACACACACACACACACACACACACACACACAAACCCACATTCTACATCAAGTGCAAAAGCAGCGAAACATTTCTAGTCCAATATGGCGAATTAACCAGCGCCGCTAAGACTAAAGATGTAATTCAGTCCACGCAGCTTTGGTGCTGGCCAACAGCAGACTGCGTGGGAGATCTCCACTGGGAGCTGGGGAAGGCTATCACATTGCTGGGTCTAGAGGGATCTGATGAGAACATGTTCAACGTGAAAACATAAGTGCTGATTAAGTCGGAAGGGGAGAATATTTTCATCTCATATTCTGTTCCTGCACAACCGGGAATTAACACCGGGACATTAAGGCTTTTTGTATTCCATTCCTACTAATTTGATTTAAATAGTTTGGGTGTATTTCTGCTATGCGTATTGAATAGAGAGCACCCTGGGCTGGATAAAGGAATAGTGGGTGGAATTCAGCACTGCTCCATAATGCAAACCCTGCAATTAGATCAACGTGGAAAATAAAACAAGGTTCCTCTAAGCACCCTCTCGTTAGGTATTCCACACACCTATGCATGTTTATCCTAATTAAGACACCCATTAACTGGACTGTAGGTGTCTTGGGTTGCAGCTGACACGCTGCTGACAATGCATGCAAATTAGAATTTGTGGACATGACAGTGCCTGATAACTGGCATCAAAGGCATTGCTCTAATTTACATCATCTTCCTCTTACCTCAAATTCAGCTGCCAGTCAAGACTGGAGTTACGAGGTTAATTTAGCTAACGTTAAGAGTTCTTGGCAAGACGGTTAATGCTACGTTTGGATAAGAGTGTCTGCAATATACATGTGTGTAAACACTTTTCAGACAAAGTGTGTGACAATTCTCTGAATTCAACAGTTGATACAGTGTCCCCCAAGTCAATGCATTTTTCGATACATCAACAATAAGGAACATATATAAACAGCTATAAATTAATCTACTACTGTTTCCATTTTTCTGTTTTATTTGAGCATTCAGGAGTACAGAAGTACAATTTTTGAAACAAAAGCTATACTGTATATAGCTATATTGTACCAATGTAATGTTCTAGCCACAGGTTGGTGTGTTAGCCCCAAGCTAACAAGCTAGTAATGATAATCCTACAGCTGTGATAAAGCTGTGATATAATTCAGTATCATACAATGTTTTGCATTGTTACATCCCTTGCTCAAACCGCATCGAATTCTTAAGTAATCTCAAACGGGCTTGCTTTTGTGGTTTCTGGCACTTATTCACATCAGTTCCATTAAAAATGGAAAATTCAATCTTAGCTATAACAATTGTGTTAGTTACAAATTGAGAAATGTTACAGCATCCTGGTACAGGCTGGGATGATGAGGTGCAGAAATCCTAGCATGCTGACTAAGGACACTGCTGCTATCAAACAGTTGCTATCAAAGCTGCTATCAAACAGTAACACAGCTGTTTTAATAGTAAATGGTAGTAATGTGCTAGCATTTAGGGCTCAGCAAACTGGGGAGTAGTAACAGAAGGAGCTGCTTCTGTATCACTGCTGAGAATTTCAAGTTCAAGAGAGATTTCGTCTATTTCTACTCACTTTCATGGTACAACGTCAGCATATGTAGGACATGATCACAACGATTTATCAAGCACATACACTTCTTAGATGACTGCTGAAATCTCCAGTGTCAGTGGATGAGTAAATATTATTGGAAGACCTTTTAACAACAAGCATACACGGCTACCCCAGGGGCGGAGTGTCATGTGATATTTCTCATACTGGTTTCATCTGCAGTCAGCAGGCATGGCATTGCTGATTAATCAGAGCAAAGGACCTCCTATCGAACCCCCACACACACACACACACACACACACCCACACACACACTCCATGCTGACAGTAAGAACATCATTAGCATATGTGCACACTGCATTTTTGAGCTGACCCACATAAATACATGATCCGTGCAGTGGTAGTGATGCATACATTTTCTGCAGCGGCGGTAATACATTGGCTTCCATTTATGTACGGTATTTATGACAGTTTTATTCTAGGTGAGCTGTATTTAGTGTTTTGTCAACAACCTGACATACAAAATGAGACATACTGCAACATAGCTTGACTTGAAGTCACTTTTTTTCTTCACTCCTCTATGGGATTAAGAGCCACAATCTAATGGAACCGAACACTCTGCCGTGGATCAAGACAAGGTCACGCAGTTCATCAGCCCAGGGGTTCGCACACTTTTTCCAGCCATGAATCCTGAAAAATTCAAGGGACCCTCATTCCCAAGTTCCTACCCATGTCACTTCATTTAAAATACAATACATTTAAAACAGGGACCTCCTGGCCATCCGTCACAGACCCTCTGGCAGATCCATTGCATTAACCAAGAACACAAAATCATGTAGCAAAAAAGTACAGCAGACAAGAAGAACAAGACTCACCGCCTAAAGAATTACCATTTTTTGTTGAGGAGATATGCAAATATGAGGAATCTTTTATAAATCTACACATAATATAAAGGTTCTATATCTATTTAAGGTTTTCCTAGAGCTGTCCAATGAAGATCTAGTTAGGAACCTTCATTTTTAAAAGTGCAGAGTGTCTAGAGTGTCCTTAGAGAAGCCTTCTTCAGGATCTAAAAGGCAAGCAGCTTTCCTTATTGGGACTGAAGTAAGTAAGACCTGCACTGATCCTTTAGCTAAGGACTGCAGCCTGAGTTTGCAGACTTTAGTCGTCCACTGATTCTCCTGGTATTACGGTGCACGGTTTGGCCTGCTGAACACATTATCCCATTACCGCGATAAAGCTGCAGGTACCAAACTTTGATTTCAGTTGCACAAGCTTGCAAAAAGCCATTTGATGTCTCCTCTCTTCCCCTTGGCAAGGTCTGCCGCTCTTAAAGCAAGGTGTTGCATTAGACTTGGTCACGGGGTGGGGGTGTGGGGGCAAGGTAAACAAATAGGGAACAGTGACAGCGGTGGATGGGCAGTTCACAACACTCCACATGAATACTGTAGTCACCAGTGTCTCGAGGTCTGGCAAATTGATCATATGTAGAGAAAGACGCTGTCTAAAAAACCGGGAAAGTATCTAAATTTTGTCAGTTCTTCCCATTTTTATATGTAACAGTTTGTCATCCAGAGTCAGAAACCACTGATGTACGTCGCTCTGGATGAGCGCGTCTGCTAATGTAAATGCTGTAAACGTAAATGTAAACCACATGAGCAAATCTGTTTGAGATTACTTCATAACTGTACACAGATTGATGCAGATGTGTGTGATGTCAATCGGTGCAGTCTTCATACCTGTTAGCCACATTAACTTCAAACCTCTTAAACTGCAGCACAAAATTAAAGAAGCAAACTGTGGGACACGAGCCTTGGATAATCGTCTATATTATGCTTTGATTTGAAACATTCTCATGTTTATAATGTACTGTCCAGCTTTCTTGACTAAACTGATGCCACTGAGAGTCCACATTTATGCTGGAGCCACCAGTAGCTCTACTTCTGCAAACAAACCGCAGCTACAAGGAAGAGAGGAAGAGAGAGAGAGAGAGAGAGAGAGAGAGAGAGCGCACTGCCTTGAGTCAGCTTCCTAGCTTTCTAGATCTGTTTGTTATGAATTTCTGAATCAAACAGGAAGAGCTTATGTAAATGGCTTTAAATAGCAATGCTCTTCATGATGTAGCGAGCCAGTGTTGTGGCAGGGCTGGCGGATGTGTGTGTGTGTGTGTGTGTGTGGAGAGAGAGTGAGAAAACAGATGAGGAACTCACAGCCAGTTATGTGAACTGGAGGAATAGTTGAGGAAGGCCATGACCAAGATTTCCCATGCTTACAGGCCTGTGCGTGGCACTAGGGGGCAGCGCTGCTGGCCAACAAGCTCACCATCACACACCCGCTGGGGCAACATGTCTGTTCTGAAGAGAGCAAACTCAAACTCTAGCAGGTGTGTGCTCTGTCACCTTTCGTCTGTACTGAATGCTGTGTCGAGCCAAATAAATGTCTTGCATTACTTTACCTCTAAAACCAGTCTAATCCAATGTGCATCTAAAAACCCACACCAACACAACACAAATCCTAACAGTCTTTAAAGCAAACTCTGAGGAGAGGCTGGGGCTACTAAGGCATAGTATTCATTGAAAAAAGTATTGCATTTCATTAACTTGTTCCAAAATCATTTACAAATGTAGTATTACATCAATAGAATTACTGCAAAACGTCAATAATAGAAAAGACAAAAACATTTTGCGCAAATCGATAATACTTATAGTAATCGTAGTTATCTTGCAGGATCACTAGGATAGGTTCATAGTAAACAGAACAGAATATGATGTTTGGCCTTATTACAACAAAGATCTGATTTTGCTGACCTGCCTGAATTTACTAAGAAAAATATACTTTGACCCAAGCTGAAATGTGATCTTAGGTCATTTATGTAGGCTATGCATGTTGTCTTTTTCACATCATGTTGCGTTTTTCACATCATTGCCCGCAGTCCTGGCTTTCAGGGCAGAGGTCTGCTCACACTAATGCTAGATGCGGCTCATTTACAAAATATGACCGAGAACAAAACACCGCCTTCTCTCCTAGTTTCTCACTGAGCCACACACCACATACTACAGAACGAGCTGTATTGGAGCCGGGTGTGGGCGGTGGGCCGCTTTTTCACTGCTTTCTGCAAACACACCTACTCTGCCGCCTGCTTACTGCACTACTGGTAAAGCCCCATCTGCCAGAGAGGGGGAGAGAGAGAGGGGCAAAAAGAAAAAGAAAGTGAAAGACAAGCAAGAAAGACACTGGAATACAGAGAACTAGAGGAAGAATGGGAGACAGCAAGAGTTGAAACAGAGTGCAAGAGAAAGTAAGGCAGAGGTAGAGTGAGTGACAGAGAGAGAGAGAGAGAGAGAGAGAGAGAAGGATTGTTAGATGCTGCGCCAATGGCGTGATACCAAGGATGAGGCTGAGGAAGTCAGAGAAGAAAATAGAGAGAATGATGAGAGGATGAAGCTTTAAGTCCTGCTTCCAGACTGCCTGTTTTTGCCCCCAACACCCCCCCCCCCCCAACACCCCTCTGGGGGGGGCGCAAAGTCTTAGACGCAGTAATCCGTTTGAATGGTGTCAGCTAGAGTGCTGCTTGTGAGTGTTCTGTGAGGTGACTGAGCTCGGCGCGAGAGGAGGCGGAGCCACGCAGAAGCGTGCAGGTGAGGGGCATGGATACACACTCGGCAGACAATGAGCTGTGAGGCCAATTCTGTTATTATCTCGCTCTGCTGCCTGCCACTGATGAATCCATGATGACGCCATCACGATTATGATCCATGGTCTTCCAAAATCTGAACAGATTTTAGAAGAACCGCCACACCAGAGTGGTTGCAGTTCCCTACCTATACGCTGCGTCAAGATTCAACAGACATTTACTGCTGCAGTCTTTTAGACAAAGTACACACCAGTGACTACTTCAGATTAAAGTTAAAACAGCAATCTTCTGCTTGATTCAGACAGAAACGACTGTTAATCCTTTATCCCCTGGAGGTTAGGTGCATCTCGTATTTCTTGATAACCAATTTCTTTCCGCAAAAGAGCGCCTTGCCACGCGGTGTAATGTGAGATTAGACAAACACTTAACCGTTTCAAGGGTCCCGTCAGGGTAATTAATACAATGTTTTTTTCTTTTTTTATTTTAAGACAGGCCGTTTATAAGAAGCTTTGTGTGCTGGGAGGATGACTCACTGTTGGTTTTCAGACGTGCCGGCTCACTGTTGCGGCTGCCCGCCTGGTTGATGGCCTTGACGAAGAAGATGTAGCGCGTGCCACTCTGTAGGCCGTGCACAGTGTAGTGATTCTGCTTGATGTTAGGCACGATCATCCAGCTATCCACCGAGTTATACAAACCTGCGGAGAGACAAAATAAAATAATGATCAAATAAAGACACTAACACACACAAAAAAACCCCAAAACACTTGAAATGGACTATTTGCTATTTTGATTATTCTGGCTCATGGACCTTCACACTGCACTAATGCTCCACTGCACCCAGCTAAGCTGCATACTGCATTTCTGAGCATCAGGCAATGTTATTTTTATAACCATTAAGAGCACTTAACACTGACGTCGTAAAATAAACTGTTACCCGAGATATATTAATGTTTGTGGGCTGTAAGCAAGCAATAAGTTGTGCTTCGCGTTAGTAGACCCTGTTGTGTAACTAAGCACAGAGCCGCTGTTGCTCCCCATTAGAATGTTTATTTTTCAAAATACCATGAACTTAAACAGGGATTTGGAGAATAAGCCTGGCCCATGAGTCATCTGACAGGGTTCATCCATAAAGACCATAGAAAGTTAAACATTTTAGTGACTGCCCGGATCATTTTTTTTTAAAGCTAAAACAAAATAATTCAGAAAAAGTAGATACATCTGAAACACAAATGTAAATGAAGGTCTGAGCGCATATTTTATTGGCATTTGTGTTATTTAGAATTTGTGACTGCTTGCAGCACATCACTTAAAGTTATTTTAGCACCATTAAACAATTAGATTTATTTTTAGATGAGAATTAGGTCATCTTTAATCAATAAGCACAGCCATACACATAAATCAAAAGGGCCACAGAGATCTGTTATAGCTACGAAGTATGAACATCTGAGATGAATATGTGATGATGCTGACAAACTTGATCAGTTCCCAGCAAGATCTGAGGGTTAACAGTACAAAGTGGATTCACTATTTGGCAAGCAATAAGTTACTACCTACTTTTTTATTTATGAACGAGAGTTTGTGGCCTAATTGCCAACTATTAATAAACAAATTTGCAACAACTGACTATAAGGGTAGTCTTATTGTACAGTTGTACTGTAAAGTTAGTATGTGCACAGTAACTGCATTTAAAAGACAGCAACACGCACTGATGCAGAGTGTACAACAAGAATTCTGGTCAAGAGATAAGAAAAAGTTAAGACACTCTTCCTGTCTGGGAAATTGCTGTGTGATCTGAGCATGTGTGTGCCGTAGATATATAGATTGCTTCCCCCGAGGTTCTGGGATGTGTGCCTCAGGTGAACAGTTTGGTATACACACCCCTGAGCCCGATTTCTCACGGGGGATGAATTTCCACCGTGTATCTCCAGGGAATATCAACACATAGACATGAATCACATGGCCAGAACCCCCTCTGTGTTTGCTACATGCACGCTTGCCTTCCACTGAGCAATCGCAATACAGCCAGAGTCGAGTCGAGCCCAGCTACAGAACTACAGTACATCACATGGCTGATTTTATCAGCTGGCACTACAGCGTAAATCCTGCTGATAAAGCCCGATTATTTAATATGCTTGGTTTAGTATTGTGACAGACACCTCAAACTTATTTTTGTGAGTTTCTGCTGTTTGAGTTTAACATAATTGCACAGTCATATTTGAAAATTCAGGGTCAATCGTATCGATCCGTAAATTCCCGTGTAACTATTATAATAACCGAAGTCTGTTCAGTTCAGAACCTCCTCAACTCAGTTATTAGAATAACTGGCTCCTTAAAATTGGTATCAGACACAACATTTTCATATCAGTTAGGCCTGACATTACACAGACCTGATGACTAAACTCCAGAGCTAAAAGCACCCTTCTTGAACACCAACGGAAAGAGCACCTTTGACCCAGACAGCCTGCCATCATCATCTCTATCGCAACACACTCTACCTCACTACTGCCTTACGGCTCGAGAAAGCAAAGCTTTCAGCTTGGACTTCAATTTTGCCTTTGGCAAGGACATCCTCTGAATAATTCAACCAATGGTGACTGCATGTATAAGTAATAGTGTCGCCTTCTTGTAAATATAAACCCTCAACTTGTCAAAAATGAGGCCAGCAGTAAATCACCCCAACAGTAGGAGAGTGGTAAAAAAAACAGAAACAAAACAAAACAAAACAAAACATTTGTGCAACTGTCTGTCCGCCTCTTTAACGCTGAATAAAACTACTGAAAAAGAAAAGAAAGGAAAAAGAAAATCACTTGCTCCCCATGAAACACATGAAAAACGTGTTTGATTCGGTTGATTGATGAATAAAATTAGCACTCGAGACCACAACATGTATTTTGCATAATTAATAAAAGTTTTAGAACGCTGTCCGTTGTTCTGCAAAGAAACTTCAAAGAGGGACAGATGAGAGTGAATGTGGCATTGGAAGGAGGGCAGGCAGCACGAACAGTGCTCCCAAAGAGTTCGAGTGTGTGTGTGTGTGTGTGTGTGTGTAGGCAGATAAAAGGCTGAAGAAAAATGAGGCAACATGTGAGGGGTGTGTGCGGCTGCTTCTGCCCCTGTCGGCAAATCCAAACCAGCCTTTGATGTTGCAACTGCGAGTTGGAGGATGTACAGTGTGTCCATATGTGTCTCTGTGTGTGTGTGTCTGTGTTTTCTTGAGATGCAGATGGGCGTCCATGTGTGCACATGTGGACTCATGTCAGTGTTTATGAGAGGAAAAGTGATCACTATCACTCTGCATCAGATCGGCTAAACAAAAACTTACACCCACTGTCATCATACACAGTCTGGCCCTTATCACAGGTGGCCTCAATGGTCCAATGGACTCTGCCTTTATTCTCTTCTCCTTTTCCTTTTCTCCTGCAATTCTCCAAAGCCCAGCTTATGAATATCTGTAGCACAAAGAGCCATGGTTTGGCAGGAGCAACGGACAAAGGCACCGCAGAGAAAGCCAGGAAAAACCTCCCCGAGGCCTGCGATGAGCAGAGCGAGTTTTGTACAGGGACAATGACATCATGTGTACATTATTACCTTGACAGCTAATCAGACACCTCATTGAGCACTGCTAATGACTGATGTAATTGTGCTCTGATTGACCTGCTACACAGAGAGCGAGGAGTGAGAGAGAAAGAGAGAGAAAGAGAGAGAGAGAGAGAGATAGAGATGAATAATTAGCCAAGTGTGAAACAGACAGCACCTTGTCAACCGTGCCTCCTGAATTCCTACAGCAGAATTACCAGTCAAAACTTTGGACACACCTTCTCTTTCAATGTTTTTTCTTTGTTATTATTATTTTCTACATTGTAGATTAATCTTGAAAACAAACAAAATGATGAAGGAACACATGGAATTATGCAGTAAACAAAAAAGAGTTAAACAAACCAGAATATG
>JBBIGA010000032.1:5429059-5450976 GCA_037576975.1 Alestes dentex
AGTTGTTCCTGCACGCTTGTAAGAGAACTCACCGCCTGAAGAGGTTTCCCTGTGTCATAAACCAAGCAAAAAGTTACAAAAGGCTAGTGTTTGCAAATTTGATCCAATTATTAATGCTAGAATTTCCTGTTACCCAAGACAATAGCACAATCTAAATATCCATTTTTTTCCCTATGAATAGTATATGATCTCTACCTGTCTGGTTACATTTTGATTTGCTTGAAATTGTGAGGTAGCACAGTCATTTTAAATGCAAATTTCACATTTAGAAATACAAACAGACCAGTCACTGAATTCAAATAAACCTTTTGCAGCCTGTAATGAAAGACAACTCCTAATTAATCTAAAGGTGTGTTTTCTCATCATCATTTGTAAAACACGCGTCCAACATTAAGCCTAAATTCTTGACCTCTTGCATCATGTATCACAAAAATGATTACTATTATGATGTTATATTTTTACCATTGTGCATACTTGGAACATCAGAATGCACCATGCACATTGCAGATGCACCGTTACAGAACAGAATTTGGAGGGGTGTGGGGGTGGGGGTGGTAATTACAGACTGAAGTACTGCATGGCCTTCGCTGTGGGATTCCCTTTTTCAGCAACATCCCCCTCATAATTACACAAGGTTATGACTCATCATCAAAGGCTCGAGCTCACACTCTCGGCCCTTTATCACCCTACACGCCAATCTCTAACCAAAGCTCATTATGCACGTTAGATCCACTTAAGCTGATCACAGACTCTAACACACTGTAACACGCAGGCGCGCACACACAATGACACAATTAATTCCATCGAGCTTAGATTCCTTTATCAAAAGGAGGGAGTCAGAGAGGATGACAGACTCACAGACAGTGGATCTCGAGTCTGGCTTCTTGAAAAGATACAGCAACTTTTCCAACAAGGGCTAGAGATAATGATGGAGCAATAGTGATTAAAAAAAATTGTTCATTAGCCATTTCATTCTGTTCACACACTCCCAGGCACAACTCCCCTATTTTCAGTGTGTGGAATCAAATGGAGCTGTGTGTCCCCAGGGTACATTTAAAAGACTGGGGCTGCAGGGACTGGGGAGGGCAGCAGACTCACGCTGACACTTCTAACGTGCGGCACTGCATAGCTGTATCGTTCTCATGTTCCCACTGTCCTGCCCCTGATTAATGATTTAGTGAGACACTTTCGGAGAGATTTGGCATACTGTCCGGGTCAGCGCGGGTCTCGGATAAAACCGGCCTCCCGTCTGAAAAGTGCCTACTGTTGTCTATGCGAATTATCTAAGAAATACATCAAAGCCCGCGAGGGACTTTGGGTCTTCTAATGACGTTTTGAACCATATTTCATCTAAAAGCCACCGTTTTCAGCAGACTTCACTGAAGGCAGTTTGCACAACACCTTCTGCTCATGCGTATAATTTCCAGTCAGTGAGACGAGGCCGTTGCAGTGTGAGCTGATTGCAGCCAGTTTGGCTAATGACTCCGGCATCAAAGACTGACTCCTGGTCTCAGTGAGACTCTGCGGCGTGTTTAATCTGCTAATCCGCAGATGCATGGATTGCTGCGGCCCATCACCAGCATGGGACATCTCAGGACGACCAGACAATCTTAACAGGGCTAAGCAGATGCCAGAGAGAGAGAGAGAGGGAGAGAAGTCTGTTTTTGTCCCACCACTGATTAGAACGCCGCTTTCCTGTGAGCTGACAGCTCGGGCTAGGCTCGGGGTGAGAGAGCTCTCAGAGCAAGTCCTCAGGGGCCTGTGTCTGTGCTCTCACTCAGAGAGTGAGAGAGAGAGAGAGTGAAAGAGGCCGAACTGCCCTATTAAAAATGAATGAGGCACATGCATATGTGCTGCACAGTGCTGGTCAGTGCCACACGGCTCCATGTGCACCTGCTGACAAAACAAACCCACTCTGTTCGCTGCAGGGTCAGTCAGCCCCTGTGGCATTGAGGTGCAAGAGAGAACGAGAAAGGTGGGAAACGTCCCTGGGAGTCCCGTTTCGGAGGGTTCAGAATGCATTCTCTCCCTCAGATCCCAGTGTATACGCGCAAGCACGGAGCTTATTTGTATGCTTTTCATGTTATCTTTATTATATTTTAATCTCTAAGTGTCTTTCACAAGGGAGCCCTGCTTACAGACTGTAGAAATGATCTCCCATCATCCTTCATGTTTTATAGACTCACTGCTAAAATCTCTCATTATGACCCCACTTAATATTTTGCAGCCAGGGACACCACTCTAGTGGAGCTCGATTTTATGGCTACGCTGCTGTACAAAGTTGCGATGGACACAAGCATGAGTAATGAATTTTAAAAGCCAAACGCAAGAGCTTGTCGTTTAGCCGTAACTGCACACTACTTTTATGAACTGCTTAGGAAAAAAAAAAAACGGTACTGTCCAGATATATTTTACCCCCCAAAGGTGCAAACAATGTAAAAGTACCCTCAATGTTACAGCATGGTCCTTACGGTCACTGCACTACATTCAGCTTCCCAGAGCAAAGCTTTCGTGAGTAGTTATATTTGCAGACCTAATTCTGTGCAGGTCCCTCTCTTGCCACCAAGACAACTAATTGATGCAATGTCTCCACAAAACCTCTGAAGGTGAGCTGTGGTATATGGCACCAAGACGTTAGTGGCGGATACCTTTAACTCCTGTGTGTTGTGAGGTGGAGCCTCCATGGATCAGACTAGTTTGTCCAGCACATCCTATGGATGGCCAGTTGGATTGAGATCTGGACAATTTGGAGGCCAAGTCAGCAACTTGAAATGAATGTCAAGATCCACAGACCTGTTGTTTTGCTCAAAGCGGGCACTGCCTCTTAGGGAAAACTGTTGCCATTAAGGGGTGTACTTGGTCTGCGACAATGCTTAGGTAGGTGGTTAAGGGTCAAAGTAACATTCACATGAATGCCAGGATCCAAGACTTCCCAGCAGAATGTTCCCCAGAGCATGACACTGCCTCTATTCGCTTGCTTTATTACCAATGTTACCCTGATGCCATCTCTTCTGTTCCATTACTGGTCCAGTTCTGATGCTCACGAGCCCATTGTAGGTGTTTTTGGCAGTGGACAGGGGTGAGCATGAGCACTCTGTGATGCACCATGTGTTCTGACACCTTTCTGTCACAGTCAGTACAAACTTTTTCAGCAGTTTGTGCTACATCGCAATTTGATCCCTATCCAAGTGGTTCAGATTATTATGCTTTGTTCAGATCCTTACGAGTGCTCATTTACTGCTTATTATATCCCACCTCTTGACATGTGCCACTGTAACCAGATGATCAATTTTACTAACTTCCCCTGTCAGTAGTTGTAATGCAGTGGCTGTGTATATGCTCCCTAACTGCAGGTACTCCTCAGGTTAGCACCCCAATTACAGTGTGTGTACCCTGAGGGGTACAGTGTTTTTCTGAGAGTGTAGGTTTTTTACCGCATAGAAAAAAGCTGTGAAGATCTTGAAGGAATGCAATTTGTAGTCTGTCTTCAAGTCTCCGCATCTTTTAGTCAGCGTCTTTTTTCTAACACTGCTTTGTCCGGATGCCCAAATGTCTCGCCGCAACAGGCGGCTTCCGGGGCAAAACAACACCACTTAGTCTCCGAGATGTCTTGCTTGTGTTACCCATGGCTCTTAGATTACCCTAGGTCATTATGTCTCATTTGATCTTCAATAATTTAACATGCCCTTCAAATAATTATGACAAAATGGGCTGAGTCGGCGAGGGAAAATATTTCATGTATGTAAGCACATTCATCCACTAACGCCATTATGCAAACTCATGTTTCCATAATACATTCAATAGAATCCTGTCAAAACGGAGGAGTAGAAAGGAGAAGTGCTTCTCTTACTGTTCTTGCTGCCACAGTTCAGAGGAGGGTGTGTGTGTGTGTGTGCGGGCGTGAATGTGTGTTCACGTAAGGTTCAGCTGAGGTAAGAGAGAGGTGCCGTGCCGCCCCAGGGCTTGGACAATTCTGATTCCGCTAATGAAATAACAATGGCTTGTCATTTGCCTTTGTCGGGCTACAGAAGGGACGCTGGACCTGAGAGTCTATTCAGAATGGCTGTCCTAAATGAATAAACAGCCTCTAAAATAACCCCGTGAGCTGTTTTCACTAAAAGACAGAGACAGTAGCCTGCAAGAAACCTACTGCTCCACACCCGTATGCATATAAATTCACACCGTCTATCACAGTCATTCAATTTCATAGACGTTTCCTCCGTGGTTCATTTTTCCTGAGAAAAGACATTATTAAGATAAAGGATAGAAGTTGTCTTACTGCATATTCTACATGGTTCTGACCTTTCTCGCCACACAGCTTTCACTTGTCTAAATCTCTTCATGCCTCTATTATTACTATACAGCACAGACAAAATGTGCTTCAAATGACTCAGAGGATGTGCATAGTCTTCAAGGTCCTTGCAGTATGGGGAACAATTTCAGGAATTGTAGACAAAATTAACTTTTCAATGACGTTGACAATGACTACCCAAACTCTGCCTAGATGTTTTTTAGTGGATCATCACCATGGATACAAGAATAATGAAAAATGATCTCCAACACAAATGCATTTAAAGAGGCACCTATTAAGACAACAGTCATATGGAAGCAACCTATCCTCTTTGGCATATTCTGATACTATCATCTGAACTAAGGATGTGTATTTCAACAAAAATATCATTCAAAAATCATCATGAACTATTTGCACAATCTTCAAAGAGCTCGCTGCTAGTGGGGGGTTGGGGGTTTGGGGGTTAGGGGTTGTACTAGCTTGGGCGGGGGGGTGTGTTTTTCAAGACAAGGTATTAGTCACATAAACTTTATTTACCAAACATGGAAAATAAGAATTTTAACTCCAAACAAAGCAAAAGACAGAGAAAGTCACCTTCTATCTCCAAAGGAACTTAATTATCAGCACAAGTAATCAATCCTGTGCAATTAAGACTAGTCTATTATTTAAACTGCTCCAAAAGAAATGTGTCGGGAGACACGATGGCGATGATGGTGATGATGATAGTGATGATGATGGTGATGACTAATGTTGAGAGTAATGCTGGACTGGGCATTTGGCTGGACTCACCTCCACCTGCTGGCAGATCTGGATGAGTTTAGCCATCTGGTTCTCCAATTCACTGTTCCTCTTCACCAGATTGGTCAAGTTATTCTCCAGGGTTTGCTGTTGGAAAGAAGAAGACATGGCATTGAGATAAGAAGAGAATCAAGCCAACCGCTCCATGCCAGTTTCTATACTCTTAAAGAAAGTTCCTAAGTGGGAGCTGGCTTGAGCATTCAGTTTGAGGACAAAAACATTTAACTGGTACAGGACTAGAACTAAAACGACTAAATTTTTCAAAAGGTTCTTCACAATCAGGCATCTGATCTCTTTTCTTTTTGTTTTTCACTGCCTTTCAGTGAAATTCTCCGCTGAAATAGTCCTAAAAACAGGTTCTTCGGGATTTTCTCCAAGAAACCCTTTTGACAATCAATACTGAGTGTTTAACACAATGAAGTATTTCTTGAAGTGTCCTATATCATAGCTTATACTGGAAAAATTCATTTTGACAGGCCTTCATGGAAGAAAAGCCTGCGTCTTCAAGAAAAAAAATATTGTGTGCCATATTTATGTTCAAGAGAGGAGAAACATCACTTACGCAACATCGACCTGAATGACTATAATCACTGTGTATTTGTCACAGCTTAGACTAAACCTCACTGGATTACGTGTTAATACTCTGGTATGGATAAATGCTAGTCCAGACTCTAAAGAGAAGGACACAAAGCGCGAGTTTGCAGTTCCCAGCTAATTAGTTCTATATCACAAACAGTAATCATCAGTGAATGGGAGTGGTTAGAACAGACACATTTCTGCAACAGTGGGTGGGCGGGTGGGTGTGCCAGCTCTATAAGACCTAGAATTCACTCGGAACAATCTGCCTCTTTGTAATTCTCACTAAAGTAAAGGTTAGCCAGAGTCTTTCTGTTATGGTCCTTGTGTGCCAAGTGGCCCACTCTCCTTGTGTTACAAATGACTAAACCCAACAGAAAAATCCAAATTCCAGAAAAGAAAAAGTGAAATCGAGGTTATGGAACCTAAATAACATGAACAGATCAGCATGATGTCACTGTGGGACACATTGAGGAATGGTAGGCTGTAGCTGGTAGAGCAGTGCATGCTTTAAAAAAACAGAACGAAATAAAATTGAGCGATGCGCCACTCCAAATGAAATCAAAGAGTCTCTGTGGAGCTACATGTGCGTCTAACAAGGAGCCCTGTCCCATTTGAAATGAGGGGATGAAAGAGAGGCAAATGGAGGGTCCCGGAGAAGCGGCTGGTGCTAATGACATGGGTGGAGAACACAAAGCGAGCCGTGAGGTTCGTCGCAAGCATGGAACGATGCTACAATCACAGCCACGATCACACAGACGACGAAAGATGCGGCATTCAGAAAGGAGGTCAGAGCCTGGCTGATCTCTTTTGTTATGGCAGCAGCCTGGTCATGCATGTGGGATGCAGTGTGGGCCTGTGTCAACCTGTCCCCCCCCAGCACAGAGAAGGGAAAAGGCAGCCGGTGACTCACCGCGGCGCTTGTCTTTGATGCCTCCATAACCGCTTCTGATAGTCTGCCAGGGCTCACTTGAAAAGCCTATGAACACACACACACATGTAGACAGCCTTACTGGGGTAGCTAATCTGATTGGGGCTGGATATCCCAGCTCTCTTGCTTCCCTGTCTCTCTTCTCCTCTCTCTGTCTCTGCTGTGCGGGACAGGTGGGATGTGTGTAGTGGCTGCCTGTGCTGCATGTGCCAATGGCTTTGCTCGGTCCCAGGTACGGTTGCGTCAGGTGAACGTTTTTGAAATTCAGAGTGGCTGGGCCAAGGACAGATGGGGGTCATTAATTAAAGACTGAACGAGAAGGGGGATGATTAATACATCAAACTCAGCACGGCGTCTCCCTGGAGAAAGCAGACAGGAAGCAAGCTGCCATGAGTGCAGGAGCTAGAAAAGACAAGGACTTGCAGAGTCCAGTTGGAGTGGCATTACGCTGAGATGTAGAGAGAGGAAAGTATGAGAGAGACATATATAGCAAAAGAGCTAGAAAGGGTGGGCGATACTTAAAGGCTATAAGGAAATTTCAGAATGGAATGAACAATGCACCTGTGACATATTTCAAAAAATGCTAGGAAAACCTATGAATAAAAGGATTTTTCAAATGTAAAACCTTGACCTTTACAAAATTAAACTATTTCAGAAAGGACAGAAGAAATATGTCTTCAAAGACATGATATATTTTTACACTGCCCACTCGTAGGGGGGTAGGGAGAGAGGGGTAAAGCAACCAGAAAGCAATGTAGCAAGAGAGCATAGGAGAAAGAGTGAAGTGAGACAGAGAGACAGAGAGAGAGAGAGAGAGAGAGAGAGAGAGAGATGGAGAGAGACAGAGACAAATAGAGAGAGAGAGAGAGACAGAGAGAGAGAGAGAGTGACAGAAAGAGAGAGTGAGAGAGAGAGAGAGACAGAGAGAGAAAGAGAGCCGGAGGAAGAGCAGGAAACAGCTCCCAGGAGCAAAGTGGCACTGCGGTGCCCTCAGTCCACTAGGTCTGCAGAGCCAGTCAGAAATGCACTCATTAAAGCAGACACCAGACTTCAAAGCCTCAGCTCCAGCCATGCAAGAGCAAGCAGCACACTAAGGGACATGGAGACAGACTGAGACAGCGAACCAGAGTGGAAAGGGAAAAACAAATAAAGGGAGGGAAGGGTGAAAAGAGGGGAAAAAAAAAGTTTCAAAACGTCTGGAGGGTTGGGGGGTTAGGGTACTTCAGTACGAGAAACAACCATACAGAAGCTGAACTGAGAGTAATGATGATGACGATGAGTAAGAGAGAAAGAAGAGTGGGAAGCGCGAAAGGAAACATAGGAGAGAGATGAGACAAAAATAAAAAGAGAGAAAAAGGAAGAGAAATGGAAGATTGTTGGGAGAGAGCGAGCGAGAGAGAAGGGAGAGCAGCATAAGGAGAAAAAGGAAAAAGAGAAGAGAGAGAGAGAGAGAAAGGAGCAGAGAAGGGAAGAGAAAGAGAAAAGAGAGCAAGAGAGAAAGAGACAGTGTGAGAGGACAGCAGGCAAGTCATTACTGCCTATCACTCGCCCATCACCCTGCATTATGTCATCCTCATGTGACATTATCGCGGATGCTCAAGGTATTCTTCTCGCAGCATTTCTTCCTCGAAGGAGAGACACCGCTGACCTCATAACATGTCAGCCTCGGTCTTCCAAGGGTCCTTTTGGCCTTTTCTCGTCCTTAATCACGCCTGCCCTATGAACTCGAAGTGCTAACTGTCGAAAAGACTCAAAACGTGCGTTAACATTCTTTCTGGAAAGAAGACGTTTTGCCCCGAATATAAAAAGCAAGTCCTGAGCGGCAGCAGTGATTTGCTGAACTGCTCCTTGAACATGCTGTGCTAACAGTTGGCGCCTTTTAAGGGTCGGCATAGCGTTCCTTACACTTTTGCCATCAGAGCAACAACAACAAATCGCGAAAAAGAGCTGGCTCCTGGAATGAGACGGCGAAAGCTTCAGTGGGCGCCTTTAATTATTTCAGCATCTCTCTCTCTCTCCCGGGTTCGAGAGAAGATGGTGTGAAAAAACACAAACAAACAGAAAACAACAACCCTTCACACACTCTGTTAACAAGAGGCTTTTTAGTGCACGGACATGTCAGGAGCCAGAGTCTGCTGGCAGAGAGACTCGGAGCAGGATAATGCTCCATAGTTTGTCTCTGGAGACACATAACCACACACACACACACACACACACACTTGTCTTCATTTGAAGCCACCACCGTTTTGTGCGAGACTCGGCTCCTAATTAAACAGACAGATTTGTTTGGTTCCGTCTACATTCGTCCTGTTGTAGTCTTGTCTGGGGAGCAACTTAACATAACATAGTTTGTTTTTTTTTATTCTCCACTCTTGCCAATCTAAGGTTGCCAAAGTGCTGTGATTTGACCTTATGCCAAACAAACTGGTTTAAAAGATACATCAATAAATCATAAATTGCCACGGAGCCTTTTCTCTGAAAAGGAATGTCGGGGCAGGTGGGGCAGGCGGTTTCCGTACGCTTTCATGGCGCTCTCTAGTAAAGCAGCTCAGATTTAACACTCTCCCAGCAGAATTTCCCACATAAGCCACAAAAGCTGCTAGCATGGGAACAACATACAAAGAACATCCAACCATGCAGCAGTGTGTGCAACAGCTTGAAGGTTAAAAAGAAAAGACAAGCGTCAGGAGAATCTCTCTCTCTCTCTCTCTCTCTCTCTCTCCCGAGGAAAAGAAATCACCTCCAGGGAGAGCTTGTGGTCCCTGCAAAACAACTGAAATGAGAAAAATTCTGCTCATGCTAATTAAAGGACACTGAGGGGGAGAAGAGCCGCTCAATAGATATAGCTAAAAATATTGCTCCATTAGAAGACAATCATTATCCATCACAAAGCACACTTAACATCTGGTGGAGAGCGACTCCGTTGAGTGCAGCCTCCCTCAAGAGAGCCTCCTTTCCTTACTTTCTCACCTCTCCTTAGAAGCTGCAGTTATCACCAGCTATAACAAGAGCATGTCATAACCTTATCATTATTTCAATATTCATCAGTCGATGCTCACTGAAGCAAGCAGACGCTCTGCTGAAAGAGTGTAACACCCAATTAAATAATGCCACATTTGGGTTTATAAGCAAATGAGGAGGTATTTTATTACAATGGGAATTTGCAATCATAATCAAATAGAATTTTCCAATACTTAATAAATAATAAATAGAATCCATATTTTATCCATAAGTTTTGGGGGTGTATTTATAGAAACCATATGGGTGACGATCGATTTCTACTGTTTGCTAGAACTACCAGCCTTGTTTCTAAGGTTCTTAACTAAAAAAGCGAAAATTGGACATCATACAGGTCTTGGTTTAATTGCCTACATCTGGGATAACTGGATTATTAATTGTGTGAATTAGATTTTCTGCATGGCATTGCTAGCACTCCTACCTCTGTTGCACACATTTCCTACCTCCTCACCTCAGTAATCTTTGCTGAAACGAAGGCAGCGATGTAAAAAGGCAGATTCTGTCCACTTTGGCACTTACTGAATAAAAAGCTACATGAATGAAAGAGTGAGGACGAAGGTGCCACTGTGAGTTTTTTGGTATGCCCCTGCTGAACTGTCCATTTCACTGGGGAGGCTCTTAAACAGAAACATATCTGATGGCTGAGAATGGCAGTTAGACAGGCAGGAAGCCCTTCTAATGAGGCTATTATCTCCTAACTCTGTGCCTCCCAGGCTGGTATTGGCACGGGCTGGGGACAGAGGGGACACGTGCCTTGAGCATTACGGGCCCTGGCTGATGGCCATTAGGGAGTATGAGCAAACAACTGGTCATGTAAAGAACATGAGAGTGGACCCAAGTAGAGCACAACTGAGACTTTGATACAGATCAAAAGAAAGATACAACCCAAGCAATCCAACTGAATGTATTTATGATGTAACATCTTTCAGCTGCTGTTGCTATTTTTATTGCACGTCTCGAGCTAAAATATACAGTTGTGGCTTTTAAATGATAAGTTTGAAATGATAAGTTTGCAGCCCTCTGCCTTTCACTCTTCCTTATCTAAACCCGAACCTCACATGCGTTCAGTGATCATGCTTTCAAGACGCTCTGAAGCCTAGCATCTCTCCGTCAGACAGCATAACAAATGGTTTATTCAGAAAATTAATTTGCGGAAATGAGCCTGGGCTCTTCTGCCAGTGAGTTAAGTGGCATCAATTTGGACAAGCATGGAATATCGAAAAGAGTGACTCACATGGCTTGTCTGGGAAATAGCTTTACATTTCATTTTGTGTAACACAATTAGCTACTGCCGAATTTGCCCAGATTCAAATGACATGGTGATTCGCTTCTCTCCGGAGAGGGGAGCTCGCCAGTTGAATCATCCACCCTAAGTCCAGCCCCGGGGTTCAGGCTTTTTTCGGCAGATGAGCAGCTTTGGAAAGAATCGCTTGAGAAGCGCTGGGGTGAACGATGAAGGGCCTGAAGCCCAAACACTGGGATTTGGCCTGGTGCATGCAGGTGTTTGGCTCTTATATCTCCACACAGGAATGCTGGGGTGCGCTGTTCTCAAAGTTTCATAAAGCCAGCAGTGTGAACTGAAGGTGAGAGAGAGGGTGGAGGTAAGGGGGGGGGGAGAATGACGAGCAAACTCTCATCACTGTGTTGACAGCATGAGTTATGGCGTTGGTGGTGAGGGATAAGCAACAAAATCATTGTGCTTCAGGAGAAAGCTCATTATAATCAGAGGTTTTTATGGTTTGTTGTTTTAGTAGACAAGGCACTCCGTTGAGATATAGGGACTGCAGTAAATCACTTGACAGAGCTTAGCATGACAACAGAATGAATTATTAAAGCGATGGAATTTAGATCTCATTGTGAAGGAACTCTGCTGTCTTGGCCTGGATTCCTTCTAGTAAATCACAACACTGCGGGAGAGTTGGCTTCTATGTTAGATACAACCTATTAGGGTTGTAACAAAAAATGCATTACCATCACACCACATCGTCCAGATGCTTTCCAGAAAACTCACTCGCTACCCACCCATGCTCAACACCTTTCTTTGGCCTTTCAGAAAAGACTTGAAATCAGATGAATCTTTCTTGGCAGATCCCGCACGTATACATCTCTCTTACCATTTTGACCCACTCTAGGTGAGTAACACACTTTGGTCTTTACTAAAGGTTCTAGGAAGGGTGGTCAGTCTGTTCAAGTAGGTCTTGATGAATTATATACCCTGAAACGTTTAGAAAATAAACATGCTATTATTTGTAACGTGTCCTACAGCATATGCCATGTTTTTAACTAGGCAATATAGCATGCTCTGGTTTCTAATGGTAAAGCTTTGCAATTAAATTTATCCTTCGAATGGAGAGATTTCAAATCCTTAAATCTGTAAATCCGCAGTTAAATTAACGGAACTCTCAGCTGGAAGACGTTTCCCCCGTGGGGATGCTCTTGTTTACAGTGAAGAACGTGGCCTGGCATGTGCTAGAACTTGCTGTTGGCCTTGTTTATGATGGGTGAGTCAGACTGTCGTCCTGGATCACTTTGCCTTGTTGCCCCTTCCTTTCCTTCCATCCCCCTCCTCCTACTCCACCCCCCCATTCTTGGAGAGAGCCAAAGTAGGGAAAGAGGGGCCTGTTGGTGGAGGTTTCACTGAAGTTTGTCTGCTATACCTTAATCACAGAGCATATAAAGTAAATGCTAACAGATCAATAATCTCCTAACTATAATTCGCATGACGTGGTTAAACATCTTCATTCCCCAAAACGAAATCCAGGCTGTGTGTTTTTCAACCCAGGCAGGGTCTGGTCCCGTGCTCATAACTAGCACGGACCCTCTTCACCGCCAAGCCCCTTCGCAAGAGACAAAACGCCTCACTGGCATGCCGTGTAAACATGTTTTGAATGGGGGATGAAACGGTATGCTGACGGCGAGAGTGACAAGAGCTGTTTTCTTAGAGGGTTCACAGCAAAGACGCGGCCTAGTTCTTGAGCCACAGGAGACTGAGGCGGGCGTTTGAGATGCACAACAAGGCCGAGTGTAATCTGGTGGCAGCAGGCAGAGCAACTATTCCCCACCCTTCATCTCAGTCTCTAATTGGCTATATAAAAGATTTTTTTTCCCCCTAACAACAATCTGGATGATAGTTTCTAAAACAGAAATGTTTCTGTCAGAACTGTGGGATTCACTATTTTTCAGTAAACTGGTACACTGCAAAAAAGCTGTTGTCCCAGAGTGGGTTGCTTTAGACAGGCATTGCATCAGGCTACAGTGGGAGTTTCAGGTAAACAATGAAATTCTTGAGCATGACTACAAATAAAGCTGTGTCACTGACACAGTAGCACGTTAGCACTCTGTGTCCAGCAGTCAATAGGGTGAGAGAACATCTTCATTAGTCACAAAGCAGCTTGGTCTCAGTGAACGCATGCGGGCCAACAGTCAGGGGATAAGCCCATTTAATCCACACAAGCAGTAACAGATACTGAATGACAGCTCGGGCTTGCCGAGAACACTGTTATTCCCCTGGGACTGGACTGATAGGTGACAGGCAGATGAAGGGTGGACTGTAGGGAACGGATGAGGAGCGCACACTGCAGGTGAAGGTGCTTTTGAGTTTTAAAGTGAGGACAGGCTGGGAGTGCATTACACCCACTGAGAGATAATAAAGACCATCAAACTTCCTTCCAGGCACTGGAGATTTGCATGATTAGAATGTATGGGCACGTCCTGCCAAGGTAATAAGAAATGCGCAGTTTTACGATTACATAAAGCAACGATTTACGTGCAGAAGGGTTTATGATATCATTACCCGCCAAAGGAATTGTTTTAATACAAAATGTCTTAATAAAACACAATCACATCCATCTCCTTGTACTCACAACAGTGTACACACCCGCTATCCATTTTATTCGAAATGAATAGAAGGTGTCTTCATAAAACCTAATTACAACATTTTCTTTCCTAAGCCTTTCAAAAGTGTATAAATTCGCCATACATTTTTTTTTTTTAGAAACGCCAACTTTGACTCACTGGCTTGTGAGGTTCATTTACTTTCTAAGGGGGACCATAAAAGTGTGTAGTTACAGACTGCATCTGTATACTACTACAATCACCTACACATCAGTACTATCTGTGCTGATTCACAACTTGTTAACCACCTTTATCCTATTCACCATCAACAGTGGACCAGAAGTGACACAGCAGTGTGACATTTCTGCTTGGTTCAGAGAGGTTCACTTCCAGAACATTTAACATCCTGTGGATTCATTAAAAACTGCAAACTAATGACTATGCATTTACAGAGAATCTACATTTTAATGACATAATTGATCTGAACCCATTTTTATTAACAACAGCATCATCAACCAACAACGGAGTTATGAAAAGTCAATACAGTACATTCTTTTCATGTTGAATACATGTACATTGGCTTGACTTCACTGCAGAGCAAGTCGTGAGGGAGTAAAACCATTTATGGACTTTGACTTTCAGTGGCACATCTGAGTGCTGATCCGGCTCCTGCCTACTCTTGTGCTGGGGAAAAAAAAAAAAAAAAAAAAGATTTTGCACGAGCACATTATAATGCAGGATGTGTAATTTTGTTGACAGCACAAACTATTTTTACCTCCTCCGGGTCCTAATCTCCTAGAGTAATTAGCGTGCATAGCAGAGGGCTTAGCATTAGCGTAGCATATAAACAGGCAGTATGACGGTGGATAAGGCCGCATGCTGAGGCAGTCTTCATCCTGGCAGCTTCAGAGAGCCACTGGCTCTCTCTCTCTCTCTCACCAGCTTTCCACGCAGCTGAGAGGTGACGTGGCCGTTTTTAGAAGCCCATTAAAAGATGGCTCTGTGCTATAAAGCATGCATGAACGGCACTACGATTCTAAATGAATACGGGCCTGCACCACTTTGAGGGCTGAATACGGTACAGCATTACGGAGAAGGATGCCGCTGTTGGCTCGTGATTTCTTGTCTTACGCTAGTTCTGACAAGACATGTCTCTGGCATTCGGTGCCACTCATTTTTTCTGGCAGCACAAAGAATTTGAACCGACGTTATGTTAAATTAGACTCTCCCGTATATACTGCCTCGTAAGATTTTACTTGCAGCCAGCTTCTCCTGGTGCAAATTTCATCCTATTTCTATTATCTTATGCAAAGAGGAAAGTATATTTTTTCTTAACAGGAAGAAGTAGAAAAAGAAATTTTTTTTTGTTTTAGAGTAATGTCCCCCTCAGAGTTAATACTGCCATCTTGTTATACAGTTTAAATGTATTTGTACAATGAGTTAAATAGTTCATTAGAATCATTAATTCTGTTTCTATTCAATTTACATTCTGTATCAAATGTTTTGAGTTTTCTTTTCATTTTTTTTTTCTATGATGGTCAAAAAATGATATCCAGCCATGGCAAAAACTTGGCAAAAAAACCAAAACAAAACAAAAGAATATCAAAATTTGAATTGTTTGAAAAAACTAAAACAGATAAGGTACCATATATCTGTCAAATCTAAACATATCAATATATAACAATACTTTATACAACTTTTACCTTAATGGTTTCTGCTAACAGGAATTTAGGATTTACTACAATTCAAAATTAAGTTAACACCAAACTCAACATTCTAGGGCTTGAGTCTACATGTGGATCTTGTACGATAAATAAGATCAAATGTGAGAAATGAAGCTTGTAATAGACGTTGGGGTATTTTTTTTTACTTTATATGCTCCAGATTTACAGTTAAAATAGGTTTTAATTTACTGGATTCATCTGTTAGCCCATTAGCATTCTGCCAAACCGTCTGTTAAACAAAACCAGGTTCTGTTTTTGCCTTTTCTGTTTTTGCCTCCCTCTGTAATTGTGACAGGTCTACGCAGTTTTCTAAGTGAAAATTCCACAAATCAATCAAATTCCTGTCATTCTAAATGACGTATATAAATATGGTATTGATTGACAGTTTAGAATACACACGTTCACCAGACTTTCTCAGTTTGCTTCAGTGTACACACTGAGATAAGATTATCAAACATGGCAACTGTAATGTCTAATGTTTAAAAAAGGCTTTTATGTGAATTCTGCTTCCACTCAAACATCTGATTCATTTTTTGAGGAAGGCTTGTTCTGACTTGTCTGGCCTTGACGTTAACCTCAAAGGCGGTGAGATAAGGCCGAGGCTCTCCGTCTTCCGCCCTGGCTCATTGGCAGGGTGAGAGATAAGGGGACGGGAGAAGAATGAGCCAAGGTCTTTGTCATGGACGGCAAGGGCCCCTGGGGAGGAGGAGAAGGAGATTTGGGATTCCTGCGAGGGGGAGAGGAGCCGGGAGAGGTCTCAGACGTGGTTTAGACGCGTGGCCTGTCTCACGCTCCCTGGCTCGCGTTTTCACGCAGGAGGGACGGAGGTCTGGCAAGCCGACGGGGAGCTACCGAGGCTGGCGGAACACGCTGGAATGTCCAAGGCAGCTCAAGATGGAACGGAGCCACAGGAAATTCTTTCCCCGGATTGCCCTTCGACATTCCAGCGCGGAGCGGAAGAACTCTAAGCATCCTCAGGAGGTGGGGGCTGACCTGGGACGGCTAGCCCTTGGCCTGGAAGATCGAAAACAGCTCTAAACAAAGCAGATGTGAAGTGATTTAGTGGGTTTTTGTTCTTTAAACTTTGATTGTATTTGAATTTAATCCATGTGCGGCACAATTAGTCAAACGCCGTGGGGCTACAGCTCACATGCTGCCCTTGTCAAATCAGCTGAGAGTGCGCTGACGAAGACAGAAGATGTCAGCACTTTTAAATCCAGAAACGAGAAGATTGGCTTAATAGGACCTAGCCTGAGGTTATTTCACAACACAGGAAAGACGGCCGGAAAAAGGTAATGCAAATAACTGCCAAGAATTTCATGACAGGGCCAGCGAGGAAGACTGGTACAACATGAGTGCATGTGTGAGACTTTTCATGAATAACTAATACACAAATCCTATTTCAAAGAAGAGCAAGATGGAGTGAAATAATCTCTTAAAACCGGAGTCACTACAGCTTTTAATCCTTCTCTCTGGGCATCACTGATACGGCCCTTCCCTGTTTGCCGTCATATATGACATTTGTATTGTCATACACTTCCCACTTTGGCACAAAGTGGAGGAACGTTACAGCGCACTAGAAAATAGATGGGAGCTGAATACTGAAGTAAACAGCTCAGGTATAAGGTCTACATATGCATCATATGGCCGGTAACTCACTGGCTCTTAAAAACCTTCTAGCTGTCCACATCAATTGTGTATAGGGCAGAATGGGCTTGGCGAGGGCTCCTATATTAATCTCTGATAACCTGTCATGATTCCTCCTCATACTACACACATCATGCAGCATGCATCTGTGGGCTTCGGGGCATGAATTGTGAAATGCATTTGCACAGATTTCAAAATGGCATTAGAAATCCTTCCATCCCTAAAGAATTTGTTTGATAGTCCCCAGAGAGCAAACTGACACAAGAGTGCTACCACTCACAGCAGTCTCTGTGAAAATCCCAGCAGGGCTCCAAAGAGAGCAGAGACATAAGGGGAAAAAAGTCGGTGCCCTAAAAAGCAATGGTAATTGCCAGATATGCTATTACGGCTATCTTCAAATTATTCCAATACATTAAGCTGTACTATTTAGAGTCAACCTCTCCAGGATTATTTCTGCAGGTCAGAGAGCCACTGCGGAGATATTTCCCTGCATCTTCATTACTCTAAAAGCAGTGCAGACACAATGCCCATTACTTTATTAGCAAACTGCTCAGGCCCTATCTCTCCGCAGCACCTTTTGCTGGGGAATGTGCAGAATCAGGTCACACTGGCAGCAAAAAAGGAAATCCGTCCTGAGAGGCTGCAAGAGGAGAACCCAGCCCCTATCACCATCCAGCCCTGCTGCCTTGCACTCGCGGCGTCGGAACAGGCTGATAATAGCAGCATTTAGAAAGTGACCCGGCTGGCCCAGTGATGGGCTGGGAAGTGACAGTGGGAGCGTGAGTCGGTGAGTGCCGAGCCCGGGCTCATATCGTCGTCAGGAGATAGACAGCTTCCTTAAGGAGCTTAAACTAAGAGGCCCCTCCGCCAAATGGGGTGGAACTTTAATCAACGTTGACTGCTGTGACTTGCAACTTCTCCAAAATAGAAATTAAGCCTTTAATCACCCCCTTATTTCATATGTCATATTTTGGATGCGCAGAAAAAAAAGGAAACACATGGCCTAATCCCTGGGCATGTGGCAGAGCATGGCTGTCATGCTTTGAAGGCATCAGCGTGCTCTCTTATGTAAGTCACGTCGGGACACGAGAGAGTGTCGGGATCAATCGAAGGACGGCGCACGCCCACCACGGGCTACTGAGAACAAAGGCCCAAACATAATATTTGCCTTGGCTCGCACGCAGTACCGTTTAATGCTGGAGTGGGTGCAATGAGGACTTGATGAGACTTTAAAAGGACTGGGGCTCATTAGCTCTCCAAGTGCGAAAGCATGCAAACTGAACCTGCTGACTGAAGTGCCTGCCCCTCCATCAATTAATTGCCAGCCGTTGCGCCGCGCGGCCAACTGGCTGCATCAAGCCTACCATGTGAGGGAATCTCTGGGAGACAGCAAACGCTCTAACTCACCGCAGGACTCCAGAAGAGACAACACTTAGGTCTTGGACACGTCCTTCATTCCTCCTGCAACAGGGCTAGAAGGTCAGCTCCACTCCTTCAGGGCTCTGCCGAGTGCAATACGGCAGCAAGGAACCATCGTCCTTCATTACAGCTTACAAACAAAAACTTCAGGTTTTTCTCAGGACGTACAGAAATCAGAGGTTGGCAGCGCTGAGCTCGGCTATATCCCCACTCTCTCCCCAGGTTGAGGATTGGGAGTTCAAAGTCAAGCAAGTTCAAAACTGGAGCGGGGGAACATTCAAATTAGCTGCCGCAATGTAGAGAGACAGAGCTTCAGCACCAGACATTCGGCACAAGAAGTCTGCACATTAAAGTGCATTTAAAATTAGCTGCCTTCCAACGCTGCAATAAGCCACGAAACTGGCTTTAACGAGCACGGCAAAGCTGGAACTGAAGCGGCATTCTCCTGCGCAACTGCTCCTGAAATTATGCTTAACATGCAACATAACGGTTAATAAGGCAGAAAACAGTCCACTCAACTCGCTAAAGCCGCGGGACTCTTCTCAGCCCGTTGAGCGTTTGAGGAGCTAAAATCTTGAACCCGTGCATCATGACAAGTTCTTTCTCTGTCAGGGGAGCATGGGACAAAAGAGGTGGAACTTTCTCAGGTATCGACTTCCCTCTGCGTAACACACAATGCCGCTCATTTCACACAATTGAGGACTACTCGGTGTGGCCACATTCACATCCTCGAGGACCTGGGGGGGGGGAAACATCAATGATAGGAATTTCCTTTATGTGAGCTGGTGTGAACAAAGAGGTCAGTATGAATAACATATCACAGGGAGATCACGTGTGCCCGCTATGGCCGCCATTGTAATGACGATGCATGCCTTCAATGGCAGGCTATTCATTTGGGAAGATTACGATGGGGCCTTAATGGCTCGTCTTTATTCTTTCGAAGAGGTCTCAAATTTACAGATCCTTCCCATGAGAACGGTTCGAACGCTCATCGCACGCACCTTAACCTGCTCTGTCTTCGTAACATGAGCCCCACTGAGAAAATCAACAGAATGGGAGAGGAATGCTTGGCTGAGGCTTTAAAAAGGTATTGTCTAATTCAAAAACCTCAAAGCAACTGATCATTTTATAATCAGCAGCATTTCATTAGGTTCCTAGCTGTCACTGAGGTATATGCAGCCATGAATAATTATGAGGAGCGTGTATTTGCGTGTGTCTGTGTACATGCGCATGTGACTGAGCTCCAGCTGAGCACAGACTGAGGGCATGGGCTCTGTGCTGTGAATGAGTCCTTGTGATTTAGTCCTGATTCAGCAGTGTGTTGCTTTGTGGTGGGTGAGCACTGAACAGAGCCTGGCTTTAGGGAGTGCAGACTCATCTACTATTATAATAGATACTGCTCAATAGAGCAGCTGGACTGGGGCTGGGGCAAGAGGGAACAGCTTCAGTGCAAACATTTCAAACACATTGCAAAACAAGATGTCCGCAAAGAATGGATGCTGCTAACAGCATGAGGCTAATGAGATGAACATAATAAATAAAATAAACTACACCTTGTGCTCCTCATGGCTACATAAAACATTGGAGAAACATCACTGGATGACTAGAAAGAAACTTTGTTTTATAACACAATGAGAGAAAACAGCTGTGTCATGACACTGTAACCCAGTAACCATTATTGAAGATCCAATAGAGGCCATCAACAAAACAATCGAACTATTTGAAAATAAGATAAAATAAAAAATATAGCAATTAAAGGAATTTTAAAGAAGTATAGAGAAAAAAAGAATTGATGCAATATTCTCTTTACCTCAGCCAAGTCATACTTGGTATTCAAGGACTGTTTCTGTACTTTTGCACGGTTATCCATCAGTGAATCAGAAGTACACTGTACAATTAAGAAGTCGCAGACATATTAAAGCCATTTTACTCATTTTTATAGATAACTGCATCCCATACAATTGGAATATGGATAATTGGTCTATTTTATAGATTATTTAACACAGTGTGGTTTGAGGTAATTGATTAGTGATTTATGCTATTTACATAATGCCAAAGGCTGTACATTAGCGTTGTTTACTTGGCAGCTACATTACTTGTAAAGCTCTAAATTAAAAAAAAAACAAACTTGATACCAAACATTTATTGGCTGATTGGCTGAACAATTGGCTCTTTCTTTAAGTGTTCCAGCGACAAAGAAGGATAGTATACTCACCTTTAGCTTGTCGAAGCGATCACTGAGCGAGGTAACCTGGTGCTCACGGTGCCTCCCCACCAACTTGCACAGGGCACAGATGAGCTGGTCGTCCACCACACAATACATGTTCACCTTCTCATTCTCATGCTCCAGGCAAGCCAGGCCCCGCAGGTGGGCGTCTGCCACAGGTTCCAGCAGCCTATGGCTGGTGAAGGGCTTCTTGTTGGGGTGCGTGGCGCGCAGGCAGCGGTCGCAGTACGACACCTCACACGTCACGCACGTCTTTACGGCCTCGCGAGGAGGCTCCTGCTCACAAAACTGGCAGGCCACGCGCTGCTCGGATGACATGATGCCTGTGACACTGCTATTGGCCGCCGGGCTGGACCGCACGCTCCCTCCTCCGCCCCCGAGCGTGGCGCTGTAGGGCCGCGGACGGCGGCTCTCGCTGGGCGAGTTGGGCCCACTGACGGAGGCCTTCTGGAAGCGGTCAATAATGTTCTGCAGTGTCACATTGCGCTTGAGGCCCTCCAGACCGCGCTGGTTCAGCGTGATGACGTAGCGGCAGGTAGGGCACTGGAAGGCGGAGACGGACTCGAGTGGCTTGGTGCTGGAGCAGTGCGAGACCAGGATGCGGTGGGCACAGTTGAAGCACAGGCTGTGGGCGCAGGGAAGCAGCAGGGGGTCCTCAAAGAGCTCCAGACAGATTGGGCACGTCAGCTCGGACTCCAGGGTTTCCATCTTCAGTCGGACCGATCTAAAGGCGACATCAAATCCCACAGAAGCTGGTCAATCACCTGCGTGGCAGATAGCTGGGGGTTAGTGGCAAGCGGTCACCCCCCACCACCCAGGCAGCACAGGGAGCAGCAAAGGTAACACTCCACTCAAACTGATTAATCTGAAAAATTAAACACCTTGAAGGAAAAATATGAAACTAAGATGTTGGAGTGGAATGTCACCTTGACATAAAGCAAGCAAGTTAGCAAGCACGGGTCATCCAGGTGTCCAGTTCAGGTTTTGGAGAGCCAGAGTGAAGAGCAGTTTGATGATTCCCATGCTCTAACACACCAACTAAGCCCATTAACTACGTGCTTAGTTGATTCAGGTGTATTTAAGCAGAGAAACCATCAAACAGTGTGCCAACCTTCCAAGACTGGAACTGGACACCCCTGGTCTTTGATGATACACAACAAGGTATTCAGTTCAGTGGCATCAGCAAGCTTTTGTGAGTTCGCAAAGATCATGTTTGCAGAATAACTGTGGGGTAAAATGCCCCTGTAACCTGTAGACATTTGTAGAAATTAAACTAGATACTACACTATCATCCTACAGTATATACAAAGACCATGTCAAGCTGGGTCTGGGGCATGCAGATAACAGAAAGAATAGAGACATTTGCCTGGATGTGGCAATCACACACACACACACACACACACACACACACACACACACACACACACACACACACACACACACACACACACA
>JBBIGA010000032.1:5452387-5464828 GCA_037576975.1 Alestes dentex
ACACACACACACACACATACACACACACACACACACACACACACACACACACACACACACACACACACACACATTAAGCCTTTCACTTTGCCAATATTTAGTTCGCCTTAGTCTCTATCAGTGCCTGTCAAGCGACAGGCAATACAATGCAAAGCCTCCTCTAAAAGTCTTTGGAGAGCCTCGCTAGGCAGAAAGAAGAGAGCCTTGTTAAGTGCCAACACGTTGCTCTCGGTGCAGCACTTTTTTATTGATGCTGCATTTATTTACTGTGCTTCACAGATTATGTGGAAATTTGAAAATAAAAGGTAAAAACTGTGGCAGGTTTACTGCAAGCAACACCAGGAAAAACTGTTAATCCAATTTTTATGATGCATTGTGAAGCCACTTATTATGGGTGAGGTGAGACCTATAAAACTTGTAGCACGCACACTCACACGACCTGCTACCCTCCACACACTCTGCCACACACAGCATTTAACCTGCTCTGTCTCCTACACAAGAAAGTTAGCTTGGGAATTAAAGCTGGTGAACCTTGTTAATGCGATTTTATTAATATTTCTCACTCTTGCGTGAAACTCACACCTCTCTTCCCCCGAGTCTCTGTTAAGCCATGTGGCTTCCTATTGATTTGGACCTCGGCACACAATCCGTTTGAACGATTTCCACTGTGTCGCCAGTGGGACGGGGCGTAAGACATGAAGAACAAAACAAAGGCTGCAATCATACTGCCCTAATGCATGCCAACTGCTAATCGCTTTAAAATCTCAATCATCACACTTTCTGAACAGGGGTTTCACATATCAACCCTCTATTGACCAAGACTGAATTAACCTTGCTGAATTTTTTATAGCAGCACCATTCGTCCAGGGGCTTGAAGCACTGCTTAAATCTGATGATATAAAAGCCTAAGCTCACGGGGATTATAAGTAAAGTAAAGTGTTTACTAAGTTATAATTTACACATGATGGTGACGAGACTCAATGTGTATGTGATGCGACTTGCTTTGATTCAGCAGAGTTGAAGTCTGAAGGGATATTGGACAAAATGAAAAAAAATGTGTAAACATGCTCTCTCATGTCAGTGGTATGGACATCTCCTAAGCCACAATTTCCACTTTAAAGACTAGGAGAACCCCTTTCTGATTATACACTTTGAAGGTGTTGTGGAAAACTACCAATGCTTCGAGTCGGATGACTAATAGATTATCTGGTTATTTTATCAGGTAAATGAAGAAGACAGATGTTACTGCTATGATGCCAAACATCTTATTGCAGTCAGACAACTACAGCGACATCATAATTTGATTTGAAAAAAACTAAAAACTAAAGCTGCCAAAAGAAGCTAACCGGTTATCCGGCATATCCTGGCCACCTAGGTACCTCAACTTAGATTCTTTTTTTGTAATTTTGTGATAAATAAAAACAAAAGAATGATTTCCTTCATGATTTTGAACTAAAAAAGGACTAATGCTAACTCAGACGTATTGCGCAGCCTATAGCTCGATTTAGGCTTGTAGCGATGACTGGCACCACAGGCATTCAGAATTGTTCTATGACGTATCGGCAAAATGCAAGTATTGATGAATGAAGAGTGGTGAAAGAAACTATGTAAAATTATGAATTCTCTCACACCGATGAGGCTGAGGTCTACAACGCTGCATTACAGAATACTGCAAAATATGACATGTAACAAACAGAATGCCCCTTTACCTTCATAAAAACGTAAGAGCATGCTAGGTCCACCCATGCAAGTAATATGGTGATAAGGGGCAGTGTCTTTGTATAACCTTCACCTTCTTCACTGTCCTATCAGATGCTCACAGTATTTATTGGACCATGCAAGAGGGACTTTTCTCTTTTCTCAATCGTTTGGAATCTCTGGCCAGTGAAAAACACAATTATCTCAATCAGATAAGGCAGGGAGAGAGTGGGCCCAGAGATAGTTGACCTGCATGACCTCACTTCAAGCAAGAAGGTCAGTTGCAAAGTCATAATGGCTGATTTTAATGAGGATCGTTTAAAGGATCGTTTAAATATGTCTACTCTTCACTGGTAGAAGATCAGGAGAACGGTGTGTTCGGGGTCAAGAGAAAATTGAAGGAAAAAAAGAAACAACAATTTTACCTAAAACGAGTAAAACGGCTGTCTCACATAATCTGACTATAACGAAGTACTCCATTTAGACAACCAGCATCTGCTCTTGCTCACGGACAAACTGACACACACACACACACACACACACACACACACACACACACACACACACATACGTACACACTCGCACGCCGTGTAGTCTGCTACATTTGATCCTTCATTCCGCAGATTAAGCTTGATCCTTTCATCCTTTCAGTTCAATCTTAGGCACAACTGCAGAAGCGTTCTGCACCTAAAAGTTTTCATCTGAATTTTAATACAGACAGGAAAACCACTAGGCTGGATCAGAAAGGAAAGGAACTAAAAAACTCGAGTGAATTTAAATCAAAAGGAACGAAGAGTCAAAGTGTGAGGAGTCTGTCTGTTCTCTGATGAGATCATTTGGCCACAGTTTTCGGACTCTGAGAGGAATGAAAGTGGTTGGGAATCGGACAATTGTGTTGGCTTGGCTGCTTTTCTTTGAGTCTGTCTGTGGGTCTTTATTTAAAGGTACTGGAAACCCTCAGGGAACCGTGCTTGCCACAACTGAGCTCACTCCCACTGCAAAAACAAAACGCATGCGTCACCGAGAAACATGGCATTTCTGGAACAACGACAATTAGCTTTGTTTAAACAATGGGGACGATTCGTTTGTAGAATTACTTGCACAACGGCTTTTCCTTGAATTATGTTTATACAGTGATGACACCAACACCTTACTTAAGAGGTGCTGAGTTACTACAGAGTGCTCCTACAGACGTGTGCACACAGGTCTTTTGTTATTAATCGTGTCACTGCAAAGCACAGCTTTTGATCAGTGTTTCTGTGCTGCTAAGAAACCAGTCTATATAGATCAAGGGATGTGCCATTTTGATATATTAAATATTGTATTATGCTTTATATTCTTTATACTTTTGAAAATGAAAACATTTTTTATGGGAACATTAACCTATGACATCTCATATTTGCTCTGTGAAAAATGTATTAAAATGGTATGGCCGTATATATTATTAATATTGAACCAAATTATGATTTTTGTGTGAATCATTACACCCCCTCAGCGTTTATAGACCTCTGTACGAAGCCTTTAATAAAACATTTAAGTGCACTGTAAGTGGGAACAGTGGGTATTTGCATGGTGACTGGTGAAATCCCTGACAGTGGGTGAGGGTCTTTTTAAGGGCATAGTCAAGTCATTGTTATAATATGGGCCAAATGTGCATATGAGCGCAGACGCAGTGTCTTGATGCAACCACAATATGCACTCACAATGTGCTTGAATTTAACACTCACTTTTCTAAGACTGCAGCTTAGCATGTGACTGTAAGTAGCTCTGCCCACTTATTCAACAGAGGTATAATTCTGGTACAGCAATGTAATATAGTAGTACATTTTTGGAATGGTATGTATTATAGCATTTCACATTCTGTGTAGTCAAATTTTACTATCACATATTTTCTGTATTAATATCCTACTCGACTACTTGAGGACTAATTAATGTCCTGGAAATATAGCGCTGACCTGCATACATGATGATGCAATTGAGGCCGTTCTAGACACGCATGCATCCTTGATGTCTGCAGGGCTTGGAGTCTGTGAGAAGTGGCATGTAGGTGAGAATGGCTGCGGCACTAGGTGGGCCGGTGGGTCAGACGCTCTAATAGAGCCATTCATCTCCTGTCAGTCTGCAGCTGGCCACCAGCTCCCGGCAGCCTCGGGGCAGGGCCGGGCAGGCAGGCAGCCACAGCCCAGCCCCTGGACCAGGGACAGAGGTGGTAGAACTGTGCTGCAATCCATGCTGCTCATGCAGCAGGAGCCATCGATTTAGAGCACGCGATGAGGGCTTTGGGGATGTCCCAGCCCCGTTTTTTTGGACACCAGCCAGACAGGCCTGTTCCCGGCTTATCACCTCTGGAACTGTGGCGAGTGGCCGACAGACAGGCAGCCCAGCGAGCAGAGAGGGAGCACGGCACAGACGACGCATTAATGACACTAATGATTAATGATTACCGGACCGTGCTAGGTACATGCCCTGCTACACAGTTCTTGCAATAATCCGATGATAAGTTGCCTAAGACCTTTCTGTATTACCTTAACATGCCTTGAGCGTGGGTTGTGTTTTCACAGTCTGGTCCCAGGAGAGTGTGGTGGAGTAACAAAGCAAGCAAGTGTGTTTGAGGCGGGGGCAGTCTCACTGGGACTGTAGCTCATTCTCGTCACTGCATACTTGAACTAAACACTTCCCCTGATGAGCTCACCGCTGCTAAACGCCGCTGGATGGAAAAAAGGCTGCAAACGTCTCAGAACACCAACACAAGACATCGATAGGCTTGGATCAATTAGGAGCACTTTCTACTACACGCATCCCACATGTGAACCAGATTAATCGATGTGTGCTGCGCAGATTTCCAACATGATTAACGCGAACAAAAGACAGGTGTGAGTTCACGAGAGTTCAGGCCACGACTGGAGAAGTTGGTATGCAGCAAGCGTTCTTCAAATATCTGATGAGAACTAAAGGCTATGGGTGTTAATTACAAATTACAGGATTATTCCACTGGCTACTTCATGTGGAACTGAAACAAGTTACAACTAATTAAATAAGCATTCCGAAGCAAATGGCTGTGTCAGAGTTGAGCCTGCGGGGTGAAACGGCCCTAATAGATTGAAATATTGTTTAAATAGGCTATTTATTTGCTCTTTCTCTGGGGAGCCTGTGGGAAGTGTACGTTTTCAGGCACTTCTCTGTTAACGGTAGCGTGAGACCACAGACGCGTGTGGTTGGCCCGGCTGTAGCTCGACCGTACTGTCACTGGCTTTTTTCTACAGGCACACTCGTACCTAATTAGCCAGCACCAAACATGGAGTGCTCAACCTCCAAACAAGGGGTGCTGCTTTTTAGAATCTATTCATTAAGATGAGACTTAAACAGAGAACTTGAGGCAGATGATTATAGTGGACATTTTAAAGGCAAAAGCCCTGATGGTACTGTAAGGCCAAAAGAAACCACACTTCTGGTGCCATCCTCATCAACTCTGTTTTGATGAAGTGGTACAATTATATAAAATCCAAATAGAAAAAAAAAAAACCCACAAAAATAAAAACAAACAAAAGAACATGCAAAGAAAAGGCCAATCATTCGTTTTATTGCTGTCAAAAGGAAAAAACGGTCTGAGGTCAGTGTGGACACTGGCCTGCATTCAGCCTTTTCCACATCCTCTCTTACACAAACATGTAATTTCTATTCATAGAATGTAAACAGTAATGTACCCCAGTGGTTGCGTTTCAGTCCAGCCTGGGTTTGGAAGGGCAGGAGTGCAGCGGGCCTTGCCAGGGGCTGAGCTCTTTGGCATCTGCCCTACACAAACACGGCCGGGTAACCTTTACGTACAGCACGGCAAGATCCAGGTCAAAGCCCATCTGCTGCTCTGTCATACGCGAACAATGGGACTGTGAAGCGATGGGTGCCACGGTGCAAGAAGCCACATTTAGTCCTGCAGAGTTAGGCAACAGTGTTTCCGTGCAAGACCAAAAAACTTGAACTCAATCAATACAGAGCCCCCCCTTGCATGCTGAGTCATGGACTTGTGGAAAATCAGGTGTCAAAATATAAAAGTGTCGCAGGTAACACAAAGAAATTATTACCTATAAAGTTGAAAATCTCTTTATAATATTAATTAGCCTTGAACATTGGTTGAATCTCAAAACTACTATTTCTAAGATTTCTGAAAGACATCTTATGTTCGTTAAATGCATATGTTCGTTAAATGTACACAATGGAATTCCATGTTTAGAAGCTTTGGTTTCGAACTGGAGCTATGAGGCTAGCACTAAAATACAATAGTCACGCATTGCAAAAAAGTAATTTTCATTCAAATTACTAAACCAAAACTCTATCAGAAGTACTGTGTACAACATGGTTTGTTTACACAAAGTGCTAATCTCATAAATACGGAGGAATCTGGTCCAAGAGCAGTCCTCCTCATGACTGCTTTGTGAACACCAGCCCGATTGTCTGAAATGGCTGCCCATAGCAGTTTTTGTTCTTTTTTACAGTACACACTGTGTCCTGAAACACAAAGACTAGTCTGTGTGACCTTAATAAAGATGCAGCTTGACCGGGCTCAAGTTCTATAAAAAAAGAAGCAAAATTCAGACGCTAAACATGTCTTAGATAATCAAGTACATCTTGGAAAATGAGATTTTAGGTAATACGGGTCAGAAAAAAAGTGACAGCGCTTGAAAAGCCTCGCTTGTTTCGCCGGCTTATAGCATGGATCCTCAAACTTCAAATAGCGGCATCACACGGCGACACAGTTCCTTGGGTTTACACAATAAAGACGAATTCCGTTCATCATTTTATACACCTATTGCTGACGAGCCTGCCGACCGCACCTTTGCTCAACACAATGAAGTTAAGACCTTCAAACGTCCCGTCATTTCCCTAATGCTCTTAGCCTCAGCGCTGTCTTATCGTGCCCGAGCACAACATAGCGCCGACACACTCTCTCCTGCTCACCCCGAAGCACTTCCATTATTGATGTGCATTTGCTCTGGTGAGAACAAAACCAGGATATAAAATGCAGCGCAAAAGCTCATAAGATATTTAGCACAGCATATAGAGGAGCAGGTTGAAGAAAAAGAGCTGAGAGTTGCTGAGAGCAACCCGGGATTGGCCGGATGTCCCTGATGCCGACTGTCGACCGGCATCCACTTCTTTCCTGGCTTTCCGAGAAGAGACAAAAAACGTGCGAAGCAGACACAAAACCGCCTCCCTCATTATCACTGTGTCCATCGCTTCACAAGAAGCGCTGCAGAAATTGAGTCATGAAGGGGAACGGACGGTGCCTCAGAGGAGCAGCAAAATGAAAGAGTATCAAACTCCATACTGATTGAGCTTTGCCACCTTGGGCCCAGGCCTCAGAGAAAATAAATAGACTTTGATTTTGTCGTTTCACTTCGAGCGAGGGGAGTCGATTCTCAATCAGAAAGGATGATGTGGCGGGTTTCGCTGATTTCTGCTCCGCATTCCTGCTTTTGATATTAAGGCACTTTCATTTCTTGGAATGCGCAGCCACCAATTTTGAGGTGAATGATTTCCTTTACATCCTGCGTCTCCGGGAAAGTGGGAACGACTGAAGCCACATATTTACAAGGTCTACTCGAGCGCTTAGGCACTAGTCTCTAGTGACAAACAGTAACTAGCTGATCAATGAAGGAGTAAACAAATGCATAAGCTGCAGCAAACCCTTTTGTTATGCCGCGCTGTAAACAAACTTCCAAACACAAATTCATTTTCAATCGCGTTTCATTTCCACTTGGCTAACAGAAAAAATGATGTGTTGACAGAAAAGGTGGGAACAAGTGACGACCAAAGTAATGGCGCACCTCTACGCCATGATTCTCATAAATATGCTAATAACGTGCAGACCTTTTGAGAAAGGCTGCAGCTCAAAAATGACAGTGTGATTGGTTTTCCGTATTCAGTAAATGTGTTAATGTGAATTTTTGACCATGGTCTTTTGACCATAATGCACTCAAAATGAAATCACAGACATGTCTTGGATCTTAATGAGAAGTACACAGAGCACTTTCTAAAAGCTCTGATCAGGCGCTGCTCAGAGCAAATAGAGAACGTGGGAAGCAAATGTGTGGCTGTAGTTTACTGTGTGCCGAGCACATAACAGAGTCTTTTTTCTCTATTTGCACGCCTGTGACTGGTTGAATTCGACTTTGCGTCCATCAGTCAGTTCCTTTTCTTCCACTGGAAACCAGAAACAGCTTCATCACCAAAGCTCCTGCACTCTCTCTACCTCTCGAATGTCTAACAGTCCTTTCACAGAGGCCTTTGTTCGAGGTGCCACTGAACTGAGGCAGAGATTCTATCTTTTACATGCTGGATAACAGCCAAGCACAAGTAGCACAGTGCAGTGTGTGTTTAATAAAAACTGTCATACTGATGAGAGATTTTTAGATATCTCATTTCCCCCCTGCATCTCCCTCCAGCCTCTCATTATGCTTCAAAAACCAACCTTGAACTTAACCCGCCATATTAAAATAGCCGTTCTGGAAAGGGAAAATGAGCATGAAAAGCTTACTTCAATGTTTAAAAAGGCATCCGAGTTGGATCTCGGCACTAATGGCCTAGTAGGTCCCGGAGCTCACCGCACTTCCACTGACTCTGGGAATGACAGTGTGTGTGTGAGGGGAAGTCCAGGCATGGTCACATATGTAAATGCCCAGGCAACACACTCTTGGACTGCACAATACTTCGTTTGTGAGGATGTAGAGGATGATTGGCAGTATTTTGTCCATGTTGTGCAGGCCTGACACACATTCTGTAGCAGCGCAGGGCACTTGCAGAATGTTCTGGGGAGCGTGTGACTCCAGGGCTCACTAGAGTCAATGTCTGCACATGTCTTCCCATTGAAGCTCCGTCATGAACACCTTCACCAGAGCAACGCTTTGTATTAATAAATTAACAGCTGTTTGTGAGGTGTTACAAGGCTGTGAAGCCATGCAGAAGGAGGGCAGAGGGGGAAAGACGGAGAGTGGGGATGCAGAGTGAAAGAGAGAGAGGTTGGCAGCTTTCCAAAGACCCCCTCAGACGTGTTCCTCATCCTGTACTGGGCCATTGAAAGTCATAGGCTTCTATTTATAAGCGGCTGTAATGTTCGGTATTTCCTCCGAGGGTGAGGGTGGGAAGAAAGGCATTGTTGTTCTCCGTAGTCTTTGATTGCTTTTGCTGAATCTGTATGTTGAAATGCCAAGATCTTGGTTGTTCCATTTGTGCCATTCTATTTGTGTTTAAGGGAACAAGCCTTTGATATTTCTATTTTTTTTCCTCCTTTTTCTCCCAACAGTAGTGCAAATAATATTTGCAGTGCACACAAAGTTCCCAAATGCGTGAGCTTTGCTTTGTTTATGTACATAAAGACTGCAGACTGTGCAAATGGCACAAAAAAATGAACAAATGAAACAAAATGAACTGACCATGGAGCTTTCATCATGTCAAATAAAGAGAAGTACAGAGGCTACTGCAAATACTGTAATAACACACACACACACAAAAAAAGGGAATAGGGACTCAGTGCTGATTAAATGGAAATGTGGTTCACATCATTATAGCCGCTCCATGAAAATAAGCTCATAATGGGATGATCCACCACAACAAGACCATTTTCTTTAAAATAGGTTTCAAACGTACTTCTTAAAACCGTCTTTTGCTTTGTGCATTCTGGTCAATAATACTCTACGGGGATTGATAGGATTAGGGGCTGTTTTGACATGACTGACAAAACTACTGCCCTTCCCCATCCCTTTGCATACTATTTCCATTCAACACTGGACGTCACATGTAACAGAGTAGGTTCCAAGGCAGGTTAAACTGTATGTAAGCTTGGGGAGAGCAGCCAGCTTGATATGTGTGTGTGTGTGTGTGTGTGTGTGTGTGTGTGTGTGATATGAGCCTACTTTCACCTGTCTTGAGTTAGGCATGCAGAGCAGCATGCTCAGTTGTCAGTGCTTAAAGATAAAAGGCTACTGTAGGAGAACTGATGGAAGAGGGTTAGCATCATGCTGGCGAAGGCCAACTGCTTTAACCGCCACTTCACATTCATCTTCAGCAAACGCTTCCCTGAGATTATTATAAAACCTGCGTTTAAGCAAGCTGTTGTTTTTTTTTTCCATCAACCTCTGCTCACATTACATTTACGGAATTTGGATGCTGCTTTTATTCAGAGCGACTTCATCAAAACTTGTAATCAAAAGACATTATTTAAATGACAACATTGTTCTGGTGCATTTCTACTGGTATTGACAATGCCTGTCACTCCATTGTGTACCTGTATGCTGCATGTGTGTGTGTGTGTATGTGTGTGTATCTACAGTGTTCTTATATTTACTTATATGTCCAATCTGTATATATACACATATACCCTTTGTGTACATGCATGCAACTTGCCTAAGTCTACATTTACTTTACATATAGTTTACATATCCATTTAGTTATATATTTTACAATACAGATGTCTATATGTATATTTCTAGATTGTATGGTGTACATTTTATACTGTGCTCTTGATATAGTATTCTATTCTATTGTTTTCTTATTTTTTGCTGCTCTTAACTTTGTACTGTCCACTTTCTGCCATGACAAGGCAAATTTCCCACTTGTGAAACTAACAAAGGTTTATCTTATCTTATCTTATTACAGTCAAAATGAGACCAGCACTCTTACCCACTATGCTAAACCAACTTTTCCTATAAGACTATGTTACACTGGTCAGAGTCTTATGCTTTTAAAAAAAGTACTGCTACTAAACTTTTATTCATCAGAATGCAAGAACTGTCAAGTAAAATCATTTTCTGATTAGCTTATTAGACCAATCAGATCACAGCTAAGGTGAAAACAATCCAGATGGAAAAAAACTTGGTAAGAAGTGATATGACAATACACTATATGGCCAAAAGTACATGGACAACTGATCATCGCACCTAAATGAACTTCTAAGGTCAGAGATCGTCTTGCTTACAATCATGGTTCCAGTTCACTGCTCACCCATGGAAAACTGATTCATGAAGCTCCTAAAACAGTTATTGTGCTGATGCTGCTTCCAGAGACAGTCTGGAACCCTGTAGAGAGTGGTACAACAGAGGATAGGGAATATTTATGTGGAATGCACATCAGCACTCGGTGGTCCCGGTTTGTGTGGTCTACTGATTTGTAGCTGAGCAGTTGGTTTTTTCAAGACGCATATAATTCACAAAAAAAGCATTTCCAGCTGACCAGGGCAGATAAGTATGGCTGAAACACCCAAACCCACTCAGCAGGAGTGCCCACATATTTTAACAATTCAGTGTATGTGTGACATGATGATAGCATGTGGCTTCTCTTGATTTTGGTTCCTCTAGATGCCAAACCAAGCAACCTCCTCTTAACCCTGGTCGGATTAATGCAGCGAAATAAGTATAATCTGTATAAACTGCACACAACCCAGAACACAACGATAACACGCGTTAATACGGTCCCAAAGTGTGTGATGCCACAGCTGGTTTGTTCAAAGCAACACAGAAAACACTCCCGAAAAATAAGCGCTGCCCTTAGTCTTAACTGAGCCTTACGCCTCCAAGTGTTTCTGCTTGAAATAAACAGTTTCAACACTCCCTCTGTTTGCTCATTTGCTTAATCAAGATTAAATGAGATGAGCCTGTTTTGTAGCGACCGCTCAATCAAAAAGCGTTTTAACACCACACACCACAAGCTATAGATAAACACATATGGCTTGTTTGAATTCATGGATTATGCAGTATGTGGAGTGGGTTTGTCGGCGGCTCTCTAATCCAGCTCGGCTGGATCTGTTGGGAGTGAGTGGGAGTGCACTTTCCTCGCTCTGCCGAGGAGAATGGCAAAGCCAGAAGGTGTCAGCCATGTGCTGGGATGGGGTATGGCGAAACAGCTTCGCCCTGCATCCATCCTCCTCCTCCTTCTCTTGTACCTGCTGTACTGGCTGCACCTCTGTAGAGAGCCTGGCACTCGCACAGTAGGGATCTAACAGGCTCTAAGATCCCTCCACTGAGAGTCTGAAAAGCAAACATACTGAAGGTGCGGCGAGGTTAGGTGTACATATTTATTTAAAGATGCAGCGCTGTTTGGTTTGGTGCCTGCTACGATCATCATAAATGAGTCAATAGGAGAGGGTGTTTGGCTGAAATACAGAAATTCTGCCACCACTGATGTCTCCATTGTGCAAGCCTGAGACTGCTGAGCATTTAGTTGTCACGGCTAATTAAAGTTTGACAAGCCTTTAGTCATGTTGCAGAAACCTATCTTGTCCTCTAGGATGGAGGAATGAAAGAACGGTGTCTGCTTCTTTTAATACCTTTAAAGATATGCTATTCTCTGCTTAGACATATATTGTGTGCATATAGAGTACTCTTTAATAGACGTGCGAATGTTCAGTATGCGTTCAGCAACACTGTGAATCGGTCTCTGCGGTATATAGAATTTCTTATAACACTGGGAGCAATTTAACATTGATGTTGCCTTAATGCATGTGCCATTTTCCAGGGAAGGTGTGTACGTGTATGTGTGTGTCCCAATACATCATGTTCAGAGGTGCCCCTCCCTGCCTCTGCTTTTATCCGTCCCAGAGGACGTGGCCCGAGGGTCAGGGTGGATGATGGTGCTGATGAGTCTCAGGGCCAGGTGAGATCATGAGAAACACACACACACACACACACACACACTCACAAACACACACACACACACACACACACACACACACACACACACACACACACACACACA
>JBBIGA010000032.1:5464928-5488525 GCA_037576975.1 Alestes dentex
ACACACACACACACACACACACACACACACATACACACACATACACACACACACACACACACACACACACACACACAAAAACAACGCATGCTGGCAGCTGGCTCTTAACAGCCACAGCGGGAGCCTCCCTCAGCTGCTGCTGGAAACTCCTGACCTCTCGCCCGCCTCCACCTCCACAGCAGCACGGCCAATTAGACTCATACGCTCCTTCTCCACACTTCCATCAGCCCGGAGCCGGGGCGGCCTCGGAGCTGCCGCCAGCCTTGGTGTGGAGTGGATGGTGATAAATGAACTAGGCTTTGTGCTCTCAGTGCACATGCTGAACAAGAGCTTCTGGACGGATGGATGGACGGATGGGCCGAAACATTTGTGCTGTTGCGCAAAAGCCCTGTTTCGTGACGTGCGCTAATTTCTCCAGAGCTGGCACCTTTTAAAAGCGCGGTGGGACGGAAGAGTGAATGGCTGCCCTTTAAAGGGAAACTCCAACCTTTTTCAACCCAGTTTTCACATCTGTAACGCACGCACAGTAATTTGTTTGAAACATATTTTGATTAAAAGCCAAATGGCAAACGCTGAAGCATTTCTTTGAGTATGCATTAAGGACCTTTATATGAGAGTTTGAAAAATTCCCAGATTGCCCACTACCACTCATAGGAAAGACTGAGCTGACCATTTGGGTCTCCATGGATACACGGCTGAATGTCACTTAACAGTTAGGCAGCTGAGAGGACCATTTCCTGTTGGGCGAGCGTGTGCTGTAGGCAGCAGGAGCAGCAGATGACACAGCGGAGCCTGAGCATGTGGCCTGGGCCCAGGGTCAGCGGCCCTGTAAGCGAAACTGTCTGTATGTCCTCTCGCTTCTCACTTTCTGCTGATTTAACCCTGCAGATAGAAAGGTTAGAGACAGGCTGATACCAGTATTTGTTTCAGTACTGAATCGATTATGTTAATGGGGCACTTGACTCGAATTAGTTTTATGGATATTGGTACGCCCAGTGCTTGTTTCTGAAAGTGGTGTGACGTAAATCAACAATGGCAGAAAATCCAATTCCAAAGTCTTATTATTTTTTTCAGGAAATGCTTAGCGGTATGACATGTGCAAACAGTGTGCTAGCGGAGGACAGCCTCAGGATGGGAAGTGGCGTGAAGGCCTCCCAGGGACACATTATGGCAGTCAGTCTAGTCCTGAGCATGAGTGCAGTGCTATGGAAGTGCAGCCGTGTCACGTTGATGGGCTTCGTAACAACATAATCCAAGACCTGTCTCCCATTCACCGAGTGGTTCCTCTCGGGGACATCACGGTGGATCAAGCATGAATAGTGAATGAAGGCCTGAAAAGCTCCATATGTTCCTGTTAAAATGGTAAACACACCAAGTACTTGCAGAGAGTCCCTATCCCAGCTCTTACGGCACCACTAGAGCGCCACGGCAGCAGGGTGAGAAAACAGGCGACGCACAAGAGCTGGACTCAGCAAGACCTATTCCTGAGCTCTATTGTGTTTGTGTTCCTGAAATTAATTATCAGCTTGTAGAGGGGAAACTCATTCATAATGCATGACACTTCCACACTGCTGGGACTAGCTAACACATTCAGACAGAGGGCATATGATCCCTGCAATCTTTATTTCTAAAGATTAGTCTGTATTACAATTACCACACTGTGCTAAAATTACCTGCAGCATGTATTATTAAGATTGCAGTTGGATACTGAATATACTATCAATAAGCAGTTAGATACACGGTGTTATCTGCTGTTTTATCGACTTGGAGAATTTGGCCATAAGCGAATGTGAGCGAGAGTTGGAGAAGGTAATCAATGTTTTATAATTTTCAGTAAGGACACCGTAACCCTGAACTGTCAACATTCAGAAATTGCACGCAATATTGTAAGCTACAGCTGGGCAATATAGCGCTATTTCTCATTATCACAATATTCTTTTCTGTGCATATTATGGGGATAACGGCAAGTCGTCTACATCACTAACAGACTGCATATTTCTTCACAAAGAGAGAAAATGAAATCCTATTTGTTTGCATTTAGTTCTGCTTAGACATAAACCAGACAAAGATGATGCATATAAAAAAATAACATCTGCAGTTTAGACAAAACACAAGCAGCTGCAGTCAGCAAACATATTACTATCCCAGAAATCTGTCTCAAACGGAAGATCTTTATCTGGAAGCCACGGGACCTCTTCAGGCATATCAGGAACTTTCCAGACTGTGACTAACTTATTGTGTGTCATGCTGGCCTAGTCATTTGGGAAAGGATATAGAAGAAGTGCTCATGGACAACTGACAACAACGCAGATCTATAAAAGAAAAGAAAGAAAATGACACCTTTTAGGAGGTGATGATGGAAAGCACTGCATTAGCTTGAGCGGCATTTCTTTTGTGATGGGCTTGTCTTGTCTCCACAACATGAAGGCCTGGTGATTTAAGATGTTGAAACAGAGCCATGGCATTCTAAAAAGATGAGTAACTGACTCGTGTTGTGTCATCAGATCATTGTATGACAGGTTTGACTGTTTGTGTTTCAGTGCAAGTATCTTTTCTGAACAATGCTGCGCTTAACATGCGATTTAGCACAGAAGGGCCTTGAGGACAGTAATTTTAATGAAATCCCCTCTTCGTGACTACAATAGCCATGATTTCTGGGAACAGAGCGGGTGCTGCATATTGGGTCACATTATGTCAGGAGGCACTTTGTTCTCCTCGAGTTCCGCTCTGAAACACACGCTACCACACAAATGAATCAATTAAAACAACAGCCTCTCAGCTGCACTGGGTCCATTTACTGGCTCTTTTTTTTCCCCCCGGATAAATTGCAATTTGAGAACAGCTGACAACAACAGTGTCCGAGTGGGTGCCCTTTGGTCACAATGGTCCACTATTTCCCCGTTCATGTGGCAGAGACAACAACAATGATGGTCAGAGCCATCGAAGAGCATGGACCAGTCTAATCCTGCTTTCTGTCATGCTGTACCTAGTCATCTCATTATTTGGAGCGTGTGACATAGTAACATAAGCCAAAACAGCATAAAAGCGGCCAGCTCTTAAATGTTGCTCACGCCTCTTTCCTCTGATTTGCTTTGCTGTGCTGCATGCTAGGAAAGGATAATGAAACAGTAAGTGTAAAACACCTTACTGCAGCTGGCAGCGATCTGAGTCCATGGCTGAATTGAAAATAAATATGCAGGGACACGACGGGACTGCCATGGCAGGGTAAATTGCTTGGCCATTGTGTCCGTGCCTCTGTAAAATAGCTTTCCAGCTTTTCGGTCGTAAATATTGAAGGGATCAGAGCTGTTACGTTTTATGGATATGACCGCGAACCAAATCAGATCCGTCCGGTCAGTGCTCCTCTAAAAATGACAGCTGCTAAATGACATTTTATGACCTTCATGGCAGTGCAGACGGGTTATTCCAACCAAAAACCCAATTCACCATAATATCAAAAACAAAATGTTCAAAAAGGATTAGGCTTTCATGACAGACAGAAAGGTGGTCTCATAAATCAAAGTGGAATTATGTAATAACGCAACAAGAGGTGCGTGTGGGCTCGTGTAGAACTGGGTCTTTCAGATCAAAACTTGCTGACGGATTCTGGTGACAGACGACTCACAGGCAGTGTCAACGGCTTCAAGGCATCAAAACACGAGACTGCCGCGCTCTGACAAAACAAACCGAGAAATCCACCACAAGTAAACATTGCATCATATTTACATCACGCATCTGTTCATGTATAAGCAAAGGGATGAAGAACAGTGCCGAGAAGAAAGACAGCTTTCAATCAACAGCGTGCGTTTTGAGGGCCACTCAGGGCATGACTCAGGTGCTGAACTGGTTTTCTGCTTACAAATTAACCATGTAGATAAACATGACAAATCCAAGGGCGACTCACAGTCACTTCCACAAAGCCATCAGATTGACAAAGCGTGACAAAACACTGCTAGATCAGATGACAGCCGGATTCATGACTCTGTTACCTTCAATTTGCTTCATGCAGCTGTCTCTGTCTCATTTTTTTTTTTTTTCAGCTGAGATGTGTGTTGGGCTGGACAAACCAGCACCAAAAGCTTGTGCAGAACAGAAGGAAAACTTATTTTAGCCACTCAACTTCTGGTCCAATCTGCTGCTGAACTTGAGCACGCCTTCAGAAGTGTCATTCAAAGCCCATTCCCCTTTGAATTAGGCGTGTCAAGCTGTATTCTCTTTTCAAAACGGGGTTTAAAAGCTTGATTACACTGTACGGTTTATACGGTTCTGATTTAAATACTCTCCAGAATACCTGGCACCTCTGATCTGCTGAGGAATTAGGCATACAGCTTTCAGACGATGCAAGGTCGCAACACAGTGAAACAGACGGTTTCTCACCAAAAACTCGGAAAATTTGGAAATAATATTTGGAAATAATGTACAAAATGACTAATAAGAAATAGAAAGAGTGTTTCACGAATTATAACATGCAAGATGGCAAGCGTTTTAGCTCTCTCCGGTTGCTCAGAGAACTAGTTTGGCTGCAGCTTGAGCTTCAAGGTAGAAAATAAATAGACTAAATTATGAAAGGACACAGGTAGGCTATCTAAAAGTTCTACGTCCTGTAATGTCCAACTACATCTCAGGTTGCAAAAAAATACAGGTGCCCAGAGAAAGAGAGCGGTAAGTAGCTCAGCCAAAGCAGGAGTTGAATGTCTCCCATTTAAACCCTTAACTAGTGAGAGCAGAGTGAGGCGTCTGGAGAGAGAGAAAAAGAGAAAGAGAGACATACCAGCTTTATATGCCGAACATTCTTTTCCTCTGTCATCTTGAACGAAGGTGACGAACCGAGTGGAGAAATGGCGAAACGCAGACTGAGCTGGGGGCTAAGTGGGGCAGCTTTGTCCAGCCGTCGGGCTCTCTGGAAGCACAATCCTCCGCCACGTACCGAGACTCAATAATGCAACTTTGGGGAACGGAGCGAACAGCGTTGGGTTTTTCCCCCACCCGTATTCCGCCAAGTCCCACCCTCCAACGCTTGTGATTGGCTGGTGGCGTTCGGTCACCGTTCACTGATTGGTTGGCAGCTCTTCCTTAACGGCAGCTTGTCGATATGGAGGCGTGTTTTGGCCGAATACGGGTGTGTAAAAAATAAAACAACGCCAGACAATCACAGGAAAGCGGCTCCTCCTACCTATACAATGCTAAAAAGCACCAGGGTCAGTCACAGATTTTTTCAAGCCACTCCGTGACGAGAGGGAGGTGAAAAAGACTACGACAGCCTTCCCATCGCTATAAATAAGATCAGGGAGTTGACAGGGCCATCAGCAGAGACCTCTCCTTCAAACAGCAGCAATGTTCAGCATGATGGAAAGAAAGGTAATTTTTAGCATGAACCTGAAACAAGCACCCCTGCTATGAAGCCATTTGCTATTTGTTATCATGCCCCATTTTATTTATTTCCTATTCCATGTGGTTGCATTACTAATGAGAAAGAAGAATAAATCAATGTAAAGACATAAAAAATGACTATAACTACAGTTTTAGGGAGTTGTCCCTGCGATCAGAAGGTTGTGGGTTCGAATCCCAGGACTACTAGCGGTACCACTGAGGTACCTTGAGCAAAGTACTGTCCCCACACCCTGCTCCCCAGCCACTGTGTTCCTGGCTGCTTGGGTGAATGGGTTAAATGCAGAGAACAATTTTGGGCTGTTCACACTGTGTGGTGTGTTCACGTATGACAAATGGACACCTTACTCTTAGTTTAACACAGTATCCCTAGCAGACCACATAAGTAAGTATCAGAAGAAAAAAAGGCTTCCTATGTCCTGCTTCCACTTCCAAGCCAAGTAATATAAAAATGCACTGATGTTGAAGAAAGGCTTTAAGTCACAGAAGCTCAGAAAATCCATTAGCGGTTTTGCAGTCACACCTGTGGTTGCTGAACTTGCTAAATCAAAAGTATTGAGCTGTAGTCAATGTTATCGCTCTTTGATCTTTGAGCTATTGTTTCCATTTAACATCTATTTCCAACTTCCGTTCCCATCACGAGCTAAAGCTGGTCTATGAATAAAAATAGCCCACTCTATATCAAGTTAATTTTACGTTTGTGTTCCCATAGCCTCAATAGCCCCCCTGCTAAGGAGCTCCCTTAGAAGCGCATTCAGGATAAGGTCATTGTGTGCGTGCGCTGTTCTCCGAAGCATGACACAACTCTGTCTGACTCAAGACCAAAACATAATGCGCACACTCAAATACACTGGAGTCACAATCCAGCTCTGACTGTGACAAATGCTGCTGGTTCTGATACACAGCGGTGAATGGGGGAAGAAACCACGCAACACTCTTTCAGCACCCGCTGCAAGCATCCATGGTCAGTCTAGTGCTCTGCGCTCAGGGGCCTTCACCCCCTTAGAATTACAATTGACCCCCATGGCTGGGACATTTATCAAAGTCAAAACGTATTACGACCCATGTCAGAGTACACCGAGATGGAAGTTTGCCCTTGCCATGTAGGATATGAGTCCTTCAGTTTATGTGAACCATACTGTTAAAAATAAAGGTACCAAAATGGGGTCTTTGGATGCAATGACATAGAAGATCCATATAGGTTTCCTAAAGAATCCTTTAATAGATAGTTATTTAAAAACTCCCAGGAACCAAAAGAGGTATTTCTTTAGCATCACTCCATAAAACACTTCTTGGCCCCTTTTCAGGTACATGTTGAATTATTTGGTTATTACTATGACAGTAATATGTAAGTCATGTGCACCCTTAAGAAGTTCATTAGTAGAAGCAATGGTTAGAACCTTGATAAACCAAAGAACCAGTTTAAATGGTTGTTTGCAGAGTATTTTAACCATGATGCAGAACCCCTTGCATCTGGTTCTTCACAATGGTTCTATATTCTTTCACCACTGTAATAAGTCATAAGAACCATTTTAAAGTACTACATAGAACTATTTTGCTAATAGTGCAGCAATGAGAGTTTGGAATTAAAAGCATGGTCCCACATACAAACTCTTAGGGCTGGTTTCTCAGAAATGGATTAAGCCTAATCATGGACTTATTTACCTTTCAATGGAAAATATTCTAGATGCACAAGACAAGCCTCAATCTTGGTCTGGGAAACTGACTCTGAAAGAGTAAAGAGGTAATAAAATGAAGTACAAATCAAATGACCAACAGTAATGTCCGCGAGAAGCTGAAATCATAAAAGCTATGTCTTATAAAGCTGTGTTGGGAGCTTGTTATAAACAAAAAAAAAAGCTTTCAACTGGAAGGTACTTTAGGGAGCCAAAAGTGGTTCCTCTTTGGCATTGTGTCAAATAACTTTTGGCACCTTTTTTTATTTCAATTGAAAAAGGTGTAAGGTGGTTGAACCAGCTTGAGAATGCAGAAACAACACTGTCCTTGTTATTAGTGGCCATGTAGTTGTGTGATTAAGGCTGTTATCTTCATACCACACGACACACCCAGTGCAGGAGGGAAACCTGCCAAACCTCCCAGACCTACTGCTCTTGGAGTGGACACGACAGTTCCGGTTATGGTACATGAAAGACATGAAAGCCGGCGACTGAAGCCAGCTGACGAAACAGAAAGACACAGTCGGCAAGAGTCGCACTAAAAACCCTTCAAAGCTGAAAACGCTCTCAGGTCTGGCATGGGCGGAGAGTGCGTGTTTACAATAGATGAACACAAACCGATTTGTGTTTTTCTTTGAGCAATGCATTTTCAGAGCAAATAAAGCACGGGTCCGTGTGTCGTTTCTTGTTCTATGATGAATTCATTCATCCCACTCAAACTGCTCCGTCCTGCGTGCCACCTCAACGTGATGAATACACTGCGTTACCCAAGTTTTTTTTTTTCCTCTTTCCCTAGCAGTCTGACATATTTCTGGGCGCTGATTAACAGTTTGAGAAGCAAAAGGGCTGAGTGACAGAATGAGGGTAAAATTCCTGTTGACAGGGAGCAGAATGGCCATGGGAGGATGCTGTGTTCTCTTTCTGAAGCAGGAAAGAATGAGAGAGAGAGAGAGAGAGAGAGAGAGAGAGAAGGAAGGCCTGATGTTCAGTCTGCTTACATAACAAATCATCATCAACACATCAGCAGGAGGATCTAAGAGGGACGTGCATCGCTGCCTCCATCCCCCACCAACCAAGCATGCTGAGTGTGTGTGATGGGTGGCATGAGCACGGCAGGCAGGCTGCTTCAGTACTCACTAATGCAGAGGAAGAGCAGCATACACATCAGATCAGCTTTCAGCTCAGGGCATTAATGGAAGTGACTCCACAGACAAAGGTGAAGGGAGAGGGTCTGAAATACACAGACTGAGCCGACACATTACAATCAGAATCTACATGACTCACGTCATTTAGTGTCAACCCTGTCTTACCTAACATCCATGCCTGAATATGTGTGCACACGCTCACACAGAAACTATCAAAGAGCAACCAACAATAAGGGCAGCATCATGCTTGTTTATACAATGGCTGAACGACTGCTAATAAAAATATCAAATAAAATCCACTGCCAGTGTGAACAAAGCTACAGGTGGTATCGGCTCATTCCCAGCATGGCAGTGACACTGGTTTGAGAGTATGTTAGAGTTTGAGCTGCAGAGTGGATCACATCAACAGTGATGCTGGAGTTTGTACAAAACTGTGTCTCACACACACACACACACACACACACACACACACACACACACACACACACAAACAAATACTGAATATTGTGTCACTGCTGCACTGAGAATGATCCACCACTCAAATAATACCTGCTCACTGCCTGAACTATTGAAGAACGTGGTGAAATTGATTGTTGGTGTATGACACGATGTATGTAATGTTACAGAACTCGCGATGCCCTTGGTCTGGCCAGGCTCTTTCACAGTATCTGTGAGAAACAGAAGGTTGCAGAAAGCAGAGATCCAGAAGACAGATGAACGGCAGGGTTCTACAAAACCTCCACTCACTTTCATCCCAGAATGTAGGATAAACACAACAGGTGTGCTCGACCAGGGATTTAACTCTTCTCCTCAAGAGCGTCTGCTCTCCATTTCAAAACAAGATCAATAGCTCGGCACTCGCCTCGACTCCAGCCACAAGCCCAGCTGTAAACACTGAATCATCACAGAAGTAGGAAAGAGCTGATTTCATTTTGATCTCTAGTTAAGTTGGCGCTCGCAGCATGTGTCGCTGGGTTATCAAGGAGCGGGCAACTTCTTAAAAGGTCTGCGGATAAAAAATTCCTAAGAAGTCCTCGTATTCCAAACAAATTTTGCAGCGTTGATTTCTGTAGGGTGAATGTTTAGAAAAAGATGTTCTGGAATCGATATTTCAGTGCGCTGTGTCAACTCAGCAACCCCCGTCATTATGACGGAATGAATGAAGCACTCGTCCAGAAGCGTACATTTAGAAAAACACGGCGCTCCAGAGTGGATTGTGAGTGGTAAGCAGTTATTAGCAGTGTTATTAACACTTATTGTGTCTCTACAGCAGCAAAAGATGGAAAGACAAAAGCGCGAGCCTAGCGGTAAGCTTCATCTAATTGAATTTTCAATCATACCTCTGCTGGTGAGGTGGATAATGAATCATTCGTTCTGGTGAGCAGAGAGCATGTAATGATCTGCACTGCACTTGAGTTGGGTAATTCATTCAGCTGCACCGCAACAGCCTACACGTAAAGGGGCCTAAAATCTGAGACAAATGAGGAGGAGGCCTTAATTAAAACGGTTAATGGCACTATTGCTTTTCTTTTCAAAGCAATTTACACAACAGCACGTCGAGACGGATTGAAGCGGGGGGTAACGAGTCAAGAAAATAATGACTACTAAATAAAATAATTATGAAAACGAGGTTAGCGCTCCAAAATACCCACAGTCATTAGTGATCGCCGAGGTGACAAATTGTTGTGGAGTCTCGGCGTGACTCCACGCTGCTAGCGAGGCATCGTGTAAAGGTCTTCTTAAACCTTCAAAGGAGACAAACAGAACATCCAGGGAACAAAAGCTTCCTTCTACAGTCGAAACCCACTGCGTCCTGCTGTACAGAAGTGGCTAGCGCTGCATGTGGGCCTGGGCTAAATGTCTGTTGTAAGCTGTCAGAAGGGATACGATCACCCAGCAATTTTAAAGGAGCAACAAGTCCGCCTAAGACAACTCGCACTGGTGGGCCGTGGTTGTACCAGGCAGAGGTTTTTGGCCTCTATGTTGATGGAAAAGTCCATCTGGCTTGATTCTGTTAGCTGTGCAGCCTCACAGCAAGCAGCAGGATTAAACCATTAATGGCACTACTTAAATACATTATGGCCTGACCACTGCTCTGGACGGCACGCCACATTCCCTCATTCTCAGAACCAGGTGAGCTCAGAGGCTGTAAAACTCTCTGCCAATGTGTAGGAGCTAATAGGCTGGTCGGTAATCTTCACAGCTGCGTGCAACAGCAGCTCTTTGTGTGACCGCAATCATGTCAGCCCTTAAAAGTGACGTGCATGGCAGGTGATAGAGAAAGAATGTTTTTGAGAGAATATAATAATTACTTCACAATCATAGCCTTTTTGAAACATACATGGCAATGCAAATGTATGTATAAAGCAGAAGCATGGATGTTCTACGATTACATGAACGTTACTGTACAGGCCTGTTGAAGAAAGAATAAACAGTCTAACATATTTGGTTTACATTGAAGCACAAAGAAAACAGCTCAGTTCAGACTCAAACCTATCAATACAGATGGTCAATCATGTGACTATGTCATTCATTATCTCATTTAAAACAACAACTCGAAGCAAACCTCTCAGATGTTTCAAATGTTCTGCCTAATTCTGATGTAAACAAAGTAATTTGATTGTTGGATACGAGATGCTCTGTTTTAGCGGAACTCAGGGCGTCTCAGAGACCGTTTGCAGTGTTGGCGCATGGAACCAGACATCTGAAGGGTTTAATACTAAAAGCTCCCTCACAAAATGAAAATACTGCCTGCTGAGATGGTGCTTTACAAAGTGGTCTGGAGAGAAAACAGGTGGATAAACGGACTGTATTTGTACCGTAGGCATCACAGCGTCCAATTTCTATCGTCCCCACTGTAAAGAAATCTGAAAGCAGGTCTCTCAAGAAGCGACCATTTCACATCAAACCACTCTGAACCGTTCTAATAGTTTCTCAGGAGTGAGCCCTCTGTGTTAAAGGTGTGAACAGCAAATGATGCTGTGTAACTGGGTTTTAATGCTGTTATTGATTGCGAGTGACGTCCTCTCCACTTGTAGATCCTCCTCTATTAGTGAGAGTGCTTTGAGTGATAATGTATGTCTTCGGAGCAGCTACAGGGTACATCGAAAGTGCACTGGAGTGACAAATAGTTGCGGGGCCTCTGTCACTTAGGATTGAAGGATTCTCTAAGGGGCAAAACCTTCTTAAGGCCAGATCGATAGAGACCTCATCTTTAAGCACCTCTAATTTCATTCGCAGACAGGACAGGCGGCAGTGTGGGTCATTAGGAAGCACAGCCATGCTGTCAGTAAAAAAAAAGTCCCATCCCAGATCCAGCAGGCGTGGATGCAGATGAGGCGTGTGTAATGAAATCTCAAGAGCACACCATGTAAAGGACGGGTAATTAGCAGAGACACCCTTAGAGCTTTGGTAGGCCGAGGACAGGATTTGCCCTACCAATGACCCTCAACAGCATGTGTGTGGTACTTAACATGCGGCAAAGCGCACTTGGAACACACACACACACACACACACGTTTTCAAAGCTTCACATGAACAAGTGAGGAATGCTCACGTGTTGAGTTAAGCATAACATATGGAGTCTCGCTGGATTATTATAAGGAAAGTTGGTTATTGGCTATTGCTAAATGAACCGTATGTCTGGAGAGTGTTGTAATCCTGCATTTGCGGCGGGGGATGGGTGAGGGGTGGCTTCGGGGAATGTGCTGAGGTCAGATATGAATCAGAAACCGCAAACATGTTCCAGTCTAATCTCATTACCTTGTCTGCTCCCAGGTTTGAGACAGGAAGATGAGGCATAAACACACGTGATAAGCATGAATACAAATATGGACGCAGAACTAATGATCTCAAGGTGATGTAAAAAAAAAAAAAGGAAGCAGAATGTCGGGCTTATCATGGCAATCCCGGTCCGCTTGTTTATGCAGCCAAACAGAGTTCCATGCAGGAACTAAACAATAGAGAATGCTCATGTGACAGATGTACACAACGCTCTGGCAGGGGCGGAAAAAAAAAGTCAAACAAGGACAATGAGAAATCCAGCATTTTCCTTCTGCTTCAAGCAAATCTGGAAAGGGTGCTTGATATGCTATTTTACCTTCAGATAAGATCCTCCTACCCCAGTGTGAAGTGCTACATTTTACAGAATATGTGTAAGAAATACTAATCATGTCTATTGACTTCTAATGTTTGTTCTTAAATGGTTGGATCTATCCCAAAGCTGCCAGTCGCGTGAGGACCAAGTGAGGTTGGAGAACCACAACTTTAGGTTGCATCACTTCAAACAATACTTTTTATCGCTTTAATTTTTAAGTGCAAACCGTCAACTGATGGGTAGCTGCTATGAAATTAATGTGAAGTGAAGGAACGTACGGACCCACGTAAAGACCCTTAGGGTCTGAAGGCTCTTTGCGGTGAGAATACAATTAAACAATTAAACATTAATGGGCATAAAGAGCTAGAAGCAAAGAGATCATTCCAAGACAAGAAGCTAGCTACTTTTTCATTAACCCAGGAGAGAGTGAGGGGCTTCGCATTAAATGCGAGGTCTAATTCATGTATGTTTAAAAGGCTGACAATCTGTTCTCATTACTGCACATAGCACACTGCAGGCCTCTCTCAAATCCCTCAGTTACATAACTCAAACACACCACAAAATCAGCCCTGTGGGACCTTCTCAAGCTCTCCTACCAGTGCAGCCCTTCACATTATAGCCCACCATGTGTGTTACACATAGGATTTGTTGCCTTGGAAGCGAGTACAGTCCGATGCATACTTTCACTGGATATGTCATTGCATGTGGACGATATTGAGTGAACAAAAAAAAAACCCCAAAAAAACCTGGGTTAGGTCTGCGCACCCTTTCTTGGTCTGACATGAGCAGCCAAGATAATCACTGCGCTGTTTGTCCATTCCAGCTATGCAAAGAACAACTGGAGGCATTTGTTTTTCCTGAGGGCAGGGTGAGAAATGGACAACGCATACCATACACACTCACATCAATGCTGAGAATAGGAACCAAAAGGGAGTGTACTAGTCATTCACCATAATGAGTCATAAGAAATGAAGGGCACTGGTAAAAATAAGCTTGTCAGGGGCGAACCTGTAGACAAGTAGGCTAGATATATTTTTTCTTATAAATCAGTGCAGGACCGATGATATATTGTCTATACTAGGATACTGCTGTTCAGTGATGGATTGTCACAATATTGGATGGGAGGGTTTGAATACAAATAACAGTTAATAACTCCGACCGAAAGCTCAGCACCACATTTAACAGGCCTTTCCCAACTAGAGCAAAGAAACAATGAAATGAGCCAATTAGCCAACCACTGGTCACATTTAAACATTTATACAGTTATAGCAACCTAACAGAACAATCACATCTTTCATAACTAATACAACTAACATAAAGGCCTGCTTCTTACAAAGTATGAGGCTTTGGCTGAATCTGACTCTCAGCATAAATAAAATGTGATGTTCAGCATAAACAAACTTTCATATTCATGTGCATATGCAGCATTTTCCAATAGTTTTGAGCACCAGTCAGATCCACCTCTACTAGTACTGACCACAGACTGTGGGTGGCGGGGATGCATGTCGCAAGTTTTGAAATTTTGCACGAATACCCAAATAAAGCTCAAATCTAGGGGCATTTTTGTGTCATACATTTCATTTGCATTTGGCACGGAATCACAGACAGGCTGTGTGGATCTATAGCTTGGGCTAGATGTAAATCAGCCCTATTTTCGCCCATTCTTTTGACCTGTTGGTGGTGCTGTTGCTTCTATGTCCACATTAATCCAAAATATTCCGTAATTAACAGCAAGCAAAACAAAATTAAACCTTATGTCACTGCCTTTTTTTTTCTTCGAAAGAGATGGAGAGCTTAGCCCATTTACACCAGAACGGAAGGAAAGAGTACACTAAAAACAAGTCAGGTTTATTACATTCGTTTAGTATAATGGAAACGTGTTCCAGGTTTGTCATGATTACTCAATAAAATAAATGTCTTAGTGATTTGTTTGTAATGTGAACGATGAATAGTATCCTCATTTCATAATAAAGCCATTTCTGTAGACTAAAAAAAATCATTTAAAAAAACATTAAACTGAATTTGCTGATCCCTACAGATGCCCTGATAAAGTACATTTCCAGATCTCTTTTGTGTAGTAGGACAAATGTCTTTTTTTTGTTTTGTTTTTTTTGTTTTAAAGTTTTCAGAAGAGTATTGTGGATTGGTTCTGTGTAGTATATTATTCAGCTCATTTTTATTGATTACCTGCTCAATCGTCAGATGCTGTGAAACTCTGTTGTATTTGGGAAATACAGTGAAACAGAATTTTATCACTGCAGTCCAGCACAAAGTCACTGTCAGATTGAAATGGACTGTTTTTTTTTTTTTTTTTTTTTTTTTACCATACTAGTGTGAAACTGCTACAGTCCTTGAGGAACCCTGGCCCGTTTGGAATCTTGTGTGGCGTTTTCTCTTCTTGCTCTTGTGAAATGCCAGCCGCGGGCTGCTAGTTTTGGTCTGAGAGAGGCCTGAGTGTTTGACTCATATCACACTTAGTCACACCCAAACAATCTGACAGCACACCCAGTCACAGACAGCGGCTCATCATCTCTGTTTCACCACATAGCCACTAGACTAGACTGAAACAAGGCTTATTTAATGATTTATGCAATGATGAAATAATAAAACACACAAGAGTAATTAATGTTAAGAGGCAAAAATTTAATTACAGCCAGTGGTGATCAGCGATTGAACGTGATTGAGCCTCGTCTGCTCCATTGTCTCCAAGAGGAGAAATTAATGCAGGCCACTGGGCATAATCAGCCAAAATGAATCAGAAGAAGATTAAAGTATAGATCCAGCACAGTTCTTCCACGAGAATGGTTGTAGGCCACAATAGGTACTTGTTTGATGAATCTAAGTCTCTTAAAGAGCAGCAGATTCCAATAGAGTGGAGGCCACCGGTGGCCATAAGCAGCAGCAATGAATTTTCATACTGTACCCAATGGATAGCTTAGAAAGTCTTTAAAAACAAGCAAACGAATGAGTAAAATCTGCTCAAAGTCACTGCACACACGCAATGCAAAGCCAATAACGGTCATGATCCTTGAGTTCCATCCTCTCTCCTCTAAATCCCACAGGCCTCAAATGTGTCAATCGCTATATCCTTCCATGCGAGAAAAAAAAAAACTAATTTCACTCAAATTGTTTTAAGGACAAAAATCAGTGCCGCTTCAGATCCGTGATGCCTCTTGTGTTTGCGAGCCAGATGATGAAAAAAAAAAAAGATTGGACATAGAAATACCATGTGGCCAAACTGAGATGAGATGGACTGTTTGGAGAGCTGCCATTATAAGCAGAGGTCCTGCGATTCTGCTGTAAAAACAAAAAAAAAAAAAAATGCAATCGTGCAATACCTTACTATTGGTATTTCTGTAGGAGAACAGCATGCTCATTAAAAATAAACACAAAACCATTGTCCGCCTGCTTTATCAAATTATTGGTTCGCTATGCATTTTGGCAACAAAGGAAACAGCAGGCCTAAAACCCACACGCATTCTGAGGGGGAGGGATGCTGAGAGCAATCCGGTACTTCTGCAGTTATTGAGTGGAGGAAAGCAGAGCTGACCAAACACTGGGACGGACAAATTAAACAGAGCAACAAAACAAGCCCAATGCAAGGGATTCTATTGATGAGATCCCATTCAATAGAGCTCCATAGAGTCGCAGGGTTTTTGCGAAGAACTAGAAACACAAAACAACTCACGACTAACGAAACTCCCTGCTGTGCCACCTCAGTGCATAAAACCCAAGCTCAGATCTCTTATATGGATTCTGCCAAACAGCGCTGTCACTAGACCCGATTTATTGGGACACGTGCTGCAGTAAAATGTCACTGTGCCTCTCTATAATCACAGAGTCAATATATGAGCTACAAAGTTTTCAGCTTAAACCTTGATTGCATTATGACCGTGCAAATTCATCACAGACACTACATTTCCCTTTACGCTGGCAGATGTTTCCGCAGTCAGGCTGTATGGCAACAGTTCTTAATATGGAGTACTACACTGAAACAGCACAGAAACATTTGTCTCTACAGCAAACATTAACCAGCCAGGATAATGTTAACGCTTATGTTAGAGACTACCCACCAACAGGCCTTGAAAAACACATATTAGACAGCTAAATCAAAGGCCACAGCTAAGTTAGCAATATGTGTAGTGTAACTGTATTTAATACACCAATAATATTGTTTGTCGTTTCTTTTGTCAATTAGTTTGACCCATGTGTTGAATTTTTAAAACGAAAGCATAGACGGAGGAGCCAGAATGCCATGACCACTCACAGATGAAGAAAACAACATTGATTATCTCATTACCGCACGTTTCAAGGTCTGGGAGATATGTGATGGTGAGCGAGCAATCAGTTCTTATTATCAGTGTGTTGGATGCTGGAGGAACAGTCAGACAAAAAGACTCAAGTGACTTTGACAAGGGCAAAATTGTTATGTCCAGGCGACTGGGTCGGAGCATCTCTGAAGCAGCAAGGCTTGTGGATTGCTCCCCTATCAACAGTGGTCCGAGTCAAGACAAACCACAAAACAACTACAGTGTTGGGTGCCCAAGGCTCATTGATTTACAAGGACAGCAAACACTATCCTGTCTTCTCCAACCCAACAGAAGACTCACTGTTGTCAAACCTTTTACGCCTGGTCATGAGAGGAGCATGTTACAACATCTGGGTATGAGCTTTACAGCTGCTGACTGGTCAGAGTGCTCATGCTAACCCCTGTCCACCGGCAAAAGTGCCCACAACGGGCACGAGAGTCAGAACTGAACCTTCAATCGATGAAGTCGATTGCTGTTGTCTTTTATATCACGCTGATGGCTGGGTGTGCTTGCTCTGTTTACCTGGCAAAGAAATGGCACCATGTGGTGGTGGTAGCTCAGTGGGTAAAATACTGGCCTCTGGACCAAGAGATCATGGGTTTGAATCCTACCCTCAGCTTACCACCACTGGGTTCCTGAGCAAGACCCTTGACCCCAAGTTGTTCCAGGGAGACTGTTCCCTGAAGTTAAGGAATGGAAGTCGCTTTGGATAAAAAGCGTCTGCTAAATGCCGTAAATGTAAGATGCACTGTGGGAAGAAAACAAGTCAGCGGAGATAGTGTGATGCCCTTGGCACTGTTCTTTTGGGAAACCCAGGGTCGGGCCGTTATGTGGCTGTCAACTTGACACATGCTACCAATCTAAACATTGCTGCGGATCAAGTACTCCTCTTATGTCAATACATTGTTCAGGAATGGTTTAAGGAACATGATGAAGGTGTTTTCCTGACCTCAAAACTCCCCAGATCTCTAACTGAGCATCTGTGGAGTGTGTTGGAACAAGTCAGATCGGCTGAGGCTCCATCTTACGACTTACAGGACTTGAAGCACCTCCTGCTTTGGTGCTAGATACTTAAAAGGTCTAATTGAGTCGATGCCTCAGAGGGTCGAAGTTGTCTTCACGGCGAGGGGTCATAATGCTTAGGCTGATCAGGGTATATACTAACAGTGAGAAGACTCGGGAGACAAAGATGTCTTCAATAAAAATGACCGTATGAGAAACCACATCAGTATGGTCACAAAAGACAGCTTTTCACTGAACCTGGTTAGACAACTTTTAGAGCATGCAGTCCAAAAAGATTTTTTTTCTTCCATTTTTATTAATGCAAACTATTCTGCTCTTATGACTGACAAGCAAATAGCTTGGGCTGTGGCCCTTAGAATTCAGAGTGTGCCCCAGAGCAACCAGCAGTACAGAGACACCCTCACTGTTATCTAAAAGAAAACGTTGGAATTCAGGTGTGTCTGATATGGGTTATTTTTCTTTAAAGCCACTTCATGGTCAGGATGATTTATGCTGCATCTAAAACAAATCAACCCCTTGTACCTGAGGTGGTTGTAATGTACCTTAACCGCAGCGCAAAATTAAGTGTCTTAACTGATTCACTATAGTTTACACCATCCACATCAACACTCATTTCAAGTCACGGCAAGCAATTCTGCATAGCAATCAGTGATGGCCTCCTTTCTGTCTCACACGTATGCCGCGCCAGTAACATCTTCAAGAGCATATGCAAACTAACGGTGGCCTATATTTTATGCCACGAGAAACCCAGACTGTGGTCTTTGCTGTGCTTATGTCCAAGTAAGAAGTGCTTTCTAATGGGCATAATGCAGTGTGTGCTATAGTCGAATGCAGGGCTGAATGGAGGCTTGTGTGTGTGCAGTGAAGCAGACCCTCCAAGGGCTCTTGAATTAATGATAATAATCACTGAGACTCAGTTCTGATATGAGATCCACTACAACTGCTGCTGAAAGCATCCAAGTGGCCACTATCACAGCACTGAAATGGCAGCCCCCAACTGAAAATGTCTTTCAGGCAGAGAGAATAATTGATCTCAGATTATATCACTGATTTAAAAAAAAAACCCCAAACAAACAAACAAACAAGGATTTTACACACAGACTTACAGAGATGGACATCGCTAAATATTTCATGTTATTGCCTTTTAATGAGACGGAACCAATACGTGGATAATGATACTTATTGAATTTATGGCAGTGACACTAACCCTAGAAAAGCTCCACTCTGCCCTTCCTCTTTAGTAATCTTTAGTCTCAATTTGATGCCACGTTCATTTAGAAACAGTAAAAAAATAGTACATATTTGTTTGTCTGGCAAATTACCTTCCTTATCAAGCAAACACATGAACAGGAGTGTACTTCACACATCAGACTGATGTAACCAATCAGTTATAAGCACGTACCGAGCCAAATTTGATTTCGAATCGGTTTGTGCACCTGCTCGGAAAATTGCATCGCATTCAACGATAAAAGGCGGCTTTCTGTTACAAGGTAGCAAACAGAAAGCTCAGCAGATCCACACGCAGATCCGTTTTACTGCAGACCACCTGGACATGCATGTGTCATAACTACTCTGGGGCAGATTGTGGCCTCTTTCTGCAGGCCCCTGGTGGCCATTGCCGGCAGAATGGAAATCGACTCAGAAATTTTTAATTAATGTAGTCAAATCAAACTTTTTTTACTCTGTAAGTGTATTATCAGATGAACTAGGACACCGCTGGCTCTGTGTGTCGCTGTGGGCAATGAGGGTGAAATGGGAGAGGTGAGAACCGCCTGTTGAAAAAAAAAACAATTCACACCTCTGGACGGCTGAGCTCAGATAAAAAATGACACATTTAAAAGCGTTGACTTGACCACCTACTACCTTCACTGCCACTGACACATTTCCATCAAAATATCACCAGTGTTACAACAGAAGACAGATGCAAAGACCTCCAAAACAATGAGTTAATGAGGGCACGTTAAAAACAGGGTTCTTACTGACACCATAGAGAGACAAGAAAAAGCTCAAATGATTTTCACATCAGTTGAGGGTCTGAATATGATCCGATTATGTCGTACTGTGTTACACAACAATGATGAAAAGATAGTTAGTGTCAAAAGTGTCAGAGACTCGTCCAAACACATTTTTGTCAGCATTCACCCCCCCTGATCCCCTCTGGCCCCTCCAGCCCCTGCACAGACAGATGACAAAAGCATGGGAAGGGCTGGGCAGAACCCACCCCGGGCCTTACAAGCCTCTCAGTCCATGGGCTTTGATCAAATTTAAAGCACTGTTCTCCTCCTGAATCTTCCTTTGGAGAAGTCGGGGGGATTTCACACACTCACACTGGCAGGGACAGCTCCTCACAGAGCCATGCAGACACTCTTTGAAGGTGTGCTCACCTGCACCGGCTTTTATCTGCCTCGGGCCGGGCAGGGCTGCGGCTCTCCGACGGCACACATCACAGACGGAGAGCAAAAGCAGAGCTCATACCTGCAGCGGAGCGGGAGCGCCTCCATTTCATCTTCAGTTTGCAGGCCTCTGCTGAATAATTCCAGGGACTGGGCTTCTGTTTTAACCACCGCAGGGTTTCAGATCTTAATGGAGATATCGGGCCAGAGCATTAAAGCCACCGGTGAATTCATGCAATCCAACCCAATTAGACTGTTTGCAAACAGTCAAAAGAGATTTCAGGAGGTAGCCGCAAAAGTGACTACCCCGAACAAGAGCATCAAACTTGCATGAATAAAATAATCAATAAAACCTTGTCTTTCAGTTTACTTCCTCCTAACAACACATTTTATTCAACACATCTGAATCAAGCGCAGTTTGGCGGGTTGTTTTGCTTCACTTATTTTTCATCTTCAACCGTTTTATCAGTAAACCCATGTGACGAGTAACGTGAAATGTCAAAAGCTGCCAACACCACTGCCCAGAATAAGACGTGTTTCGCCAGGCACCGACATAACGATTTGTGTGGATGAAAAACCTTCGGGCCGAGCGGCGACTGCTGTCATCCGCTGTAAGTTCAGTTGATTTTTACGTGGCGAGTATTCAGAATGATGCTCATTCAGCTCGAACCGCACAGCCATATGGCATCTACTTACTGCCTTCACTGCCTTAGACTTCTGTGAAAATAAAATGCACATAAACAATTTCTCCAAATTGACCTCTCTCGTCAACAGCTCTTCTTACACTACCCAGCGGTGTGTAAACGATGAGGCTGCCAATCAAAGCACTTAAGCTCCTGCAGCCGGAGCCTCTAAAGCAAACTTACCCAGACCCAAACGAGTCACCAGCCATTCCGTCAGCTGAGGCAACAGAAGTTCTTTTCTGTAACTCTGGAGCTGCTGTGGTTTCCACTGCACCCCCCCAAAGCTCATTAAAGCCATCAGAGAATTCCTGAGAGTAGTGCATAAAACTTTAACAGCGCCATAAACCAGCTGAAACCAGCAGTAAATATTGTCAATCTATTAGAAAGCCCAAATAGTTCTGCATTTGATTACAAGAGCTTGAATAAGGCTCCAGGAAGTCAGCTGCTTATGACTGCAAAAATCTAGAAGCGAGGAGCTCTCCCTGATTTCAGACACAAAACACTATTATTGAGATTTACATTTGTTTTTTTACTATCCTCTGTTCATGGATGCCATATTGTAATAAACCACCAAAAAGTAATATTTCAGTTTTCAGAAAAACTAAATTGTGTGATTGAAGCGTAGTGCAACTAGGCTACAAGAGCTAGACAATGAGGGTTTAAGCACATAAGTGGACCTTGGTTACACACAGAAATCAGTTTTTTTTGTGTCAGACAGGGGACCTGTAGTACATTCTCAAAAAATATAGTATAAAACACTTTATATATACATATGCATATGGACGCCACGCTGTCTATTCGATGACAGAGGAGACACTGAATGTTGAGGAGAAGTTATTGCTACAGTTTGTTGGAGGTTACATTCTTATTAGTCAGAAGAAAAATAAGCACAACATTTTTGCTAGGGTTTTTTTTTTTCCTTTTTCCATTTCTTTCTTCTTTCTTTTTTTTTTTACACCGATCAGTGATAAGTAGAGACAATACAAAATGTACAATGGAAGTACATGTAATTACATGTAAGCACCTACGTAATGAATTCTCTAATAACGCTCAAATATTTATTTGATCTGATTCCTCATCAAAGTCACAACGAGACTTCTGAAGGTTCACTCACATTAATAATACATCTGAGAGCACTGACTGACGACTCATGACTGGTGTTGTCAAAATTATTCCACCGCTCGCTGTCGCGAGCTCAGGAAGTTGCAGCAGGCAACGTTACAGTATCTGAAGATCCGTTAGTTACGGATCGGGAGAGAAAGGAGAGTCATTAGACAGGCAAAGCAGGTGCCTGCCGAGCACCGTGACAAACAGCGTTTGTGAGGGCAGAGCCATCCACATGTTTATCGGCCGAGTCGGCCCGAGAATTCCTAATGCAGTTTTAAATCACTGCCGCTTAACTGCAATTTGCTGCGCAGAGGGCATCATTTCTTTTTTTCCGATGCCACACAATGTTTACTAACAGGGCTGGGCGGCAGAGGATGAGTTGGGAAAGAGGCTTAGTCCAGCCTCTCTCATTTACTAATGAAAGACCTGAGACTTTCACATTATCAAATGAAGGCAAGGGGCACCATGCTGGTCTGGCTATGCCTGAGAATATTATGAGAATATCTTGCACAATAAAACTGCCATTTTCATAAATATCAACCGGTCTAGCCTGGGAACCAAACTGCGGAAGGTAACTGGGAATATCAACTGGATCACATCTAATGCGGCATGGAGAAGTTTTCACCTCTTTTACAGGCTGTGTCATGCAGGACAGGTAGTGCAGAACACAGTAAGGGATGATACTGTGTCTGCTAGACTTAAAGCTTTCTGAGACCTAGAGGAGGGAGAAAAAAAAATCAATACAACATAATACTGTGATATTAGAACGGGTAAAAAAAAATAGTATTTTCCACATGGAGGCCCAAGTGTCAATATTTTATTATTAAAATATGAATCATTCAAGATGTGTATTAAGGACAATGATAAACCAACGGAGTACTGTTGTCTTGGACCACCTTTGATGGAACATTGTTTCTCTTTAGACAAAAACTACGGTCAGTGATGTCCTTGGTAGGGGTGACCATGTATAGAACAACATAGATAATAGCACTGCTGCACACAAAAACACTTATTAATTCAGACAGGAATATTACTGTTTTTACAAATAAGGGTCCTTGGGCCAGACTCCTAACGCTACACTCAGCTACCTCAGTAAGTCCCTCCTGAATATAACACCTGCTAAACACTGCAGACTGTTACTTTTCCCACCTTTATAGCTTTCTTTTATAGCAATAGCAAAGACTGAAGTGTGACGAGCAAAGAATCAATTTTCTAGATTAAAAGTGAGCATTTTCGGACAATAGAAAATAAAAACATAAACAATCACAACATTAGTTTCATTTTATTGCATTTTATGTGTTGAATAACAGCAGCTTATCAAAATTTTGTGAAGAACAGAAATGCTGCAAAACTGAGTACAATTTTTCTATTAAAACATTTGTCTTTTTACGCACATTCGTTTTCTGGAGCTTTGTTCCAATAGTGACAATATGCAGTCCGCCTTTACTGTGATCTGACACCAAACTGTTCTAGAATTCACCACACAAATGTTCATATAATTCTGTAATTAGTTTCAATACACTGTAACTAATCCTGGAATATGTCTTCTCAGACCCTGAACATCATATTCACCTCTTTTTATGGCTGTGTGACCGCCACCTCGTCCCCGTCATGCCCATCCCGGTCCTCGTCCCCTGAGTATTAGTTTTCCCTCTTGTTCTCTCGTTGTTTTCTATCCGTCCCCTTATTTGTGTCCAGTGTGTGTTTCCCTCGTTCCCTACCTAGTGTGTCTGTTTGGTTTGTATCGCGTCCCAGTAATCCCGTTCACCTGTCCCTT
>JBBIGA010000032.1:5489118-5507814 GCA_037576975.1 Alestes dentex
TTCTTTCTATTAAAAACCCAGTATCTAACTGTTGAGTGCGTCCTCCCCTTTCCTCTCCCTCTCTCTCGCCCTTGACAGGCTGTTTATTTCATTATTTCTTTTATTTTTCTCCTTAGTTCTTTTCTTTTGAAAATGTCACAATTTTGAGTACGTTTCTAGTCTTTTTAATATTTTACAAGTCGTGTGTGTGTGTGTGTGTGTGTGTATACTGAAGGCATTCCACATGTGCGCATCTTCATAAAATATTTTCTTACCCCAGCATATGTCCTTATGCTAACTTTCAGAAAGGAGGCATTTTTGTACTTAGGGCAGTAATAGAGTTCATTTGCATTTATTTTACAGGATTATGTAAGTGTGTATGACCTGGCAACCCTGTCTCTGCTATTCTCGTTGATGTGCGCCTAAGAGATTCATGCAGCTCCCAGGCATAATAAGGGCTTGGGCATGTCAGTACTGTGATATAATTAAGAGAGGCTGCTGACACACAGACACACACACACACACAGAAACAGACACACACACACACACATGCTCATATATATATACATGCGCGCACACACAGTGGGAGCCAGCTGCATTACCTAAGGTGAGCTAAGTAGCTGTCAGAAGGCAGGGATCATGCAGGCAGGGAGGCCTCGATATGAGAGTCAGTGTGTGTGTTATCTCGCACTGAATGGGAGGTCTGAGCAAGTGCCAAACTCCAGAGCTCAGCAACAAGCCCTGCCAGGACATGGCTGAACCTGCAGAATGCTGAAACATAAGGTCAGAAGGGAGGTGAGGGGAGGTGTGTGTGGTCTCCAGGTGGATCATCATGCAGGTGGAGCAGCGATTCCAGTCAATTATGATTCATTAGGAAACAATTTAGTGCCTGGTGAATATTTTGGAATAGTGTAATAGTCAAAGCCCAAACTATCACAACAGATTTAAATTCACATCTAAGAATTATGTGCATTATGCTGGATAATATATTGCATAGGGTGCATCTCAACCCCAGTACCAGTATTTTGTCCATATTGTGCGGCCCTAACCTCCCATGATCGATCTTTTCTGGACTCCCTGCCAAGGACGAGGCTGGAGTTAGAACTGCTGAACGATGTAACATGTATTGTACAGAAACAGAGAGAGAGAGATAGGGGGAGAGGGAGAGAGAGAGAGAGAGAGAGAGAGAGAGAGAGAGAGAGGCAGGGACAGAGAGAGAGAAGAAGAGAGAGAGAGAGAGGCTAAACCGAGTGTCCGGGAGCCAATCAGAGCAGGCATGGCTGGTGGTCAGCTGAATCTCCAACCTGCTGCCATCCAGCACCTCCACCTGCTGCCTGGAGCTCAGTAGGGCTAATGAACTGCTAATGTAATCTCCACATATCACACAGCTCATGCAAACTGGGATTTAACAGCTAAAATACACCTCCCAACTGCACTGCTCTGCCCATATATTAGGGCGAGAAAAGAACTGCGCTGGAAATCACATGCTGTACTGTTAAATATGCCTTGGGCCTTTTTAACACAGTGCAATCTCATATGAACTTATTCAAGGCGGTATATTTTAGGGAAAAGTCTGCTTCGGCTGGAGTCCGCAAAACCCCACAAGGTCATGAAAAGCCAGCAAGGTAAAACGAGATGTGCCCACGATAAGAGTGTGTGTAAGATAAGGCAAGGTGTCATTAATCCAGCCCCTTATCTGAGGAAAGCCATAATACGTGCGCATTCGCGTAAAACCAATAAGCAAATTATTCTCAGGTTCTTCAGCTGGAAAATTCAAATTACGTCCACAGCTGGCGCGCGTGATGTAGCTCTAATTTCAGGCCGCTTTGTTTCTGGGTCACACTACTCATAACTGCACGGCTGATCTTTTTTCATTCTATGGAATAAAGACTCCAAACGCCACCGGCAGTTAAATAGCTTAAATCAAGCCAACAATAGTTGGCTCAGTTAACCTGCAGCTTGCTAAGGGACAGGTGACACTGCAAGCAGAGCCTTGCATTAGGCTTTTTTTCTGAGAAAAGGCCGAGACTGGGTTTCACGTTCCTTTTTTTCCCCCCCATCTGGTGCAGAGCAAAGACAACAAAACACTTACATATACATTATTTTCTGGCTACATAGCAATCTCCAGGATTAGGTGCTTCTGCAAGGTTTCTGATGTGTAATGAGAAAAGCGTCCAGCGTCGGCCGATAATTAGCTGGTGCTGCCAATGCCCCAGCCTGCAGAGAGAGCCCAAAATAATGAACACTACAGAGGCTTATCGCGGACTAAGATAAAGGAGAAAATGTTTTCTAGGTAAACACCTGTGCTGAAAAAAGGCTTGAAACATCTCACTGGCATATTATTGCACTTTGATAACCTTCTCTTTATTTTCTTCTTTGATGGTGAGATGAATCGTGGAAAGGACTGGGTATTGAGAAAGGAGCATTGTTTCAAGCTGACAGGAAGGACATTTTCATTTCTGAGCCAGTGATGAATAGGAAAATATCTCTCCTTCATATTTATTCATCTGCACTAGACTGTTAAATGGCATTTGATAATGAACCCAGACTATTAGATTAAAGAGCGTAATGTTCTTCAGGATTAATGCGGCCCTGCTGCCTGGCCTGTTTACCGATGTGGGCCAATGCACTGGACGCACTGCTTATATAACGGGAGGCAATGGGATAAGAGATAGCCCCCCATCTCTGGTGTTCTGAGCAGACAGGGTTGGTCAGCCCAGCATGCAGAGTGTTCTAGCCTTTATTTATCCCTTTAGGTGGGAGAGCAGCTTCCCTATTGGTTTTCACAAGCTTTCAATGGGACTTTTATTGCTGCGGGCTGTTCTCGAAGCGTGGCTCGAATGCCCAACAGGCCGCCGCCGGGCCCTCCGCAGATGGAGCGCCGTCCAGGCTGATGGAAACCACTTGAATTTACTTTCTTATTTACCAGCACTCAGGATCGTAGAGCCTATGGGGAGCGGGGATCAACACTGGGGAGCTCTTAGGGAGGAATGGAGCTATGAGCAGCCATACCACAAGCTTATTTCAGCTATTTAAAGCTATAGTTTGGACAAAAACCCAACTGTTCCCCCTTAGCTTGAACAACAACAACAAAAAAAGACTTTTCCAAAGGTAATATCTTGTCTGACTGTCTACCTTTAAGGTGAAACGAAGATGTGTAAAAACACCTAACATTAATACAAAAAGAAAGCTCAGTGCTGTTTGACCAGAGATCTGATTCTGAATGTGCTTGCTCACTTGCTCGGTTGCAGTACGCCCAACAAAGAAAGGCAGCTTTGGGCTTCTTCTATAAAGGTTCCACTAAAGATGCTGATACATTGTATTGTGTCCAATGAGTCCTAGCTATGCTGATAGCAGATTTGTAACATAAGGTGTTAGGTTTGATAGGGTTAAGGCCGCTCTGCTGTCACAGACTGAAAAGGAGGAAGCTGTTATCTCCATTTGCATCATCTCTCTGTACCCTTTTGGGATGAAGGACTGGACGAAAGACAGATAGGGCAGGTAGTCAGTCTGAGCCCCTAAATGATTCCATCCAGGCAGACAGAGTCATCTTGTGGAGCAGCATGCTTACGTCCAATCTCTCTCTCTCTTTCTCTCTCTCTCTCTCTCGCTCTCTCTCTCTCCCTCTCCCTCTCCCTGCTACAGAAATAATGATATTGGCTTTCTGTTGAGCAAACACTGCAACAGTGCTTTTAAGGAGCACAAATATCATTGCAGGATCTCCATCTGCAGAATCAAACAAACTACAGTTTGAGTTGTGGTCATCAGAGCATACCAATTCTGTTGCAGTGTCGTGTGAATATATCACATTAATAGCTAAGGAAAGTCGAGCTAAGATATAAGGTGTCTCTGGGGCGATCTTGTGAATTAACTGCCCGAGCTTTGCCCCATATAAAATGTCCAATTCAATGAATTATCAAGCACATCAGGAGGCAAATTAGATGCAGTGAAGCAAGGAAAACATGAAACCAAGAAGGGTAGAGTGCCTTCTGAAACTAGCAAGTCCTAAAACACCATACAAAGCGGTTCTTTTATGACACCGTGCAAACTCTTTTTTGCACTTATTTTAATGAGTGTATATTCATGGTGCAATATACGCTGGCAGCCACTACTGTATTTTATGGGTATCAATTTAGTATTGAAATGACATACAATTATTGCATTTGATAACTTGCCACTGCACTTTGGCCTTTAAAGGCACTGACACAATCTAGTCACTAGTAGTATGTATAAACATAGAGGGGCGAAGGTTTGTTTCCCTGTCCAGGCAAGAGTTCTCAAGCTTTACCAGTCCTTAGGCAAGATTTCCATTGTTCCATTCTCCCACCATTGTAAGCCGCTTTGGATGCCATTATAGCTAATATCCGTATGTTTACAACAACAATTAATCCGTCCAATCCAACACCTTACGCCCACTGAACTTTAGACGTAGATTATGGTAGTAACTTGGTTCACAATGGAAAATGGAAAATAATAGTAATAAATAAATACAGTGTCAATAATCAGCATTGACATTGGTCACAAGGTGTTATCGCTTGTGTTTTTAGGACCAGGAGTTCAATACTGGTGCATCCCTCCTGTACACAGAGGCAAAATACTCGTCTTACTGTTTCATAAAAACCATCTCCATACTTTTCTTCTGTGTTTTGGTGGTTTGCTTATCAAAGCTGGCTTACCCACCATTTCATAAAACATTTGATGTAATTTTCAAATACACTTTGCCCAAAAACAGTGGACAAAACTAAATTATTCACATCTAAGCAGTGAAGCAATATTGAGCGGCGGGTTTTGAAGTGAGCCGTTACAAAGATGTAGTCAGCATCAAACGTGCATCATTTGCAAAGCACTCAATGGCAAGCACAAAACACATCACTTCAAAGGATAATGGATGGCTTGTTCAAGTACTGAATGTCTTTAAGCAGGCATTTATGTCTGAATAAACTGTCAATAAACGTAAACAGAGACGCAAAGATAGTCGGTCAGCTCACATCCAAGCAATGCCGTGCCTCAGCGGTGGGTTTACCATATAAAACCTATTCCAAAATGGATAAACTAACAGTAAAATAACTAAAAATAGAGGTACCCGTCAGCTTGAAGCCTTGTGCTTATTTTTGAGCATTCTCATAGATTACAGTAACGTTGTGAGTACAGTACCTCTGTGAGTACATGGGTGCTTTTCCAGCACTTTTACTTGCATTGTGAGACGGAAATGAGACACTGATAGTGACCACTATCCTACTGGCATCCTATGAGCTCCTTATTTTGCTGAAATGACCACTGCAGGAAATTGCCACTCTCAAAACTAGGCTATCTACATATTTCGCCACGTTAATTAAAAAATGACACAGAAGATTGCTTACTCCTAGCCTCTGGTCAGTGAGTTTGCTCAAATGAACACTCTACTACATTTGGGGAAAGGAGAAAATGGTGTAAACCAAATGATTGCTTTGTTTCCTGTTAAGTATCCAGTGCCCCAGCTTTGAGAAAATAGCCATCGCTGATGTGATCAAGTCAACCTTGACCAACACCCCCCTCTATATAACATAGCTGTGTATTTCAGGTAAGCCGGTAATGCCATACAGTTGACGCTTTGACCTCTCCTTCTGACGGAACTAAAATACTGTACGAAATCTGTACGAAAAGAAATAGTGAGGAAATAAAAAAAAAGTTTGTAATGGCATACATATGTACCTATGAAACTGTATGCACTGAAATAAGAAATGCACTGACTTTACTGGGCTTGAATGTGTATTTCATTTCCTCGTGGATAAATCATATTACAGCTGGCGTCCAAAGTAAGTAAATCAAGACGTATCTGTTTTGATGTCAGATATTTTACCCATGTGGAAACGATGTACACGTCCGAACAAGATAAATTCAATGCATAGTATGCGAATACTAAAGAACATCTTTTACTTTTGCATTAATATTCATCCTTTCTAGCACTCGCAAAGTTTCAAACTTTCAAACAGGCTGGCACACTCAATTCAACACCCCCCCTATCCATCACAGGCAGGAAAGACAACATTCATTATTGTCAGGCGTCTAATCTGAATAACGGCTTCCTCTCACGCCGGACACCTCTTTACATTTTAATGGGCAAGGGGGCTATGAATAGAGGCAGGTGGTGGGGAAGTAAGGGGTCAGCACTTTTGGGAGTCGGTGACGTAGGTCTGTCCCGGGATGGAAGAACAGAGTGTGTCACTAACTCAGCAGCCTGGACCACCGGCATCCTCCCCACTTTCCCCCATGTTGCCCTTAGATACTTCCTGTGAATGCCAAACAGGGGTCAGTAAAATTTCCAGAATGGATGTGGGGAGGGGCACTCATTTCCTGTCAGTGCTACTGCATGGAACGGAACGCACAATAAAAATGTCAGCGGCGTCTGTGAGCAAGCGAGAGAGGGAGGAAGATGAGGGCATTGGGTCATGGTCGGGTTCGATTAGTTCGATTAGCATGTCTGGTCCTCAGACCTCTACCCACACAAGTGCTCTTTCAGGCAAGCCCCGCCACATACCAGCTGCTTTATGGAGAGAAAAGGGCAAGACGGGTCAGGCTCTCAAAGTCAACGAACCTGTGTACTGCAGTTGCTATATAAATCATGTGCCTGTCAAAACTAACACTATCAAAGTGAAAATTCAATGAATTTTAGATGTAGTTTTCCTCTTAGACTAAAGGTAATCAATCAGACAAGGTGATGTTCTACAGTTTGCTTTAGTTTCGCTCTGGGGCTCCAAGGCTAATGAAACTGACAGGTATTCTCTGGGCACTTTCACCTGTCTTGTTTGGTCCAGACCTTGCCAAAATAGAAAGGATGGAAGGTGCCTTGGACCACAGTGCAGACCAAAGAGGTGGCCCTGATCAAGCTGAACTATGGTTTGTTTCATTTGCAGTGTTTTTGGAGGGTTTAAACTTTCTGACCAATTATAGGAATTTTAGGCATGCCACCCCCCCCTTAAACAACAGAAGAAGAAGAAGAACTGGAAGAGAAGTAAAAATTAGCCACGGTGGCACACAGTAGGAGTAGGAGACAAAGTATTCAGTTGTAATTTGGTCTGACAAAGAAGTCAAAAGTCAGCTGGAAAAAAAAAGAATAAAAACCTGAACCATTTTCTCGTTGAAAGTGCGACAGGAAGACTACGACATACTGGCATACTGTTATCTACAAAAATGATCATCAAAGGCCGAACACGTAACTTAAAACAGTACTAGTGTCTATCCTGAAACACGAATGCTGTCCAGTTTTATGAATATCAACATGTCATACAGCGTTGAAAACAAGACTAGTTTGTTTGAGCACACTTAATCAATTTAACATGCTTTGGGCCAAGTATGCACAATGCTGAACTGGTGGGAAGAAGCTTCCATTCATTTAGAGCTGTATTTGCATTGCTAAAGAAGGAACCAAACATGTCTTGGCTGATTGGCTACATTTGGGGAAAGGGCAAAAATAGAATCAATGAGATTTTTTCCACTGAACTCCTGCCTTAATAGCATATTTATGGTTTACAAAAAATTGTATACTGCTGGAGTGTCACGTCTATCCTAACTGTCCTTCAAACCCCCCAGATTCCCCATTAGCGTAGTGACAAATCTACTGAAACTTTCACAACACTGCGGTCGTCCTGAGCACTTGCTCAAGAGAGGACAAAGCGCATTAGCATTTCCCCATAAGCAAACAGCATCTAAAGCTGCATTTGCCATGCACAATCAGCTAAAGGGAAAAAAAAAGAGTGGCTGCTGTTTTATTAACCAGGCCGCCACTTCTCTGCAGTACCTCCGCAGCCAAACAGCAGTCACACCCGCATAAATGCTAAGTGTAAAGTAATGAATTTAGAAGGCTGCTGACACTGGCTTGCTTGTAGGAGATTCAAAAAGCACGGGGTTGATGAATGCCCACTATATGCGATTAAAGTGCCCACTTTGATTTTATCGGTGGCCCTTCCTCCGCCATCATCCTGCACACCGGGCTTGTCTGCTGTGACGGGGGGAGGAAAATTAAATGTCAGGATATTCCTGCAGTAAATAAATGAAATGTTGCCTCTAATAATGTTCAGGACTGACTTAGCAGAAGTCTCGCTTTTATATTTACGACTTCTGTACGAACAGCAATTCATATGTGAGACACAGTCTCAGTAACAGAGTGATGTGATGAGGCAAACATTTATGTCAAATGTTTTCTTCTGACTTACAGACTAGAATTCCCCGCACGTCAGTCACAAGATTAAAACACTGACAGGAGAAGTAAATAACACTGATTACCTCCTAACAATGGCACCTGTCAGAAGGGTGGAGTGAACAGACGGTGCTTGAAGTTGATGTGTTGGAAGCCAAAAAAATGGGCATGCATATTGATTTAAGCAAGTTTGACACCGGTCAAATTGTGATTGCTAGATGTCAGGGTCATGGGAGGGGGGGTCCTAGGCTCATTGCTCAAGATCTACCGTAGCACAAATAGCTGAAAAGTTCATGCTGGCTCTGGTAGAAAGGCGTCAGAACACACCTTTCTATCAGGGCTTGTAGAGAAGAAAAGCCACAGACAGGTCCGAGTGCCCATGCTGACCACTGTCTATGGGCACATGATCATCTGAACCAGACCAAAGCGCAATGGAAGAAGGTGGCCTGGTCTGATCAGTCACGCTTTCTTTTACACTGTGTAGTGTGTTACTTACCTGAGAAAAAGATCGCACCAGAATGCACTATGGGAAGAAGGCAAACTGGTGAAGGCAGTGTGATGCTCTGGGCAATGTTCTACCGGGAACCTTGTGTCCAGGCATTCATGTGGATGTTACACTGACATTTACCTCCTACCTAAACACTGTTGTGTCCTTTATGGCACAGGTCTTGCCTAATGGCAGTGGCCTCGTTCAGCAGGATAATGCACCCTGGCAAAATGCAAGCATTCTTCAGGTGAGGTTTGAGGAATATGACAAAGAGTCCATGGTGTAGATTCGGCCTCTAAATTCCCCAGATCTCTATCTAATCAAGCATCTGTGTTGTACAAACTAGTTCGATCCCTGGAGGCTCCACCTGACAGCTTACAACACTTAAAGGATCTGCTGCTAACATCTTGGTGCCAGATACCACAGCACACCTTCAGAGGACTTGCGGAGTCCATGTCTTGACAAATCAGAGCTGTTTTGCAAGTACCCTGCAAAAGAACTACCGTTTTAATACACATGCCTGGATTTTTCTTCCTTTTTTTGTTGTGTATTGAGAACAACTAGAACATAACGCAACTGAGATCGCATACTGCTCACTGCATCAGTTATTTTAATACACTACAAAATTATGTATGATTTTTTCACATGATTTTTTTGTGAAATGAAATGGTAATAAAATCACAGGGCAGGAGGGGATATTGTAATGGTCACTGGTAGCCTCCAGTTTACAAGCATCTTTCCTGCCATGACCTTGCTGGCAGTTAACAGGACACCATGTTCAAGGCTAATAGGCAAACATCCTGCATCTGCTATCTCACTCAGAAACACAGATAGTGTGGGCTTGGACAATGCCAAAGGAGCCCTCAAAGGACAATATGCTGATTTTTATGACTTTTAAATGTGGCATTATTACACCGGGCACACTTCCCAAACACATAGTAGGACCTTGAGTATTAAAGAGACATGAATATTACTACCTTTATCATGGCAGTTTGGGAAACACATTCATTAGGTGGTTCAAGGCACCTGAGGAGTTTATTCATTTATTTCTTTGTTTTCGTATCTTGGCTAGCATTGGTTGATGAATAAATTTATGTCTGACTGTCTGTCTGTTTATCTATCTATCTATCTATCTAAGGACATCTGTCATTTTTCACTAGGGGTGGCCAATATGATGTAACTTTGGTTTGTCAACTTCACCTTATCAAACTTCAGAGAAAATAAAGATTGTGACACATGAGAACCATGATCATTTGATTTTGATGCAAATTGTAATTCAAATGACTTGAAATGCCATCATGTCATATTTTTGCCCTATTGGACGGCCTTTATTCTTACCACATTATACTATAATGTGGTTTTTGAGTCTCCAGTGAGGTCCGAATTTAAAACACGCTGTGAGGTGGGTCAGGTTAGGATGTTCTTGGGTTATATTCAGGTATGGATCAGAATGTTAAGCTCTACTCTGTCTTGCTGTCAGCTGGGCAAAGACCCCACGTGGTTTCATCGGTTAGACTTCCTATAGGAGGGGCCAGAAGCATCTCTGTAATGTTCTCATCTGATCATGTGGTCCCAAACAGCCCACCTTCATATTTCCACGGAGAAGGCCACACCATCTGGATGTGCTCTGAGCAAGGCGCAGCAGTGCCATAGGTAAAGGATAATATTCCCCTGTTAGAAACTTAGAGGAAATAACTTTGAAAGTTGAGACTCAGAGTCGTAACAGCAAGCAGGGGTCACTGGTCTTTCCTGGCAAAAGCATTTCAAATTCCTTATTAAAGATGACATGTCGGCTACCTTGATGAGGTGGTCACTACATCTGGATAATTGCGTGTGAAGTGCTGGCTAATTGTCGTTCGGGACGCCGGGCTAGGTCTCTGGAAGAAAACCCCTCTGAGTATAATACTTTAATGAGGTTCACAGCACTCCCCTCTTGGTCCAGTGCACTTTTAATTCTCTGCTCCTTGACCTGCGTGACAATACCCAGGAGAGACCCCAGCTCTCTGAAACATTCACTGCATGGGTAGCTAACAATACACCACGCAGCGTGCAGCCTGCAGCCTGCCGTCGTTCCTTGAAAGCCGTCGTCTTAATAAGGTCTACAGTCAATTGGAAGATCACACTTAGCTGCAAAAGTACTCTCCGAAAGTTCGAAAATGAGGATCACTGAACTGTAAGGCCTCGTTAAATTTTTCTTTCAGTGACACTCCCGATAACTCAATATCTCATAATTATAATGAATAATGCCTAAAGGCAGCACGCAGTGCGTCCACATGAAAGCTGTGCTGTGACATTTCGTAGGACCATATGATATATTTCCAACAAGGGCTGCTTAGTGTTAGGATTTGTGAATTGTTTTGTTTTGATGTTAAGAACGAGGTTATCAGGAGCTCGATATTCGTTAAATCACTGCTCAGGAAATGGTTCTGCGCCTGAAGCTGCATATTAGATTGGTGGGAAAACTACTCAACATAGCCAGCAAAGATAAAAGAGTGACTGGAATATGCCAACGCTGAGCCGTGCATTATTAATGTGTTTATTATTTGCAAGAACACTGGTGAGAGGGGAAAAAAAAATCGCATGGGCTGTGTTCTTTTTGATATGATAAAAAGATAACTAAAGTTTGTTAAGTTTGCCCCCTCCTTAAAGTGCTCAAAGCAGACTCTTTATAGAAAAGGAGCCAGACTGGAATGAGGGGGAAAAATCTCTTATAGCACCCAAGGCAATACAGACGCAGCTGTTCCAAAAATAGTGAGAATGGGGGGAATGAAATCCATTTTTGTGTAAGACAGAAATCCTAACACTATCCATAACCTCCCAGTCTAGCTTTAGCACATAGACCACCAAGCATATTTTTGATTGGTTCCCTCCAAACACAGAAACACCACCAAATGGAATTTGTTATGATTTTACAGTGCTCCATTCTTGCAGTCACTCGCAGTGCATATAATCTGTTCCCACAATCTTATTACAGTGTTCCAGAGAGCATCCTGATTGAGCAAATTCAATTGTTACCACACTATATATATATATATATACACACACACACACACACACACTCCTGGTCAAAAGTTTTAGAACACGCCAGTGTTTCAAGCTTTTTTTTTATTGAAATCCAATGAATAGCATGAAATGATAAAGGACAGTGCTGAACTGCAAGAGGTTTAAAAACGGTAAGGTTACCCAGAAGTGGGAAATAATTCTGCAGTGCCATGCAGTACCTCTGGTATGTACCGAGTTGGTCGGGTTCATCCTGCAGCAAGATAGTGACCCAAAACATAAGTCCAAGCTCTGCCAGAACTACCTCAGAAAAAAAGAACAAGATGGTGAGCTGGAAAACATGGAGTGGCCAGAAGTCTCCAGACTTAAACCCCATCTAGCTGCTTTAGGATGAACTGGACAGAAGAGTGAAAGCAAAGCAACCTATAAGTGCCGCTCACTTATGGGAACTTCTGCAACATAGTTTGGAAGAACTTTCTGCAGAATGAACAATGAGACATTGAACCGCTTGAACTTCAACACAAAAAAAAAACAGAAAAATTGGGGTGTTCTAAAACCAGCATTAATGTTGGACAACGATTAAAATTGTTATATGCACAATTAAATAATGAATTCAAAAGTACTTTATTGCGGACTTAATTTTAAAGTGCTGCTATATGAACAAAAGTGCAATGGCATTTGGTTGGCAAACACTTTAAACAAATAAGGAGCTTTTTAACAGCAGTATTTCCTTTAACACAAGTTACACAGCTGCAGTTTAAATATTTCTTGTAAATCTCAATTTAAACATTGATGTAATCAAATCAAATATAAAACCAAAGCTATTTGCCTCTGCAGGGCATTCATGTTTGATCTTGTTCGTAATAGACAAACAAGTTACACCCAGAGCATATATACTTACACACACACACACACACACACACACACACACACACACACACACACACATATATATATGCACCGAACTTTCAAAATAAAATAATTAAATAAAACGCATGATAAAATAATTGTCGGCACTACGTAAATCATGAGACAACGCGATGATCACGCGTTAAATATATATTTATATAGGATTTAAGGATTCAAGAAATTAAACAAGGATTTAAGATTGTAAACAATGACAGACTAGTTCTTTGGCCACATTCCGTGTGGTCCCTCTCACTTGTTCTGCGGTCAATGCAGCAGCATGTCATACCAGTATGGGGTGATGCGTTTGGAGAGATGTCTTCCAGCTGGACTCTACACACTCCCTTGTGGTTTCTTGGAGGTGTTCTGTTATCCCATCCATCAAGCAACAAGAGCTCAATTATCTAGCAGTCGAGTCTTCAGCGGGCTCTGGAGAGCCACCCACACCTCAATCTAGCTCCTAATTGATTTGTTAGTGCAAGATTGGCGCGTGGCTGCTTCATTAAGATGATCCACTGACATCCCAGTCACCATTCATCAATCAACACCCAACTCAGTAAATTAACATATAATGGGAGACCAAAACAACCAAAAGGGATGGTCACTGAAATCCAAAAGAACCAACATAACATTTCATAAAGCTTTTCATACTCTCAGAAAACTGTATGACCTGAAGACAGTGTCTGTTTAACGAGCCTTATGATTGTTTACACCGGTATTCATGGTATGGAAGAAGAGCTTCTATTTTTCAAACATAAAATGTAGCTATATGGCCACATAAGGCATACTTGTGATGTGGTTCTGACTTAACGTTTGCTCTTTTATGAAGCGTAATATTGCTAGTGGCTTCAAAGATTTGGGCTAGAATTTCTTTAGCACTAAGTCTCCTGAATAGGTTACAGTGACAATTAATGAGTCTCCGCTCCACATGCTTTGAATTTCCTCCAGCGCTCTGACTGAGCTTCGTCCCTTGATAGTTCGAGCAAAGTGAACACACACACAGGCCTACAAGCACATCTGGCAAGCCTCTTTAATGCTGCTAAAGATCAAACGCAGACATAAAACACAAGTGTGTATTGTTACTGATACTTCCCCCTCTGCAAATGGAATCATCCCAGTGGGGGGTAGAGCAATTCAGGCCAAATCCACGGTAAAAATCTACTTCACGTCTGTTTCATATTATTTGCAAGTCACATTCATATTATTTAAAAGTTAACAAAATGCTGGCCATCGCATACGTCTTAAGGTGTGCACTTTTCTGTTCCGCAGCAGCTCTACTGTTCAGTCACCCGTGTGTGCCCGAGCAGTGGACTTTGTAGAATACCCACTGTTAAAACCTACTGTACTCTTCTCTTTGAAGTTGGAATTGAAATGTTAAACAGTCCAGACCAGGGCTGGGGGGAAATGATAGGGCCTAAATCCCAAAGGCAGCCATTTACATACATAGATCATGCATGAACTGCAATATATTAAGGGTGCAAGGACATCACTATAGAATTGAAATATTGAAAAAAAAAAAATCACATTTGAAACAGTTCATCAAAGTGAAAAGTTTTTCACTGAAACATTCCTCTGTATAATAAAAGGTTCCCATTGGCTGTCTTTCAAGGAAGGCTTTCTGTGATCAAAAGTAGGCACCCATTCACATTTTTATTGAATATAGCTTATCTGCGCTGTTATATCATCACAGAACATGATGCTTTGGACTATTAAAGAAATGAACAGTTCTGTGCCAAATCAGTGTGAATAGCAAATGAGAGCTCTGTCGGAACATTTTACATTTTACACAGAGTTTTGGGTTTTGCTGAGTAGTTTCTGGAATGCAGTTCATTGTTTTTAATGTTTTGCATTTATTATTTTTTTTAAAGAAGAAGATTAGCGAGCCAAGCAGTTACTTTTACTTTTCTTCCTCTTTCTTTCACCACAGGAGAAGAAGAAGAAAAACCATCACGGTACCATTAGGAAGAGGTGACTGGAGTGAGTGTGAGAGAGTGAGTGAGTGTGTATGTGAGTGAGTGAGTGAGAGGGTGTGTGTGAATGTGTGTGTGTGTGTGTGTGTGTGTTTATGCATGTTGCTCCATCGCTGACAGCCTCCCAGCATGGTAGAAAATATTTAAAAACAGCACACAGCTCAGGGGTGTTTCCAGGCTTAGGCAACCTTGGCGCTTGACACCCATTCGAAAGAAGATCTTGCCTAGAGCACCAAAAAGGCCAAAAAGGCTCCTGGAAACACTGACAGATAAATGTAAGAAATCACACATATTAAACATGAACAAAGTTTCTAAACACTAAATGCCTTATGTAAGTGATTAACACATCAATTATTAACATAGTGATCAGTACATCAGTTACTGAGATGTATGAATCTTTTGCAAAAGGCCCAAAATCTGAAACACAATCGAGTGCTTAAGAGACACTTAGTAGTACAATATTATTATTTATTGTAACGTTAAAATGACATCCCGGGTAGAAAAACCAGGACAGCTGGTTACCAGCAATCCCAGCATCTGTTTGAGTGCTGGTGTGCTGGTTCTCCAGCGTGACCAAGCTGGTGACCAGATGAACCAGCACCAGACCAGCACAAACCAGTTTACACCAGCATAGAATCAGTGCTGGTCTAAGTCATTCTTTCTTAGTAGTTATGTGTACGACTGTGCTTCATATGGAGCAGTGTCTGGATGTGCTGAGAAGCTGTTAAGTGCAATAATAGATTTTTAAAAGCTTGTAAACCGTGTTCTGCTGCCTCTTGATGAACAACAGAACACCGGATGGAATGCTGTGAACTTTTTTAAATGTGCTTTTCTCAGTGTTGGGTTTTCAGAAGTGGTTTGGGTCTGGATTGAGACGTCTTAAAACTCAAAGCGCACGTATTTTAACACGCAAAATGCTGAAACTCATGTCCTCAGAATTGGAATGGTCTTGTAAATATGTGTATTGTTAGGCCTTGTCCTTGGATCTCTGCGCACCTTTCGCCAGCAGCTACAGGAAGACATAAGCCTGACTCACCCGAAGTTGTGTTTCAACAACAACAAAAATGTTAAACACTAAACTGACAGTGGCAGTGGCACAAAAACCCTTTACAAGTACCAGCAAAAGAAAGTAGTCCACAATGCTTGACGTGCCAGAGGAGATTACAGTAGACTTTCCCTTTGTTGGGGAGCTGCACATTTGTCTGACTCAATTCAGTGAAATTTCCTCTTTTTATCCGTGGGCACTAACCCTGTGCCGTTTTGTTTGGGAGTGGGGAGGTGAGGACAAGAGTTGCTTCTGCCTGTGGGACTGGGTTAATCCCAGCGCAATAGACGGAAAACCTTGAGGTGCACTTGACTTGCATTTCTCAGTAGCAACCATGGCATAAAAGAATAAACACACTTACAAGCCCCCCAAACGCATTAAGAGGGCCAATCAAATGACAGCAGCTCCATTCTGAATACGCAGGCGATCTGTTTAGTCTGGGAGATGTGAAAATGCCCTTTTCATGTCGCTCACTTCAGCCAGTCTTCCCACCAGCAGCACCGCGCTCCTGGGAGAGCCGGGACGCTACGCTACTGAGCTACGGGCCTGTCCTGCCAATTGCACGGTCCAAAACGACCGCAGAAAATGCAGTTGGATCAGTAAGTGGATTCTAAATGGAGCCAAATGGAACAGAAAAGAACTGAAGAACATCTATTTTTAAACCATCCGTCCCATTTCTTTAAATGTGCTAACACCAGTAAACTGCAACGGCCCAGTGGGTTTTATAATCCTACTGAAACATCATTTCCAGGACTGGATTTTTGCTCCTCAAAGTACTCGGCCTGCTATTACAAGACTGGCGAAAATATGCGACAAAGTTTCAGTTGCTTTGAGCTGCCTGAACCGCAGACTGATAAAGCCCCGCAAAAACTTTTCTTGATTTTTTTTTTTTTTCTGGATTTCTATCAATAAATTAACACACGGCATATTTTACAGCATGACTGATGTCAACACTGCAGTAACAAGGCCTGGCTGAGAGTCCATTAAAAAACAAAAGAAAAAGGAAAAAAAAAAAGGCATAACAGCAATTCTTGAACAACTGCAGGCGAGTTTCCCTTAGCATAAATCTTTCTGATGCGGTAGCTGACACATAAGAAGAAACTAAAATGAAATGGAAGACCCACTAACAATGACAGCATCCGAAGTGCTGTGAGAGTTTACCCCGGAACAGAGACAGAGGTGAAGAAGGAAGAAAAGAATGATTTTGACACAACCAGAAAGTGACTCATACTCACACTTGCTGAAAGTGTGGCATTCTTTCTGTTCGGAGCGGACCTTTCCCTGGATGAAGCTTCCAGAGACACCAGTTACTCTCTCTCGACCAAGAAAACACAATTTGGAAAAAATTGCCCCAAACAATGCCTGTCAGCAGAGCATGTCTGGTTATAACAATGCAGCTCTGTGTGCTTGTCAACAATGCAGGTTTTGGTTGAGGGAAAAGTATGTTATGTCTGATTATCAAACATGGGGCCCAGTCTGTCTACCTCACATTCTATGGCTGTCACTAATTTAAGTATCTGAGTAATCCATCAAGCGTAATTAAGCAATCAGAGTTATAGTTTAAACTTAAAAAACTCAAGTGAACAATAATAACCGTGTATATGAAAGGCACATTCTTTCCAAGACTTCAAAATAATTTATAGGAAAAGGAAGAGAGCCTCTAGGAAAATTATAAATGCGTTTCAGATAATTATGTGAAAAAATCCTTATAAATGCGTGTGTGCCCATTGTGTTTCTCACTGCAAGAGAGACTAGTAAGACGATTAGATGAATTATCATCATTATCATTCTGCGGGCCCTTAATGTTTATTTCACTGGAATGGAAATGAACTCGGATGTCTTTAATCAATATAATCAAATTAAATATTTTCCCAGCAACTACACTACCAGATTAACTAGGACACTGTTGTCTCTCTGTGTATGCTGTGGGTCTGTTGAGCTGCTAGGGAGCAATGAAGGGTGAAAAAGGACCTCTTACTGCAAAACAAATTCTGTAGCTTTCTCGATATACAAACGGACGTACTCCCACGATAAAAAAAGCACTTATACTGAAAAAAAAACGCATCCATTCTAATTTACTTGCTCACCAACATGTTCTGTAAATCTTTTCCACCAGACAAATATAATCCATCAGCATTACTGAAAGAACAATTATGCATTGTTAAACTGGCATTTTATGGCTCCTGCAGAAAGGGGTAATATATTCATGTAATTTCTGACCGTCTCAGACACAATTACTCTGGGCTTTATAATGGAGGGAGAAGAGGGGCGGGCTAACACAGTTTGACCACCAAAAATCCACTCTTATGTCAGCCAGCTGGCCCCACTCTTGTTTGACTGCTTTTTAAACCCCTGGACCTCTCATAATCAGCTCTTTGTATGGTGTGAAGTCGGCGTTTACTCCAAACATGCAGGGTGGTTCCCCAGCTCATTAAATGACTGTGACTCACAAGACATCTTTGTCGGAGTCGGCGATGTGGAGGCACACTGGCTGAGAGGAATGAATGGCTCTCACTGTAAAATAGGAAATTAATACAGTGTGGAGTCTGTCTTACCCAGCAGTGAGAAGTCATTTCGCACCCAGCCACGAAACATTACGTCTGTTTACTGAAACGGTTTCTCAACTGCCAGCCGTTACAGACGTTTCTTTTATGTCAGACATTACATTCATAGGCTTTTGTGGTTTTGTGTTTCACATGATCACATTATCATTTTTGAGTAACATCATGTATTATATATATACCTCTAGATTGCAGGACAAACATTTGACTATAGCTGATGCCCATAATGAAGACATATTGCTACTTTTGCACAACTATAACTCATAGGTTCTCTCTTCAGTACATTTGCACAGTTTTCTTCTCTCTTTGTAGTCTTTAGTCTATTGTCTTATAACTCTGGATACTGTATACAACATTGTAGTGTGGCTATATCTTTTTTAATTGTGGCTATAATTCTATGTATTTAAAAACTGACTGATGGAACGGTTGATGGGAGTATCGTTATCTGCAATTCATGCAATAAGGATTTTTATACTGTATTGTTACTGTATTGTTAGCTCATGTTAGATGTTTTGGAGACAAAGTTAGAGAGGCCAGACTGAGATGGTTTGGACATGTCCAGAGGAGAGACA
>JBBIGA010000032.1:5507914-5524412 GCA_037576975.1 Alestes dentex
ACAATTGAATCATGGGACATATTCAGTCCTCCAGAACGTCAACCGAACGCCATGTAAACGCAGTACTGGTGTTTTCTATGCGTTCGTCAGGATTTTGGCAGAAATTGACGCCAAGAAAACGTTGCATGCAGCGTTTTTTGACGCCACACGAACGCGAAGTTGACTGAGCGCCGGGGCTGAACGTCCGTGTGGACACTTCAATTTGCTCCAATGAGCAGAAAAACTCTCAGCGCTCAGTCCGCGCTCACCTGGCGCCATGAACGCCCGAAAAACACCATATTCAGACGTCTGTGTGGACGAGGCCTTAGAATCATAAAATGGAATTCCAGCGTGATTTTGTGGCCACTATAATCTCCCACAAATGTATGTCATTTCTCGTGAACGTTGCACATCACTACATTAGCTGGATGAATACCAGCATTGTGAGTCTCTTGTTGCTTAGCAACGGACAGAGGAACATTACGTTAATGGTGGACGCTGAGCCGCAGAAAACTAAACTTATCAGACTCTCTCAATTCTCTGGAGAAACACACAAAAAAAGAGTAGCTTGGTAGATTAAAAAAAAAAGAGAACTGCTGCTTGTATAGCAAAGACACTGACTGGGAACTGCAGGCTGCTTCAGTTGTGGATCAAGAATTCAATACCTGTCCTAAACAGGTTTTCTTTATTTATTCCTTATCCTCTGGGCTTTTCAGAATATTACAAGATGCTAAACATTCTTTACCTTTTATGAGAGTGCTGCAGAGGAAAGAGCTGTAGCCTCACAGCAAGGTCCTGGGCTCGATTGCCGGCCAGTGCAGTCGGGGTCCGTACTGTGTGGAGCTGCATGTTCTCCCCCTGTGTGCGTGGGTTTCTGTCAGGAGCTCAGGTTTCCTCCCACAGCCCACACACATGCACGTCAGGTAAACTGGATATGCAATATTGATGACTCTCATGTTATGTATTGGTGGCCTGCCTTGATGTTTCTCTGCTTTTTGTGTTATGAAAGCTGGGATAGGTTACAGCACCCCCTGGATTTTTATTACAAACACTAGTGCTAAAAAAGTCAATGTCTTCTACAAATTTACATAGTGGCTTAATGATGGAAGGCAAGCACAGCATCTGTAGTTACACCAGAAAACAGCATCTCTCTCACTCAAAAATCAGAAATGCTCTCTCTCTCTCTCTCTCTCTCTCTCTCTCTCTCTCTCTCTCGTCAAGCCAAGGGGCACTTTTAAGACATTCCTCATCCCTGATACGCACGCTTTATTGCCTCAATGAAATGAGAAAGGTCAATGAAAATGCAGAGCGGTAGATTGAATTCAGATGCAATTGCTTTGGAAAATGCAATGCTGCGTAAGGCTGAGTCTTGACATTTGAAATGAACCAAATATTGGAACGTATGAAATTCAGCCCACTCTTCACATAAATGCTAAATGGTTAAAGTGCCTCTTCTCTTGCATAATTTAGGGCCCTCTCTCTAATGTATTAGCTGCTCGTCTTCACACACTCAGACAATAGCAGGCCAAATTAAAGATGCACAATATAACCCTGTCCAACTTAATATTTGATGAAATCTGACAAAGTGCACAAGCCTAAAGTGTCAAGTTCGGTTGGAGCTGACTTTAACGCCAAATTACAACCTCGTGTTAGGAGCTAAACAGGCCCCTGATGGCGACGTTACAGAACCAAAATGATGAACTCTGGGTTCTGCAGTACACAGAGTTGACTATTTGGTAGATATTTGTTTATTGATCAAGTGATTTATGTTTTAGAAGAAAGCCAAGAAGTGTGTGGGAATTAACAGGAAGGCTGCCAAATTAATGTAGAGAATAATGAGGTGCCGTTCTGCTACAGAAGCTATTAGCATTCTTGCTTGATACTAGTGCTGGCAGCGCATCAGAAAAGAACGTACAAAACAGTGAAACACGAATGAGGTTAAAGTAGCTGCCCCGATTTGAACAGTGCTTGAGCTCAGACTGCAGCATTACTGAATCAAATGTGATGGCAAACCATCCAAATTCTGATATGGCCTCACAAACTGAAGTACTGACCTCTGGCCTTACCTGAATAAAAATGTTTTGTGATTTTAATCACGCAAAGACCTGTCCACACAGCTACTCAACCGGTCCCCCTGCTTCCCTTCTGAAGCAATTATGGTTTAGAATGTCATTTGGAGTCACTCAAATTGGATTAGTTATGTGCATTAAGCATCTATGAGACTCTGTGATATGCTTATTAAAGGTGGGCGTATAATATAATATGTTCTGAGGATATGCGACTCGCTGTATTAACTGTTCCTTGTCCTGAGGCCAGCTAGAAACTTACTAGATGGACTGAATCTAAGCAATTGAAGAAGGGTACAGAAAGAGGAAAGAAAACATGTATATGAACTTGGACTGGAGGATGCTAGATGTATGTCCAGTACTGGACATGGATAAAGGCAGCAATATCAGTTCACGTAGATCAGTTATGGCCAGCATGATTAAGGCTTAGATAATGATAGACCAGAAGCCTAATGATAGAGTTAGTTATTGAGTTTGAATAATGTGATAATGTGCGTTACAGCGAAATTATAGTTGTTTTTTTTTTTTTTTCAAAGGAGAACACTAAGTGACTTTGTAACTCAATTCAATTATAGAGTTACAAGGTCATTTAGTGTTCAGTTTCTTTATTTGTCACATGCATAGTCATACAAATACAACACACACTGAAATTCTTTCTCTGCATTTAACCCATTCACCAAGTAAAGCAGTGGGCTGTCACCAGCGAGGCGCCTGGGGAGCAGTGTGTGGGGATGGTACCTTGCTCAAGAGTACCTCAGCAGTGACACTAGCAGTTGGGATTTGAACCCCAACACCCTGACCACTAGGACCTCTGAAAGACTCCTGGAAAGCCTTTCTTTATAGTGGTAGTGACAGGAACCAGGCCTGTGTCTAAATGTCTAAAGCACTACAGGCACATCATTTACCAGAATGACTAGTGAACCTACATGAGTTTCATATGTAATGTAGATAATGGTAAAGTAGTAGAAAAATCGGAAAAAAGGACTATTTTGCATTATAATACAGCATCTGTACTAGGGGTACACGGTGCACCAGAGCCATTGCAATTTCCTTTGTGATTATGCGGGATAAAAAAGTGAAATGTTGGAATGAGCTGAGGCAAGAGAGAGAGGGAAGGAGAGAAGACTCTTGTTCCAGAAAAGGGGGAACTGATATTTGGGACTGATTCGGGTTTAAAATAATCTGACACGGAGCAATCTTCAGTATTATGCAAGCTTTGTCGCCGTGTCATGATAGCAAGAGGCGAAGACGTGAGCAACCTGTTCCATCACTTAAAAAACATGCATGTCCGTGAATACGAAGAGGCAAACCGCACCTGGACCAAAAGCGGTGAATACCTGTGTCAAAAAACTCGTCTGCCATGTGTTCTTCTTTTGGTACAGAAAAACTGGTCATTTTAGTTTTGTTATAGCACATGAAAGTAAATATCAAGATCTTTTTGCTAAATAAATGCTGCTGATACTCTCACATGTCTCCCAACTGAAAATGATACATTACTTGTACTTAATATATTATAAAAACATTTTCATTTACATGAAAGGACAAGACATGCAACTCCTCCCAAAACTTGGAAAAAAGTAATAGTACTACCATCAGATAATACTGCACTTGAATGCATGATGAATGCATTTGAAACAGATAAACATGTTTAAGAGCTAAATCTCAAAACCACACAAAACATTCACCAAAAAAATCTAGGAGGGAGCTTTTAGAGGCGTTAACCACTTCAGACATCTGGTTCCCATCATCACTGCTGTAAAATTTTCTTTGGAATGGAGCACTTCACACCAAACTATTTAGAACAACTTCGTTTTACGCCCTGACTGTTTAATTATGCAGAAAGTTTGAAGAATCTGTGGAATTCCCCTTTAAAGGAGAGGAACGGGTCTTGTAATGATAGGTTTTGTAATGATAATGCAGTGTTTCATTTTCTTGGCTTCATGTATAAAATGATATGATGGAATGCTTGTTGCCATGTTGTCCAGCCTGACTGTAGAAAAGAAGCTGCAAAGAAACAACAAATTCAGTCAAGTCCCACGACTGAAATACAAATCAGACACACAGCATCGGCCCAAGCTGAATACTCAACAAATCTGCCAAAGCTGTATAATAAACAGTAAAAGCAGGAACGGACCCCAAAGCACTGCATGCAGCTGTTGGGGAAATTGAGTAACGAGTAGAAACATTGAGCAGACAGTGAAATGCAGGTGCAGTCAACGTTTCCTTCAGCCCTATTCTTGGCATTAATCAGGGGTGAGAGAGTGCATCCTTCCAGTGCATTATAAACCCCCCGACAGAGCGCAGATTAGCCGCAACGTGTAAAAAGCACGTTTCTCAGGCAGGCTCATCCAAGGAGAATGAATCTGCTCAGACGGATCAGCGGCACATATTTCAATACAACTGCCAGCTAGTCTGGGACGGCTGCAACTGCTAGAGAAACATAAATATGGATTTACACTGTTGAACCAATCACTTACTCTGCGGTGGAAAGGGCCTGGAAAATTACTCACTGCTTACAGTTTACCGCACCATTTCCCAGTGGCTGCCTTGCATGGTTTCAAGTGTGCGTACCATGCAAAAAGGCCAAATGACACATTGTACGCGTCCACTGTAATTTACACGGATGGTGCAAACCCACCCACTTCCGAAAAAGCTCAGTAAAAAAAAAAATGAACACAAATATTGCATATGGTCACACACAAGAACGTCTTCAACATTCTATTCACATTTCACTACTGTACATCTACTGTACATCTACATCTACAGTACCTGCATCCACACGCCATGTCAGTGTAGTGTGTGTGATGTGCATCCATACTGCCATCTAGTGACTAGGAGTGACTAAATCCCTCTCCGAGGAAGAGACAGAGGCTGGTTTGTCAGATAGTAAGTCAGGCACACATTCACACGTTCATCAGTTACTCAGCATGTCCGTGATGACAAATCACTCTTTACAGGGTCTGCAGCGTAATATATAACAGGATAAATCAAAAAGGATGCAGCTACTGGAACCTCATCTATCCATATTTCTGCACATAAGAGTATATATTCCTTACATGGCAAGAATGACAGCATCACTTAAATGTGGTCATTACTCTTACTACAATAAAACATGAATAGCTGCAACACATTTATACAGTATATGTATAAATATGTATGTATTATTTCAGTTATATGTAGCTATACAGGCATTTATGTTACTGACGTACGTATTGACGTGCATCCAGACAAATGTACAGAGAAAAAAATAAATAAATAGAAATAAATAGAAACATGTATCCTTCTTACCAAGACATGCTTGCACATTTTGAAATGACTTAACGAAAGCAAAACAGTTATTTTACTGTATTATGTTTGCTTTACTGTACTTATGCATTTCGTCTGTTGCACAGTTCCATATCAATAACATATTTACATGTACGGCAGTGGCAGCCCCATATTGACTAGAGATGATTTCAAACTAACCTGTCAGCCAACCGCACTCCTTTTTTTTTTTTAATGATTCAGTCATCTCTCCACCCAGGAGATGAGAGAAACTTCAAACTGAATAAATTCCTCTCATGCTAGAGAGGTAGTGGCGCATGGCTCTACTTTTAAATGAGGAGAAAGTGGAAAGATAAACTTCCACTCAGAATGTTATGCCGCATTTCTTGGCAACGATGCTGTGAGAGCAAGTGCTCAGGTGCTGCTGGGGGATCTGGGAGGAAATTTGGTTTGCGGTGCGCCGGGGGAATTTGGCCCGGGGAGACAGAGTGTGGCTCAGGTTCTGGCAGGGGAGTCGGTGCCAGAGAGCCGGAGTGGAAGTGGAAATTGAGCTTGGCCGGAGAAAGGGGGGGGTGGCGGGGCTGGGACAAGGCGGGGGGCACTTAGCCTTGCTGCTGAACTGGGCGGTTCAGCCCAGGGACAGCCACCTGTCACAAGGATATCCCCTTACCTCCAACAGCCACGACACTGATCCCTGAGCAGTCTGCCTGCCATGCTAGCCCTCTGGCTTAGACGCTGCACGCGTGTGTTTGTGTGTGCGTGTGCATGTGTGTGTGTGTGTGTGTGTGTGTGTGTGTGTGTGTGTGTGTGTGTGGAAGGCCTGGGTGTCCTTCCACATGACTGACACTCTTCCTAACCCACTGTGAGCTGCTGCTGAGACAGGGAGCGGCAGCACAAGCACCACATTTACATGCAGTCCTGTGGATGCTGAGTACCAATGTTTGACCTTCCTGCAACCATTACGCTCTAATAGGTGCAAAAAAAAGGGCCAGTGATAATCGCCATGACAGATTGTCAATTGACATAACAGTTAAAAGTGGATGTATAGCGCGAGGGAGGGGCACTGCATGATGCAGAGTGCAGTGGTATACCACTCTACAGCAGGCTGAACGCATAGGTTGTATAACGTTTTAAAGAAATGGAGATGATTACGCTCATCTTAAATACTGAGTTCCCTGTAGATCTGCAGGAAAACCTTTTATCATTATTATTATTTATATTATTATGATTATTATTACTATCGCTACAAAATTAAGAGTGTTCTGGGAAGGTTAAAAAGACCTTTCCCTGAAAATAAAATTAAACTGAATTAAATGACGGTAAAAAAAAAAAAAAAGACAAAAATACAAACATACACGCACAGTGTCAAATGTTCAACGTAAAGGTTTGTTGGGTTCTATGAAGCTGGTAGGACTGTCACAGTTTTTAGAAGAGGTGGTTGGCAGGTTCAGGTCCTCAGTGAGAGTGATGGAAACCTGTGTGGAAGCCTTTAGAATATCTCGAGGAGTACTGAGACTGCGTTCAAAGCAGTCAGGATGAAGGTTCTAAGTAAAGGGGAAAAAAATGGCACATTTGAAAGCGGTTAACTTCAGACATATTAATTTACTGTAGACACTGGAAAGGTAGATGAGCACTTACATTATAATTAGCTAAAGTAACCATTCCAAAAAGTGTTTCTGAACAGTGTGTAAGGAATTTTTGTTGCTTTTGTAAGTACTAGCTCAAATAATACTAAAGTAAGATTGGTCATAATAAATCACAGTTGAATGCAAGGAAGTATGATTCTTAGTAGAAAAAATGATCCCATGATCCAATTTTGATGAAAATGAAAGAAATGGGATCTTTCCAGTAAACCTTGTAATCAGCTGGTTCACCTGATTTGCATGTGCTGGAAATTCGTCAATGTTATTTCTGTTTTTAGGACTGAAAAGCATATCTGAACTTTTTAATGCTGAGAGATACTTTATTAGCTTTGATCAAGTGACTGATGTTCGATAACTGACTTATTAACAAGATTCAATTATACCCATTTTTATAAGACAACTTCTTAATACATCCCAGATCTATCAGCATGAAACAGTTTTAACGCTATTCCCATACTGTCCAAAAAATATTGTAAAGCGTAGTAAAGTGACATGTGTGAGCAACGGAAAAGCAGCACTGAAAGTACTGAAAAAAAAAAAAAACCATAACAAAAGGAGAACTGGGCACTACATGTCATTATTATTATTCCCTCTGTGAATCAACATTTGAAAATACTCTGAGAACTTCAGAAAATGTGAAAGTACATGTAACTGAGCGAATCTGATGTGTTCCTACCCACCTGAATGTAACAGAGGAGCTAGTTATGGTTTTACAGTGCCATTAGATCTGAAGCCAGTAAGTTTCACAAAAGTTAATCGACAGACTTTGCAGTAGAACCGACATCTCTACTCAGAGGTAAACCCCCTATTCTTCCAACACACGTTATTCTGCTAACAACATTTATCGCTCCTCTGAGACATCAAAGCAAGTCTCTGATTGCCGAGAGACTTGTGTGCTTTCCAAAAAAAAAAAAAAAAGCATGGCACCCTTTGCCCTAGGATAGACATGGAAAAATTTTCTGAAGAAATAAATTAAAATCTTATCTTGAACGTCACTCCAAACACAAAGGATATTTTTCTTCTCAGAGACCCCGACAGTGATATTTCAGAGAAGATTAAAAGTGACAAAAGGACAAAGGAGCCAGACTCGCCGAGTCGTGGCATAGTCGAGACCCGCCATAAATTAAAGGTTAAAAAGAGGATGCAAAGATTAAAGCAGGGTTGTCTGTTACGCAGTAGAAGTCATCAGCAGCAGCTGTGCCTAATACTGCAGGGAAGAGAAAAGAGAGAGGGAAACAAAGGCTGTCACCAGTGGCTGCCTACGCTGGTCATGACATTAGCATGTGACAAGATGCCGCCCTAAATAATGATCTGAACCTAAACAATGCTCCGCTGGCTGAGCGCGCATGTGGACCTTTTCTTTGCAAATCTGTAATAATGTGCTTAGCAATTAAAACTATAGAAAAATGGTCTTCTCACTGGTAATTGTTGGCTGTAAGCATTTCAAAGGAGCTGCATTGCCTGTCAGTGTGTGGGAAGAGGGGCTGAGATAACCGGAGAAGCCATGTTCTCCTCACAATGCAGCACATCATGAAGAACATGGCGGAAAAAGCGTTTGTAGGCTCAATTCTTTGGCAGTGATTGGTGGTTTAGCTCAGTAAGACCTTTAGTAAAAGACGTTGATGAAGTGTTGTGTTGACGTCCCAAAGAATTCAACAAAAGTGAACAGAAGCAGCTGTTGGACATCAGTGTAAAACTGCTCTGTAATAAAAGTAATGAAATAATGAAAGCTTATAGTGACTGAACTAGGATGGAAACTGCATGAATAAGCTACCAATGACTGGCAACAAAGTTCTTAGAGTAATCAAAAGTAGCGTTGTATGACATACAGTAAGCCTAAGCTTATTTGTGTAAAGTGTCCATTTGTCATACATGATCATACCACAACACAGTGTGAACGATGTGAAATTCTTTCTCTGCATTTAACCCATTCACTAGGTGAAGCAGTGGGCAGCTAGGAATGCGGTGCCCAGGGAACAGTACCTTGCTCGAGGGTACCTCAGTGGTGCCACTAGCAGTCCCAGGATTCAAATCCACAACCTTCTGATTACAAGGTCAACTCCCTAACCACCAGGCCACCAGCCTGATGCAAGAATGCTCATTAGGCAGAATGCAGAATGCTAATTCTTAGACATAACATTCCGTTAGGTACCTTCTTCCACTGCTTCCAATGGCTCTCTCACCATTTTGCAGCTATGCAGCCCCATACGTTGTGTGTTCTGACAGCTTTCTATCATAACCAACATGAACTTTTTTGAGTAATTTGTGATAGCAGTTCACCAGCTGTCCTTCCTTCGGCCACTTTTGGCAGGTCCTAAACACTGAATACTGAGAACACCCCACAGGACCTGCTGTTGTGGAGACCCAGTTGTCTAGCCATTACAGTTTGGCCCCTGTCAAAAATCACATTTGTCCTGATTCCAACACATTAAATTCAAGAACTGACTGTTCACTAACACTTGCATAATATATCCTATCCCTTTTCATGTGCTTAAGGGATAATCAGTGTTATTCACTTCAACTGTTAGTGCTCTTAATGTTGTGCCTCACTATTGTCTATTCATTTTTAGTTGTTTTCCCATATTCATACTTTCCCGAAGATTATTCAACATATACTTTAAATACAATTTTGTAAACAGCCATTAGCAGTATTTCATAATATTCTGTCCAACTCCAGTGCAAACCTAAAGAGGCACCGCCACTCCTGCGGACACTACACCCATCTTGGCTGACGGACTATGTTCGGGTAAAGGAGAAAATTGTGTAAATGGGATTTCTCCATTGAACTATTGCTTTACACTTCTCTCCTCATTGTGGGAACTCTTGATGTCCAACAGCTCAGCATTAAGTCCTCAGTGGGAACATAACACCCTGACTAGTCATCACAATTAGAACATCATTTCCCACACACAGAGGAAAAACACATCAGATGCTATCTGGCATCATGTTCCGTTAAAAAAAAGGAAAAATCCCAAGATGGGCACAAACTTTCCCAGGATCCCCCTGGCTGATTTCTTCAGAAGTATGTGGCTTTGCTTTTGTTAGGGCCATGGATAGATTTCCTCTCCCGAGCCCTGGAATCCAGCAGCCAGAGCAGGAGGCAACAATGACGGCCTTTATTTGCTTCTTAAGGCGCAGTGAGACACTCCTGCGCATGGGGAGCCAAACAGTGCAGTGACCCACAAGCTGTGGCCTTGACCTGGCAAGGGTTTGAAAGCAGCTACTCCAAAACTGCAGGGGCTCAAACAGAGGCACTACAGACCCAACACTTCTGGCGCAGAGTGACTGTTAGCTCGCCGAGAGACTTCATTGTAGCCGAACGGTATAGAGCTGAAGGTTATATGGCGACACTGACATTCAGCAAATCCTTTAATTAGACAAGTTTCTCATGAGTCACTGGAGTCACTAATGTGACAGGAGGCCAAGAGAGGGTAGAAGGGCATATACCATCATCTTTCTGGGCAGGGAATTAGCCAACATGAAAGTCAGAGGACTAATGACTAACTTGATGAGGTTTAATAGCTGCGTTGGCATATGCTAATTGTATGCATCTGTAACCTTTCCAGCCAAATGCAAATAATCCATCTCCCATTCACAGAGGGGGAACAAATCAGCAGCTGGAGAGTCATGCTAGCAGAGCAGGGCAATTAGTTTTCCTCTCAGAACAAGTGCTTTTCTCCCAAGAAAGTCTGTATGTCGGTAGAAAACCAGGCGCTGCAATTAGCTCATGGTTGTTGTCTTAGGCCTGAAAATATCCATGATGGAATCAATGGGCCTCAGATGTGCTGCATCGTGCATGTAACAAACTGCTCGGCTCTTCATCAGCAAAATGAACGTTTGTGAAAAGAGAGGCAAAAGGCTGACAGACTGAATGCAAATTGCCACACTGCATGGTTTGAGAGCATAATGAAATATGCATGATGAGAGGGATGCAAAGAACCTTTGCTTGCAACCGCTACAGCTTTGGCATCCCCGGCGCCGCCCCACAAAAAGACCTGTTTGAAAATCTAGGCCATTTTCATGAGGAGCGAAATATAACAGCCGGATGGAAACAAGCGCAAAAACTAATTTCCCAGAGGACACGCCAATTGTCATTGACAGAGTGAAAAAAGGAAGATACTTAAAGCTCAAAAAAGATATCGAGGCAAAGACAACTACTGCATTTCTAGAAGGAAACCAAGCTAAACTGATATTATGACAGCTTTCAAATCAAATGTTAGACAAGTGACTAAGAAGAAACAGGTGACTTGAGGTGAGCACTGGAGTTACACTGTTAAAAATAAAGACATCTTCATGAATCTTGGCTCTCACAAACAGTTCTATGCATAATCTCTGCATCACGTGAAGGTGCTTTAAACCTTTTAAAAAAGGTTATTCACACTTACATTTTTGTTTGGAAAAACAGTTCTTTAAAGAATCATTCATCCTTAGGAAACTGAAAGTGTTTTTTCTGCTCCATCGACCCCTTTTGGCGCCTACGGACCAGCCTTGGCAACTACGTCTCTTCCAATCCCACACTCGGCTCCTTCTCTTTTGGGTGGCTGTTGGTTAAATAACACTTAAGAGGTCATCCTATCTCTGCCTGTTACTCTCACTAAAACAGCCTGTCATAATGACCGCAGTCTGGACAACACTAACCCTGCTGTTAGGCATGCTAGTCTCTCGGCAGACAAAACAATGTGAGCTGTTAAAGCTGCCTCTGTCAGAGAATTACGACACTTTTAAAATCGCTGCTATTTTTATCAGCTGGGCTGTGACATAGTTAACTCGCGGTTGTGAAAAATTCATGACAGGCGGCCTGTCTCATTCAGTCCAGTGCCGAGCTTTCAGTGAAACTGACACAATGGTGGTGTGATACCTTGAGGCACCAAACAACTTTTACTGACACTGCACTGACTGTGGGGTTCTGTCTATGTTCATGTAGGCATAATCTTGCTGTCTGAAAAAACATACCCAATTCTAGCTCCCTAACAACCTACATTCCTTAGTGTTTTCTGCCAGGACCAAAGAAGCGAGGGGCTGGAAAGACAGCCAGTGGCTAGCTCTGTCACATTGTTGGACATAAAGACAAAAGCAGACGACGGGATGACTCTTTCTTGAAGGAATTTGTTAGGGCCGTCTCACGACCCGTTCTGACCTTGCCTCCCAATTCCTCCTTGGCCACCCACCTTCAAACCTCCAGCAGGGCGTCGTTGTAAGGTTCGGAGGTATTCTGATATTGTGCTGTGTTGCTGACAGTCATGCCATTCCTCTCAGCTCAGAAAAATGCTTCAGTATTCATCTAAGTGACACTAATGTGCATTGTGGCTAATGAGCTTACAGCCACAGTAATTATTTGAGCTGGTGAGACTGACAACTTGAGGCATTTTCGGCTCTGTGGAAAACAAGCGAATCGGTGCACAGTTCTCTCATCTGAGACAAACTGGCAGAACCTCCTGCTGAAGATTGTACTCAGTTAACGATGGAGATCGTCTGAGAACTGTACAACCAGCACCACAACACAATACCTGTTGATGATGTAATGCAAGATAAAGGGTACAAAATTATGTAATTGGTGTAAATCATATCAAATGTTGTCTTATTAAGGGCTGCAGAATACATTTCATGCACACTATGCTTAGGGTTTAATAAGGGCAAGAATTTAGCAATGCTAATGTCATTTACTGAGGGTAGTCAAGTGTCTTCTGTAAGAACATAGTACAATCACGTTCATTCCATTCTGACCTCCAAACCTGCAAGAAACAATCATCATGAGATTCTCTGTGAGTGATGTACTTATGCTGACACCACTGGCAGTCACTTGAGAGAACCTCGGTGGTGAGATTTACGCTTGCCTCCAGGTTACAGCCAAAGTGGTGCATCCATGTAGCTTCGCATGAGTGACCCTGGCTAGCTGCTGAGCACTGAGAATAAATGTTATGCTAGAGTGAGTATGTCTGTCTGTGGCATCGTGTTCTCAGTACTCTTTTCTGACATGGGGCTCTAGGCAGCGTTGGACATTTAGGGGCGAACTCCCAGAAACCCCCAGGACCAGCTTCTCTCTGGTTAAAAATAACATGAAACACATCTCGCTACACAAGCGCTATCAGTATAGTTACATTCTTTGAAAACTCTCTGAAAAAGCAGTACGAGTTCTACCATGGTAACAGTAGAGTGCGCTCTATTGAGTCATCATTCAGTGAGTGCTGAATGCGTAAGGTGAGAACAATAAAAGAGGGTTTAAATCACCCCCCTAAGTATAACCACGGCACAATGAATAGTGTGTTGGAGAGAAACATAATGTCCTGGTTGCCACTGAAGTCTGTGCCATTCAAAGCCAGTTTTTAAATGAGCGATTCTGATGCTGGCTAGTTGACCTGAGAAGCCATAAGAACATTTCTCTGCAATGGTTTGGTAAAATTCTAGCAACCTTCCTTATCAACCCGCACATGCTGAGAGTGAAATGAACAGATTTCAGCTCCCTAACCATTCCGTCTTGGCCCCTTGGCACAGTAAAATAAATTGCAATGACGTCAATTACAAAAACTGTTAATCAATCAGCCCCAGGGCCCCAGTCACATAAAGCGTTTAGCTCTGCATGAACTCGAGACCCTCTAATTGAATATCAGACCCCCGATGAGAAACTAACAGCATTTATGGGCTCCAGCCCTATCTCCTCTTGGATTCCTGGCATTGTGGACTGTGAACGGAAGACACATCTCCATGCTCTCTGCAGTCACGCCCCTCCAGCTCTCTTCCAGAACCCATGCGAGACTGCCGTGCCCTCCCTGGATAAGAATAGCATCCACATAGCCCAAAGAAATACATTCAACACACCAGGTCAGCCATGGAAAATTACCTTCTGCACTTTCCAATATCAAAAACTTATTTTTCCCCCTCAGCGTTTTAGGACACCAGGGGAGAAGAGTTAAGTGAAGGTTCCTTGCAGAAAGCATCAGAGCAATATGCATGGAAATGCATGAAAATGGAAAGCAAAGAGGATAGTGCTTGATTGCCTGCTTTCTCAAACATGCTGAAAGCTATTTCTGGTCTACAAATCCCACTTAAAAGTTAAGAGGAAGTTTAGAAGAGTCAAACTAAACGGGACATGCCGAGCCAAGACTGGGAAGACTATGCTGTTTCTCCTCTTCCACTGTTCAGTGGTCTCTTATAGGGCTGAAACGATTATTCGAGTAACTCGAATAATTCGATTACAAAAAATGATCGAGGCAAAATCTTTGCTTCGTTTAATTTATGTCACCAAAGTCCATCTATTTAAAATGTCTGTGCTATCATATCACTCCCGCTTTGTAGACACTGCACAGCTCTGGTATCGTTTCACACGGACTGATGTAACTGACGCGCATTTCAAAGATTTAAGATGGCGCGTTCATTTTGCTCTCCGTGGAAATGGCGGAAAATGAAGATCCTGGTGTGCGTAAAAGGCAGAAAGTGTGGGACCATTTAACACTGCGTAAGGCGGAAAACGTAGTGAGACGACTGGTCCGATAAACGGAGCTTCAGTGCGGAGTTTGGCGAGCGCCTTCTCTGCACGGAGTGCGGCATGTTTAGCTAAGCACTTCTCTCCGTCACTAGCACTAGCGTAAAGTTTACTTGTGTAAAGTGTACGTTAGTTACGTATCTGACGGGAAGGTTTCAGAGTTAGAGGAGCGCATCCGGAATTTAACTGGGGGTATGAGACGAGAGTCAGGTGTGTTGCTAGCCAGTCCGGGTGGCTTAGGGGAAGATAGCTCCCCTGACTCCGGCTGTAGAACCCCAACGAGGTTCGCGTGCCCGTTACTCTGGTTCCCCGGGAAGGAGAGCTTCATGCTTGGTCTCGTTGGAAAGGTCTCCTGGAGACCTGTCAGCCTGTGGAGTTTGAAGTGTCTGAGTACTTGCCCCGCAGAGCAACACGGTTCGTGCTCATTTTAAGAGGCCTTTGATCTTACATTACACACTGTGGATGTAGTTGTTTAAAAACACAAACGTATGATTTATCCGATTACTCGATTAATCGTTGAAAAAAATCGACAGAATACTCGATTCCAAAAATGTTCGATAGTTGCAGCCCTACACTGGACTCCCGTAGTGCTAGAATATAAAATACCGACGCTACCCCTGTATAGACTGTACTGTAATTCATGCACAGGCATTTTCTTTGGTATCAGCAGGGTAAATACAGTAATGAATTCATTTAATTTACAGTAATAAAAATACAGGGCTTTAAAAAGAACAAAACGAAAAATGTGCGAACACTCGAGATGCTCGATGGAGGAAATTCTGGACAGCCCCTGCATCAAAGGTCAGCAGCCAATCAGCAGCCAGGAGAAACAAATAGCATTCTCGGATTGGCTACTTTCAAACCTCCCGCCTTCGAGTACAGCAAGGGATGCGTCAAAGGGCAAGCAGTCAATCAGCAACAAGGATAAATAAAAAAGCGTTTTCAGATTGGCTACTTTCAAACCTCCCACCTCTGAGGACAGGAGGTTTGAAAGTAGCCAATCTTTGTGTTCTCTGGACAGTACCAAAAAATATATAGTCATTTTTTATATGGAAATATGGCTGAATTTACGTTAATATTTGTGTAACAAAATTAGTAAATTATATTTTTCTTAATAATTTAGCACTTAAATGTATGAAAATGTGTATATTGCCACGAAAAAAAGCTGTGACGTCCAGGCCTCGTCCGCCACTGCCCCTCGTCCTCATGCTGGTTGTTCATGTTTGGGCATGGTGCTTAGCAACCCATCACAAGGATAAAGGGGCGTGGTGGACGAGGCCCTGATGTCACAAAAGTAAAAAAAAAGGGTATTTGCAGTTTCCGCGTTAATGCGGGGGTTTCAGTGAACAATTATTAGTTCGGTTCTCAGAAAAAACTTGAGTTTAACATATTTAGGTCTAACATTTTTTAGGTCTATATTTAACATATTTAACAAAATTGTGCTAATGATTTTTTTAAGCTGTTTTTTTTTTTTTTTTTTACAAACGGCACCACATAGACTTGGACTTGGGTCTAAAGACTTGAGACCTGACTTGGACTTGGTAAAAATGACTTGTGAACATCTCTGACGACCAGCACCCTCAACATTAACCGACAAACATGAGAAACCACACTAAACGTTTTCACCCTGAGGCTCAAGAAAAACAGCCGATGGTAGCTGCCACCGCTAACCAGTGGACCACTGAGCAAGCAAAGTTGTTCACAAGCATTATTTATGTGTCAAAGCTGTGATTTCAGTACAGGTGATTGTTTTGATAATAAAAGAAATTGGAAGTAAATTCATTTTGGTACCAAGGTGAGGGGGGAGAAAGATGCATCAAGATGCATCAATAATCGTTTTATAATTGCACCGCAGACCTCTGAATCGTAATGGAATCGTGAGGTGCCTAAATTAACAGGTTAATTTGACATACATGCGCGCACACACACACACACACATATATATGTATATGTGTATGTGTATATGTGTGTGTATATATATATGTGTATATATATGTGTGTGTGTATATATGTGTGTGTATGTGTGTGTATGCATGTATGTCAAATTAACCTGTAAAAAAAAGAAA
>JBBIGA010000032.1:5530903-5543720 GCA_037576975.1 Alestes dentex
GGGATCATCAGTTGTGATGGTCGGGTTGGTACACAGTTAATAATCCTGTTCCACTACGGTTCTACTCCACATTATGTCAAGAACCACTTAACTAAGTAAAAAGAAACAACGGTCCATCATTACCTTATAACAAAACATTTTTTTTTTGTTCACTGCATAATTCCATGTGTTCCTTCATCATTTTTGTTTGTTTTCAATATTAATCTACAATAAATAAAACAATACAAACAAAGATAAAACATTGAATGAGAAGGTGTGTCCAAACTTTTGACTGGTAGTGTATATATGTATTATTTGTTTTGTTTGACCCCACATCACTTGAACCCATACTGAAACAAAAATATTACTGCAGAAAATTACCACGTCAGAAAATTCCGCCAATGTTTCTAATTGTCTGCACAATTAAATGGTTACAATGTAACATTAAGGGCTTATGATAACGCACTCTTTTAGAGAATCTTACCAAGTCAAAATTGCTTGCAGTGGTTTATGAATCAAACGTTTAATGTCTGTAAAAGCCCAGTCACTGAAAGCTATTTGTTACAAATATTTGACCTGATGCCTGAGACTTTTTACTATTGTCAGCTACCATATAAAAGCTCAGGAGACAAGTGTAGGTTCACTGGTCTTTGTGGATAATAAAAGGGGTTAATAAAGGGGTTACATTTATGTTGCAAACATTGCACACCATGGTTTGGTTTACCGTTACCATGAAGGAATGTGAGTTGGTAAGTTTCTCTGCAGTGAACCATTTCACACCATCAAATAAACTCATCTCAACAACTGAACCGTGTAGGAATGTTGATAAATCTGTGGATTTTTCTTTACGAACTGGGTAACTAATAGAACTTCTGCTTGCATACATTCAGCTTCTGTCTAGCACAGGGACTGATGTTTGCGAGACATTTACCTTCTTTCTTAGGGGCAGAAAAGAATGTAACCAAATAAAATAAACACAGCCACGGAATTAGTAACTAAAGATTTATGATTGAAATGTGAAAAAAGAGTCAAAAATACGTTTCAAATGTACAATTTTTATGACAATCTGAAAACTACTAACATTTGGAAAGTTTACTCACCTCTTTCAATTACGAATGTACCAAAGTGATGGCATCATCTCTTGCAAGCTGTATGAAAAGATCTATTTTAATATTTGATTTTATCCAGTGTCAAAGTTGCTGAATAAAAGGGTTTGTATATAAATAGATTTAAAGGACAAACTCACCTAGATTGTAATTAAGTGATTCAGTACTTACAGGTATCCCATGAAACTTTTCATTGCAATCAGATGTTGTCATGCTGTTTGTTCATATGCATCATCTCTGCTGCAAATGCTGCATTTCTTTGGGCGAAAGGTCACCTACGAAAGTCAGTACTGGAGCTGGCGTCATCATCTGTGCTTAATCACTCAGGCACTAAGCAAGTGTGCAAAGAGAAGCCCTGGGGGAAGGTGGTGGATTTCAACATGTGACTGGATCTAAGCTGAAACCCGGTGTACAGTAGATAGAGAATATCTCAGCAGTATCTGTGAAACAGCGCTTTAACGGAAGGCAGAGGTAGACGCCTCCCCGATCTCATTTCATGCAGGAAGGCTGGCAGAGCAGCTCCTGCAGGCAGAGGGGGAAAGCATGGGCTGGATATTGGAGATGGCAGGCGCTCCTCTCTGCTTCAGTGTGCAGAATGCTAAGCAGGTAGCCCTGAAGTCACGAGTCATGGCACAATCCACCTCAGAAAACAAGCCAAGCAAAAAACAACCACAAAAAAAACCCCATGGCGAAGTCTCCCTGCTCGTGTGCATTGTGAGGACGAAACCAGGATACAGCCCAGCTGCCATTTTACTCTCTCTAGAAATAGCGGCGGTTAGTGTGCACGCTGGTGTGCGATTGTTGGTGGCTGCCTTAAAACAGGAGCATTGGTTCCAGATGAGTCGAAAGCCGTGTTTTTCCCAGGATACTTATTAGTGCTGAGCTGTTGACAGTGAGCACGGGACGTCTACCAGAATTGAAGCGTCACAGAGTGAGGTCCCCTTCGGAGTTTATGCAGGGATAAAGCCAGAGGGACCAGCCAGGTTTTCAGCTTGGAGCTGGATAACAGTGATCAAGTGAATCTAATATGCTATCGCTTATCCCATGTGTTCATCATCTTGGCTATACAAGTGACAATTAAAATGCATAGATGCCACTTAAGACAAACTGAGAAGGAGCCTGTGTAATGACTAGATGACATACCTGGAAATGCCACTAGGCTGGTATCTACCCACTGCAGTTACAGGAATAGTGGCTAAATATTCTACCACAGCAACAAAGGCTTCTTAGAACTTGAGAAACCATCTGTGAACTCATGCCTCAAGGTGTGTTTCAGGCCTGCAGGGGCTTTGAGCTGTGAATGGTTAAACTGGTCTAATTGAAAGGGATATTCCATTAGAGAGGATAAGAATAATCTTAGATTAGCTTAAAGGCTAATTAAACCAAGATAAAACATTCTGTTAAGTCGGCACTCTGGGCCATATGCCTTATGGGTTTAACAAAGCAATCCCATAAAGCTGCCTTTCTTTGCATTCTTGAGGGAAAAAGTACATGAACCTGAGCCAAGCCTGAGCAAAGTCTGGTGTTTCCACAGTGCCACAAACCCGTGGTCAAAGCTTCTATTCAGGGACCGTCAGCCCAATCACAAGCCCAGATCTGAATTCAAAACAAACGTCTTAAGTAAACTATAGGGATGGAGATCCAAAGGGTTATGTCAGCACAGCAATAGAACTAAATCGACCGCTCATTTTAAATTTGGAAGTTATGGACGTTATTTCAGGGGTCCCTCGATTTGCCTTTTATTTGGGGTGGGATGCTGTCTGTTAGGATTAGAGACCTCTTTTTGTCTCATGCAAACACAAAGTGAGTAAGTGAGAGGCCAAAGATAAGGCGATATCTGATGAATCACACCAATTTACATAAAGATTAGGGTCTCTGCATACTGTGAATCATTAAAGGTTTATAAATAGTTAATTGGGAACGGGTAGCTGCGGCAGGGCTTGAGAAATAATTGATGAGCTGGACTACAGATGGGACACGATGCCTAATTAAGTTCGGAAACTGATAAGGCCTGTTCTTTATTTATGACTCCAAAACTATTTTTAAAGGACAGACTTTAACGGAAAAGTGAGAGAAAAATGAGAAAAGTGCAAGTGCCGTGCAAGTTCCTCCATGGAATGATGGAGGAAGGTTTTCTGGTCTGGTGTTTTCTTGTCCATCATGAAGATGAATGAGTGCATGCGTGTTGCTTACCTGAGAAAGAGATGGCTTGTGGGAAGAAGGGAAGGGAGGAAAGTAATGTTCTGGGAAACACTGGGTACTGGTTTTCATGTGGGAGTTGCTTTGACCTGTACCACCTACGTAAACATTGCTTCAGACCTCATACACCCCTCTATGCCAATATTATTCCCTAATAGCAGTGGTCTCCTTCCACATGGCAAAAATCTTCAGAAATGATTTGAGGAACATGACAAAAAGTTCAAGGTTTTTAATTTGGCCTTCAAATTCCCTAGAGCTCAGTCCAATCAAGCACCTGTGGGACATTCTGGACAAACTGGTCTAATCCACCGAAGTCCCCCCTCGCCACTTACAGGACTTAAAGGATCTGTTGCGAGTCTCTTGGTGCCATATATCACAGCTCACCTTCAGGGGTCTTGTGGAGTCCGTGGCTTGGTAGGTCAGAGCTATTTCGGCAGCATGAGGGGGCCTACACAATACTAGGCAGGTGGTTTTAATGTTGTGGCTAATTAGTGTATGTAAAGCTGCTATTTCCCATGCATCACAAAAACAGTTCATTCAGAATGTGCTAGCCAGCATAATGCTAACCACAGGGTTGCCAAACCCCAAGCCCCCTTTTGAAAAAAAAAATTTTTAAGTATGCACTTGAGAAATGACCTGTTGTGGCTATTATGAAAGTCCATCTTTAGGAAGTTCCGGTGAAGGAAAGCCGTTGACTTGGAGATTATGCTTGTTCTCTCCATCTGTCTGAATATTCACAGACCGACACTGAAGGAGTTTAAGAATGCCAGCTGCTGTCCCCCTTCTTCCACATCTAATAAGGATTTCACAACATACCCATCTCTCTCGCTTGCTCATAATGGCCTCTGCTTGAGGAACAGGTGTTTGGACACCTTTCACAGAGACAGTACAAACCATTGTGACCAACCTGACTAGCCTCTCAAAGAGGAATTCCTTTCTAATTTGTCTGTCATTGATATGATGGGCACAAAAAACAGGTTTGAACCGTTCTGTTTTTTTTTTGGGGAGAGAGAAGCCAACACAATCTCCAGACAAGAGCTAGCATTCACCATAAATAAGTAAATAATAACAAAAAAGAAGTGCAAAAATGTTTTTGAATATGTTATAAATCTTTTAAAGCCATGCTTTAAAGAGGTCAAATGTGACTCTTTGATTTCCATCCTTAGCAGTTATATCCAGCCCCTACTTTTTTTTTTCCATTGTATCCATTTTGCAATCTTCTCGGCACCCTGGGAAGATTCAAGAAACAGTTTTCACCTGGGGTTTTATATTTATTTATTTTTGTGCACTACAAAGTAATAAAAAATGCTGAAGCACTATCAGCCTTGCCTTTCTCAACTCATCATCAAAGAGACCACCTCTCAGAACGTAAGGCTGAGTTTCAATACCACCTCTGGAGTGTGGGGAGAGAGGGTAATTACTTTCTGAGTTTTTACCCATTTAATCCACAAGAGAGGAGAGCGAGGCTTTGTGTATTTGAAGCCCTGGACCGCAAGGGCAGAGCATGCTGTCACTTTTAATGATGCACTGAACCAACACACTGCCTCTGAAGATGGCAAGATTTAAAATAACCATGAAAAATGACATAAAAGCATGTTTCTGTACAACAGTTGCTATGAGGCACCTCAAGCACATTCTATGGAAATGATTGGAGCTATGGACTTTGCACAGGCACGCAAGCAGAAAGTAAAATATTTTTTTGCAGATGATTCTCAAAAGGTGGACATGCTGAGCTAGAAATGGAACACAGGAACCAATAAACGAAGACCAGACACCTACCAAGGAAATGCATCCTGCTCTCCTTGACCTTGAGTCTAAGCACTGGCCATTTCTTTTATGAGTGTCTGGAAAGCTAGCCTAGCCTATTCTGCTGCAGTGACTTTTGTGTCCCGTGGTTTCCTGGACTTGCATCGACCGTGCGTCAAGTAATGAAAAATTTCCAGCATCTGATTTTTTACGAAACATCCACCTAATACTTGACAGCGCTGATGGTGTCAAACTCTAAATTGACATACATATTGGCTGGCTAGTCCCATTGGAATCTGTGCAATCCTGAAGCTGTTTCCCTAATCCTGCTGCTAAATTACCTCTCAGATACCATTACATGGCGAGATCTATCACTGAAAATATGATAGCAACAAAGTGCTGGAACAGCCAGAGGGCTAGTTAAGCTTGCTCCTCCAGAACATGAATAGAGGGATGATAGCTAAAGTTGTAGTGAAGCATTAATATGCTGGATATTATGTTCCATACCATTGCCTTTCATGCAGGGTATTATTTTAGCTTTGTGATCCCTTTGGTGCGTATTCATGCAATGGTGACATGCTGTGAAATAAACAGCCCTTGAGGCGATGCACTGTTTTACGTGGTGACCTAGAAGCAGAGGCAAGATTGCAGCAGCTTGGCTCCGGTCTGGTGTTTCATCGAGGCAAGGCTGAATAAGCAAGCAAGTGCCGCCTGTTCCAATCAAAGGGGGAGAACCATACTTGAAAGCCCAAGAAAGGTCGCTTATTATCTACGTACACAGGTTTGTAATTGGGGTTCTGGCAGCATTGCCTGCAAGGCAGCGTTGCATTTCAGGAATGAAATTGGGCTGGGCTGTAATGGCGCACGGCTCCCCAACTACATTGACAGAATCAGACAAGGGTAAAACTGACAGGCTGGCTGCCCGGTTTGGGCACAATTAAAGCAGACAGATGGTGGACGGTCACTTCACTGATTGGCTGTGGCTCTTCAAGGTCACCCCCTGAATGGCTGCAAGTTGCCCTGGCCTGCGTATGACAGGACATTGAAATTGGAGGTGATCGCTTCCGCCCCCTGTGTCTTGGAGATATCACGTCATAGCACGGGTCACTGAGAGAGCAACACAACACTTCAGTCCGCCCGAGAAGAGGTTCAGATATGTATGCATGGTGGAAACCTTAAAGGCTGGGTATTTGATTAAACCGCTTCAGGTTAGGAGAGAAATTCCTTACTGTAATGAACAGAACTCTGAGATTCATTTCGGCTTAATATTAACACTGCCTTGGGAGTTTCCTCCAATTGTAAGCTGCTTTGGATAAAAGTGTAAGCCACATGAATGTAATGTAATGTAATATCTAATGTCGTGATAGATCCAACAATAATGTCAGTAGGTTCTCCGTTTGAAACACATTGCCTTTAATGCGTTTTGGAATGAAACCCTAGGTATGGAATGATGGAAATGAAATGGTTCTTTAAGTTCTTTTAAGTTTATAGAAATCCTCTTGTTTATAGTTCTGTAAATCAGTCCTGGGCCTGGAAGCCCACGGTCCTGAATATTTTAAAAGTTCCTTGCTCTCAACACATTTGATCCTACTAATCAGCTCATTATCCCCTTACTAAGTTGAAGTGGGTGGATTTCCGTGAAGGGAAACCCCTAAAATGTGCAGAGTAGTGGCTCTCCAGAATCCAGAGTTGTAAAACACTTTAAAATGCTTCTGTATAGCACCAATAGGAGTTTCAGTATAAAAATCAGTCCTGTCATTTTGATCACATGTTGACCATTTAACATTTACTGTTTAAGGAACACAAGTCAAGAAGGTCCAGAAGTGTGAAATCTAGAACCTCCCGACTCAACAACTCCTCCTTCCCCACTGCCGTCAGACTCCTTTACAGCTGACGGGAGTTCAATTCATGGACATCAAGATCTACCTCACAGTCATTTTTGCACATTAAGCTCTTGTGGACATTTCCTTCAATTTGCAAATGTGCAGTTAATATCTCTCTACATCTGCACATTACACTTCGAAGTATTTATCAAATTTTCATATAAAAACTCTTAACTCGGCATTTGTGCGCACAGCAAAGAAAGAATTAACATCAGAGTGTTTTAAGCTGTTTTTTTAAAGCTCTCTAAGGATTTGAAACTTCTTACATATCAGAATAACTGACAGAATATGTTCCAAATCATATTTTAAGATGAAGCGCAAGCCTGAAAAACGTTTTAGAAATTAAGTACAAAAGGTCTGGTGAAGAACACTATACTAATTGTTACAACAGCAAAGTGGATAGTACAAGATGACAAAGTAGAGGCAGCATGACCGATAATGACAATAATAATAATAATAATAATAATAATAATAATAATAATAATAATAATAATAATAATATATTTAAAAAACATATATTTACAGAAGAAATATATGTTTACTTCATAAGTACTTCAGTAAAGCTCTCTTTGCCTCAGAATGATGCTCACATATGTCTAGCACAGCTTAACTGGGAAGTACAGTGGAATTTTTAAATGATCAAAATATGAGCAGTCCAGCAGTTACATCGAAGAGCCCTATTTAATACGGAACCGCTAATTCATCCAGATTTTAGCACTCTAATGGTTTTCTACAGGCCACAACTGTTTAATTCATGCGCTGATCAAAGACAGATTGACTGAGATGGTTTAGACTCCACTCCCAGTTCACAGTCCAGGTCATTCGGAGTGTCTGGAAGGTAAACTCGATCATCTCGTGAATAATTACTGCTGTGTCAGTTTACCTGTTCAGCAAATGGGAGCTGATGTTCTGACAAACAAATACCTGATCCAGGAGAAAATAAACGTTGGAGTGGAGCAGTTCTGACTGATGGAGGCCCTGAGAAATGACGACACACCAACTGTAAAGTTCTCGGAGGCGGGATTGTTGATGTCGGTGTACGAGGAGGGTGCAGGATACATCTCCTAGATCCATCACCCTAGTCTGAATAGGAAATAGTGGGTGGTTAGATGACTTCCGTGGTTTGAAATAAGGGGCAATTATGGGATATCTTCCCTCTGATGTGTGAAATGCATCTTCAAGGGAGAGCTTTTGTCAAGAAGGAATGGAGAGAGAAAAAAAGAAAACATAAAACGATGAGAACTTTTTGAAAATTGTGGTGATATAAACACTGAGTGGGCTTGCTCACAAAGTATCTGATGATCTGAATGAGTCATAATGAAGCCGCTTGGTTTATCAGCACGAACTGAAAGCTGTTATGCACATTTCCGCGCTATGCCGCAACACGGCAAAAATTCTTCAAAATGAACTTGCCTGGGTTTCACTGACAATGGATAATGCAGTGTGGGAGTGGGGAGGGGGTTATGGGGAACAGAGGTGGATTTGTCAACTGAAGGCTTTATCTCGGCGCTCTTCTGTATTGCTCCTTTCGTGCTGAGGCTTGAGTTTGAGGCTTTCTGCCTTTTTGTTTATAGGCGAGCCAGAACAAAAGCTCCAAAATAAACTATTTTCTCACACTGGAGGAACGGCAGAAGGTGTCGTGAGGTGTAGCCACTTAGAGGCTGTAATACCTCTGGAAGGGCAGACAAGTCAGGCCTATTAATACACAGAGACAAGGAAGCGGCCAGCAAAATAGACCCAATTGTTTTCTGCCGTCATTTCCCACAAACACCCAAGGATGGGGGGAGGGATGCTGTTGCGAGGGTTGGAGCAGCAGCTCTGGTACTAAAAGACTCTTTGTCATGGTGTCTTGGGGATCCTGTAAGTGCTCAGGCCCTTCAGCACTGGTGTTAGTCTCAAAGGCAGGTACAACCCCAGTGCAATGACCCTTTGCCCTGATCTGCGCTTATCACCCTCGGCTAATCTTGGCCCCGCAGGCCCCCCAAGCGGATCCTAGCACCAACCAAAATAGAGCTTCTCTCACTGCTGAATAACAGGACCATGTCTACGAAAGCTTTAAATACAGCTCCGGTTCTATCTCTTATAGGTGCAAGTATTGAACTGAACAGTTTTTAAGAACTGCTGACAATATTTCTCCTAATTTCCAAATAAAAATATTGTTCTTTAAAGCATCGTTTTAAAGGCAATGACAGAACATCAACAGAGAAATGATGCAGTGTTTACAGAACTTGAACAATTCAAAGAAAACAAATATCTTGTTCATTTTTAAGCAAAATAGCAATAATTACCTTTGACGTACTTCTAGTAGTGTTTTGCCATCCCACGGGTCTCATTTCAAGATGATCACAGCAGTGGTTTGTATACTTTTTCTCAGTAAATAAGATTTAAACCAGGTGATCATGAAGCAGAATGAGGTGCTTGTGTAGGAATTTAACAGACACTGGCATGGAATGGTTGTCACTCACAGAGATGCAAGTTTAAAAATAAATTGCAGTGGTCTCGTATTTTTTTCTGGAGCTGTACATGGAAAAGGATGCCTGTACCTGAACAAACTGCATTTGAGGGTATTATATCTGACATGTTCTATATAACACAAAAGGTTACTATTTTGCTACACGCTAGTAGAATACAGTGCAGTATGGATACCTTATACAGACCAATATATTTGATATGTTGGGAATGTGTTGTTTGATTAAATAATTAGTTAAAGAGAAATTTACTCTTAATTTTAGACCCTTGATTTCACTGTAGCATATTTGTATTACATCTTTATAATAAGGACTATTATTGTCATTGTCAACTGTAATTGCCATTTTGGGTCAGTTTTGCTCGGAATTGTTTCTAGTTTTAGGGCAGTTTTGGAGTCAAAACCTGATGGTATAGTTCAAGCTGGGCTTGGGTTGGGTTTTGACACAAGAAACAACGTGGTGTTTTCGGCTGGGTTGGATTCAGACAGAAAATTCTGAGGTTGTATTCTGGTGCAGATCAAAATTTCAGGCCCAACTACGCTTTAATATATTCTATACTGCGAACACACTGGCAGACACAAAAACAAGTTTAAAGCTATTTTGTTTCAATAGATATTCAATAGGCAAATGTCATTCTTTGAACAGCAAGTACCCATTTGTTGGCACACACTTCAACTGTCCTATATTCATACTCTGCCCACAAATGCATTCATTCATAGCAACTGTTGTCAGGTTAGATAAGCTTTGCAGAAAGCTGGCAAAATTCCCATTCATCCTAATGAGACACTGTAGTGATCTTTGTTGACAGTTACCACATAATGTTGAGTTGAAGATGCTATGCAACTGTTGTATGTTAGCTAATTGAAGCTATGCTATAAAAAGGTTCTCTACTAGTTACAGTCACTGGCTGTTTAATTAAAAGAAAAATAGCGGTGTACTCACTAACAGCTTTACTAATCTTTTAGCAGTTAGCATCCCATGCCTCTATTATTTGTAGAGGATGTAAACGTTGTTTTCTTTTCATGAGGACTTGAATGAGTGGCATTATTCTTGTGGGATTTGAAATGGCGTCCTTAGTTTTTTTTTTTTTTTCCCCCATTTTACTTCTGTAAGGATTGCAGGAAATTCCGGGATAAGTACCTTTTATAGGAACTTATACAGTAAACTGTGAAGAAATGGAGATCAGCACCCAGCTGTAAATTATACTGTAATTTACTGTAAAAAAAAAAATTACAGTACATCTGCAGTGTAAACAGTTTAGGAAATTGCAGCTTTTTTTTTTTTTTTTTTTTTTTACCATAACATGACAACAATATTCCGTCTTTCTTAACAGTGTGACTTTCCAGAGGCATAAAATATGAATATCATCTGAAATTAGCCGTACATATTAAATGTAAGTGGATAAGAATTACGGTAAAATAACTGTGATATGAAACTGGCATGTAAGTCAACATTCTGCAAAGCTCGCTGTGGTGAGAGCATGGCTCTTCAGCTTTCAGCTTTATAGTTCTTATCACTAAATTCTCAGCAGTGCCTTTATGTATTTTCACTGAAGAGGATTATTCACTGGATACTGCTCCTGCACTTTTAAGGGTTAAAGACCAGAGCGTGCACGTTCTCGCCAAGACAGCAGAAAAATGGAGAAGTTCTGTATGTTTCCAAGCGATCCCCAGCGAGCAGACTGAAATATCTCATCAAGGAGGAGCACGGAGGGAGAGGGAGAGGGATTGTGTTGAAAACTGACATGACCCAAGGCTTAAACAGAGCTGCTACTGCACGTCTGTGCTGAAACACCGGCGCTGAGTGATTTGGAATAACATTGTGGTGAGCTCTCTGTGATACTGAAAACAAAGCAAGAGTTCAAATTCCCCTAAGACCACACAGCAGATGTTCAGGCCTTCCAGTGGCTCCCAGTGGTTTCACTCCGTCCCCGCTTCTTCAGAAAGGCATGTCTGGGGAAAAGCATAGGAAATAGAGGAAAAAGAAAAAAAAACCCCAAAAAACTAGTCAGATAGGACCAAGCAGATTCAATGAACATGAACCAGTTAATTTAAAACAATCTGTAAAAACCTTCCACAGAAGACTGGGAAATAAACTCAGTGGTGATGGCAAAGCAGTGCCTCCATTAAAGGCTTTGTGCTGCAGGAATCTGAGATCTAGGATAAAGAGCCTCTTCAAATGTTAAAAATATACAGCAAAACATCCTCAAAGAAATGCCAGGGGCTCCTTCCTGTTCATAATCACCACCTAAAAGCATGCAAACACTCATGAACCCAATGCAAATCATCCAAATTGAGTTGAGACAGACAGAGGCACCTGAGGGGAAACCATTAGAGTCACTGACAAATGAGCATTCTGGAGAGAGAGGGATGAAACAGATGCTGGAAGAGTGGGCTGATTTAGAAACCAAACCTGAAAGCTAATGAATATTTTTCAAGAGGTTAGGCACTTTGGAGACAGGAGGGAGCACTTTACACCCAAGTAGATGTATTTGCTGGGGTTTTTTTTTTCTCACTCTTACAGTATCAGAATTAAAGCTGGACTATATAGACTAAATACTGGTACTGCAATTATATTGGTACATATTACGATGCATCTTGCAGTATACTGATATACACTGGTGCAATGAGGGTTTTGTTGGAACACAAATCTCTTGACAGTGAGAAAAAATGAACAATTTTCCCATTTTATCTTGCACCAGTTTGGAGAGTTTGTATATAAAATCTTATAGTGGTCAATCGGGGCCACAATAGTAAGCACCTTTAATCAGTCCACATTTCCTTCTCTGGATCACTAGTGTCAAAACCTTGGCAACATTTCATCATAGTACTTGTTTTGTCCACTAAAATGAAATGTTTCATTGTACAGCATACAATCTGTGCTATGGGCCTTTTATGTGCAGCTATGTCTTTTTTATGTCTTTATTTTAATTTATCAGTCTATCCAGAGACTCGACTCAGATCTGGCACATCTACCTCAGAAATAATGATGGAGATGAGTGTGTGCACCTGTTAAATAAACAAATAACGTAAAGTACTTTTTTAATGATCTGTTTTACTTGAGTGCCTTGAAAGGTGCCTTTAAAAAAATAAAATGAATAACAATAATAATAATAATAATTATTATTATAATAATTATAAAAAGTAAGATTAGAGGGCTCGCCGGCATAATGTAGCCTTTTGCACTCATCAGAATTGCAAAGGTCACTGTTGTAAAAACAATAAATAAATGATGTATTGTGTAGTACTGGTTAGAATAAACAATTTTAGCTATGTAAAGACTGAGAGTGCGCTTTTGCTTTCCTTGCTGCTAGACTGCGGTATATGACATGATACGGCACCCCCGCCCCCATCCGTACTGTACTGTACTGTATGCTGTCTTTTCTTTTACTATTGTGTTGTTTGCTCTTGTATTTTAAAGTGCGCTTCTTTTTGCG
>JBBIGA010000032.1:5568076-5583831 GCA_037576975.1 Alestes dentex
GTTTTGTTTTTTTGCGTATCTCTCTCTCTCGCTCTCTCTCTCTCTCTCTCTCTCTCTCTCTGTTTTTCTCTCTCTCTCTCTCTCACTCTCTCTCTCTCTCTCTCTCTCTCTCTCTCACGCACAGAGGCAGGGAAACGTGCAGGGCGAGGAGAGGGGGAGGAGAGGGGGAGGAGTAGGAGGGAGGAAAAAGCTTAGCAGCTTCTGGTTTTGCTTTCAAGCGCGTTCCTGCTGAATCGCCTGCCCCCCCTGCACACAAAAGCAGCGTGGCTCTCACACAGACTCCAACACTCTCACTCGAACACTCAGCCCCAGCCGTGCTGTCACACTCAGAGACGAATCACACACACACACAGCCACCTGGGACTCCAGCAAGAACACCTGCAGGGCGACAGTGGAGGAGGTCTTCACGCTGAGCACACACTGGAGAGCTGAGGAGCAGGGAGCTGTCAGGGCTGCCTGCAGGGCGTGTGTGTGTGTGTGTGTGCACGCGTGTGGTGTGTGTGGATTGTGTGAGAGGGGCTCTACCTGCCGGGGTCATCCCAATGTCGGACGAGGAGTGCCGCTCCCCCATTGGCCTGGACTGCTGCAGCTGCTGCCTGGACCTGGCCAACGGCTGTGAGCCCGAGCCGGGACGTCCCGGCCACGCCAGCCTGAGCAGTCCCACCTCAGTCAGCCACTTCAGACAGCTCCGCGACCAGCTGGTCTTCCACAACCTCAACACGGACAAGCTCAACAACATCATGAGGCAGGACTCCCTGGAGTCGGTGGTGCGGGACCCCTGTTACCTCCTCAACGAGGGCATCTGCAACAGCAACATAGACCAGACCATGCTGTCCATCCTCCTCTTCTTCCACAGGTACACACCCGTTACGCAACTCCTGACCACCATTGTAAACGCTGGGCCTCTCTAGAAACTGATCTCTTAAACTCCCGGCTAATTATAGTGTCTCATTTTAGGGCCTAATTAGTAATTCCTAGGAAGCAACTATAAACAATAACTCTTACGAAACAACTCTGAATGGACATCCGGGCCCACTAACAGATCTTCAGAGTTTAAAGGGTTACATGTATTTATACACTGACTGTTGATTTGAAAAAGTTTCTTTCACCTTTATCCTTTATCCATAATTTATCCATAAGCACTACAGTCAGGCTGTCTATCTTTAAAAATCCTGATTTTAACAGTTGTCTTCTATCCACCATCTCATATCAAAAGGGTCATAAGCACAAGACAACACAGTAATCCAGTAACTGAGGACTTCAATGCACAATTTTCTCAGTCAATGAATGGAATGAGTAAAGTGATTTGCATTTCTCTTTGCTTTAAGAACATAGTGAACTTGACAGTGTACTGAAGAAAGTAATGCAGTAATTGCAGTGTCTGTCACCACTGTCTGTCTGCATTTATCTCAGGGATTTCTGGATTATTTCATAGCTTTCTCAAACATGTTTAACAGTAATATGCAGAAGTGAAGATATTTCCAAACCTGACAGCATTGGTCAAGTTTAAAAATATGTTAACATAAATATCAGTAGATCTTACTGTTTATTTGTTGAGTCTGACACACTAAAAAAAGACTATTTAAGTGCCATCATATTTTTGCACAGGCTACATTTTAGGTTTATTGTTTTTCGCCAACATGTTAAATTCAGGAAATTAACAGTAATTGTGTAATGAAATGGGCCGAGGTGTGCTCTTTATAAAGAATGTGGACTTATCTTCATGGGTCACCCAAACTTGTGCATATAAATGTATACGTGAGAAAGTCAACTGAATTAACAGAGCGTGTTTCAAAGGTAAGTGAATGGGAAGAAACAATGTTGATGCGATTTTACTTGGGAAAAGAATGAACACATTTGAATCAAGCAAATTCAGTGCGTCACTTTTATCTGCGTAGGAAAGTTAAATGCCTGACCGACTGCATGCAGACTGAGTGATCGGTCTGTTTGATTGTTCTTTTATCTGAACTGACACTGAAAGATAACGAACACCAACCCCACCCCTTTAGTGTAGAATCCAACAATCATAATGTTAAAACTGATCAATCCCATTTATTCCAAGACCTCAATATGAAGCATGTCAGAAGTCCTAGAGGGAGGTTTAATTACCTCTCATTTCCTGACAGGATGTGTGTTGTGCTCCAGAGTTAACACTGAGAACACAGATTAATGCTCGGAAAGCAAGGTCAAGCTCTAATGGCATGCTTCAGTTTGGAAGATGAGGGAGAAATAGCGAAGCATGCTTCACCTAAAAACGACGTGCTATTGAAATGCCTTCTGCTGCTTCTTAATGGCTGCACAAAGTTCATACAAACAAATTCCATCATCTGACGTTTGCACCTTCACAAGCTTTAATGGCCACGGCCCTGGTTCTCCAAGAGCCTTGTGAACCTGCAGAACTGAACGACTGCAAGCATAAAAGACTGGCAGATGAGAGCACGCTGACGTGTTGTAACAGATTAAATTGTCGACAACAGATTACATGCAGTTGCCCGCCGGGGTTTGGCACCTGTTTGCAGTTCGGGATCAAACTCTGGGCACGTTTTTTTCCATGCTCTCAAAAACAGAACCCTAACTCTTGTTGACACAAGGACATCGTGTTAAATCTGATGCAGTTTGACATGTTTAGTCTGCTCCTTGTGAGGAAAAATAGTAAGATGAAGCCAGGTGAGCAGTACACTCTTAAAAAAAAAAAGTGCTAAAAAGGCTTCTTTTGGAGCTTTGCCATAGAAGAACCACTTTGGTTTCTTAAGAACGTCTTTGGTTTCTTTCAGTGGACAGAACTTTAAAAGTATAAACAACGTCCACATCACTTGAAGGCTATTGCTTGAACCATCAAGGAACCTCTACTTAGAAGATTCTAGCTGGATTTGAGTGGTGCTTGTCTAGAAAGCTGTGCTATTAGATTGGCCTAGTGAAAACATAAGCAAATCATTCATGGCACATACTGACTGGAGGGATGTGCGACAGGTCATAAGACCAGGTCATAAAAAAAGCACAGTTTTGCTCTCGGGGTCTCTGCTGACATCACTGCACACCTTTGTACACCATGCTGCTGTCAAATCAGGGCCTGATAACCAGTCAGGAGTCAGCACCGAAACTGCCCTATCAGGCTTGTCAGTTATTTTTTATTGTCGCTTATAAATGCTGTAAACACAGAAAGGCTAATTCCAGCGAACAACTGACAAATTGGAACATAATTGATGGTAACATAATTACAACCTGGCTGAACATATGGAAAGTAAAAGTAGATCAGAAGCTGTAGCTGATTACAAGATGTTCAAGACAAATGAAGACATTTGTGTGGATGAGTTATTGAAGAAACTCGGGTTGAATAATGTCTCTTTCTTTGCCAGTACACTGTTGGTCCGACAGGTAACAATGGTAGTGATTCATTATAACCCGGTGGTGTGAATGGGCAATTACATGCAGTATAAACTCCACGCAATAAACCACAGCTCAGCAAGCGCAATCAGTGTTATCAACACATCATTAATGCCTCCTTCAGTGGAAACTTTCTTCATGGCTGGTATTTTTACAGCTATAAGTAGATAAAACGGCTGCAGGTTCATTGCCCGTCTCAGGAGCGCTCGTTGCTTTATTGCACCAAGGGATGCCACTTTCCTTTTAAAATATATTAGGACCATTACTTTGGCCTAGTGGTCGAGTTAACCTTTAATCCGCCTTATCGCGATGTCCTGCCTTTTGTACATGGCACCAAAAGGGCACAGTCAAGCTCAGATTATCGATTTTGGTTTTATGAGCTGAATATTGATGTTGTGCACAGCCTGTGCCTAAACAATGGCGCGCAAGATCATGAGCCGATTTCACAGTCTCACTTCACAATCCAAATCGCTGCGTTTCTGTCGCACTCCCCATGCCTCTGTAGTCTTTCCTAGAAAAACTATCAGACAGCCACTGCTAATAAATACCCCAGCCCCTCTGCGTCTCTCTCTATGAGCGGAAAGGCAATTGTGCTCCACATTTCAAACACAAATGTTCCCTGCTTTATGAGGAATGATATGTTTTTTCCTCTTCTGCTTCCTTACATAATATTTCATATTTTCATAAGAATTCACTCAAGGACCGAAATACGTGCTCCTGGCAGACCCGATAGGTCCCCCCCTTTTTTTTTTTTCAGCAGAGAAACCCTTGAAATTTTATGAACGCTGTGTTATTGATGTGACAGAGATAAAAGAGGTGTGTCTTTAATAGAGTTTAAGACAGGGAGTAACTGGGCTTTTGGCAGGAGGAGCCCCTTTCTGCTGGGCTGCGTACAAAAGAACCTGGTGACCTTTTTCTGAAAAACAAAAAGCCTGAATGAGTCAGTTTAATGTGTGGAAACGCGCTCATATTGTTCCCGAGGTTTTGAATGGACTCTGCCATTGCACAATGCATAACTTCTGCGTTGCTTTTTCGAACTCGTGGCCTTTTGTAGGATCAGCTCTGGCTGCAGATGTTGGAATCGGCACATTACTGTGCGTGCCCATGTGGTGGACAGGAGTAAAGTTAAAGTCATCCGCAGGAGACAATACCTGGTGCGTGCAGATCTGTCACACTGGTCTTAGTTAGCACGCAAAGTGACCCTGTGTTGGTGTACACAGCCTCTCTGAAAAGGTAAATGCTGATTTAAGGCACTAACCAGCACAAGGCCTGCATTATCTGGGGCCCAGTAATCTCTATTTATCATGCCTTTCACATGGCAAACAGATAACGGTCTGCAGATAGTAGTGCTGCCACCTTTGTGAACCGAGAGCAGCTTGAGATAAAAACGTGTGGCACTGAACTGTTGAAAATTCTGCCCTTCAGCCTTGCCAACTTTCTCCGCACTGACCAAACTATTTGCCTGACAAACACACCCCAGGCCCAACTGCTGGGCAGAACATTTCGTTCTCCGGCCTCCGTCTCAAGTGTGAATTTCTTGGCTGTTATTTCCACAGCGTCACTCTTGGTTGGGATATTGAAGAGCTATTACAGCAGTTTAGCAAGGCAGCAGCAACCGTTAAGCAGCGGCAGCTGTGAAAAGAAGCACACTGCCACTGGCACGCAAAGATAAATAGCTCAGATGGTGTTGTGCCGAACAAAAACAGCACGCGCACAGTCGCGCCTACAACATAAACACGGCAAAAACAACAGCAGCACGGAGGCACACTCGGGAACGCAGACTCTGTCTCCAGTGTGTCAGAGAGGGAGTGGTGTGTGGTAATAAAAGACATCCCAGACATCACATGTGTAGAGAGGAGCAGAAACACTGAGGAGGGCATAATAGGCTAATGTCTGCCACATGAAGATGCGCACTGTTTTCTTCTTTCAGTACCAAAGGTTGGAGCAGGGCATTGTGCCCCCCCCCCCCCCCTCAATCAGTGCTGCTCTTATATTAAAGATGTGCTTCTGCCAGCAGTAGGACTACAATAATGCATTCGAAAGTCAGAATTTACTGAAGGATGAGACACATTTTCATGGATTCTTTTCGAGTCAGTGGGGTACTTCTCGAAAGGAACATGGGCCAGACTAGTTACATAAATTTTTCCGGGGTCATGGAAGGCGGTTGAGGTTTTGGCTGAGGAACTTCCCTTTGAAAGTTGTTTTGAGAAAGCGAGCCTGATTTTGCAGGATAGGGTGGAGGAAATCAGGGGCGCTGAAAATTCCAAGCCAGGATCCTTTGAGGATAAACTCCCTCCTACAATATCTCAGGCTCTCTGTAGGTTCTTTGGCCCGTTCTGAATGATGTGGCCACCTCTTGGAAGGAGATCAGCTGAATGCATTTCACAAGTCATGCAGCCTGCTCCCATCTGTGTCAACACAAGTAAGACGCTCTGAGCAAAATTGTAAAAAGTCGAGTGGGTCAGAGGCCCAGTGTGACCAGAAGCGCTGACTCAGGGTGTTTCGCCACTGAGGAAATGTAATGGTCTGAGAAAAGCTCCGCATAGCTTGAGGATATCCACTATGATCTCACTAAGAATTGGTGGGAAACTGAAAAAAGTGATATTATACAAAGGGACCCTTAGTGCAACTGCTGACTTTTTATTTGATCCGGTTCATCCTACGAATTTGCAGTCACAGACTGTATTTGTGAGATGGTCTACAGAATGAAACTGGAGTGCTTTACAGGTTGATGAAGATAATACTGTAGCTGATGATGCAGACCTCTTTACTGAATGAACTGTCTTTTGTCTAGGGCCCCACGTAGTTGCAAATATTTCTCACAGCCACAATCTTAGAGGAGATAATTAGTTAAATCAGGTAATTGTACTTGCAGTTAAAAGGTCCTTTGGCGCACGCCAATGGCATGTTGAGAGAGCAGGTGATTTGAATGGATCAATTTAATTTGCTTTGTCTAGCCGCGATAGCTAAATAGATGTCATTTTCTTTCATAATCATGACTATGATACAACTCAGCGAGCAAATAATGTCTTGATCATAATGGGCTCAGGAGGTCAATGGGTTTGGATGTGAATTGACTTTGGTTTGGCTGTCACAATCAAACAATCATGGACAGAGGTGTATGATATCGTTTTAATTGAGCAGCTGAATAGCAGCATTGTGATGACTGGGTCAGTGGAGGGTTGACAGCGAGCCAGGGGCAGGGGGCCAGCCGAGGCTTTTGTTGCCTGGTATAAGGTGCTCCTGTTCTCAGAGGCAGGGCTCCGGGCTCCAGAAAGGCACTGTCTGCGGGGCACACCCAGCTGTGGTATTCACAGGAACACCCAAGACACCTGACGGAGCATCGACATGGCTGTACTGGTAAACCCAACCTTTGGTAAAGTGAAGGCATTGACTAATAGCAGCTTAATTCACTGGAAAGCTCTTATGACTCTTACAATCTCAGACATTTAAAACATGTTGCTTCAGGGCCTCAATGGGGAGTAATGACTAAAGGGACATATTTGCCTTTGCAGTGAGAGAATCAGTTCTTGAGTGCAAAACAAAGCAGAGCCATGAACCTCAACCAAAAGTTGCAGGATGGATTAGCATGGAGGTCAGCGCCACACTGGCCAGAGTAAATAGCAATGGTTGCTTGTGAAACACACTGGGGTCATGGCTGTCTGGCAGGATATGACAGGAACCCCGTATTGGGTGGTTTATCACAGGGACACTAGAAGCTTGGTCATGCCCAAGCCAGGCATGATGGAATTTGATCTAAGAATCCCTTATTATGGCATGCTCAGTATAATTAAGGTTGTAAGACAATAGTGTCAGAACAATTAGGCAGTCTGATTTCATGTAATTTTCTGTGCTTTTCTGCATGTCATGAAACAGCAGAGGTAGAGAGTCAACAAGGGCAAGTGCTGGTCTCAGACCTGGCTTAGAAGATTTGTGGGAGTTTAGCTTTATCCAAGACATTCTTTGTCATGACCTCAAAGGCCCCTTGGCAGCAGCAGCCATCGACTGAAATAGCTCACCTGAGCTTGCAGACCTGGCACAATGTCCTAAAAAGGCCAAAATCATGCCTTTCTCGACCATAAAAAAACAGCACACAGAGATTCTACCTTCACTTTTAATATAATTCATCACTGCGAATCAAGCCTCTGACAGAAGCAGATCAATTAGGCAGACAGGTTGGGTTTACATGAAGTTTTAAGGAACTGTGCACACAGACACACCCCTCTCTATATCGTGTAACATATTCTTGACCAATTTTTCCTCTAGCGTTTACCTACCTTGTTTGTAGCCACCACACATTTGCAGTTGCTGGCAACCGTCTGTTGCATAAGAGGTAGTGGCTGAGGTTGCCAAGTGCTATGCTGTGGTGAGGTGCTGGCCCACATTAGTCTTATCTGCTCACACTCAGGCAATGGCATCAATTAAGATAATGTGAGGGCCTGTCAGCAGCAGTTATTCTCCATCAGTGCCATATCACACTTCAGCAGTCTGCAAGCCTGCACTGTCTCCTGCAGTCAGGGTCTGTCCACCATGACCTAGATGGCCACACTGATGAAAGCTCGCTAACATTAAAAGCATGGTCTCACATAATATTAAACTGCCCATTTTCCAAACGCCACAATAACAAATTGTAAAAAAAACTAAAAAATGACTAAAATGACCGGTCTCCTAATACGTGCACAGTCATTTTCGATTTGACATTTATTTTTATGTTTGGGAAAATACCCTGTGCATTTTATTTTTTGATATATTTTTTTTTAAGTATAATCACAATTCTACACTTAATAATTCACAAATTCTACACTTACAAAACTTATGCAGCTGAATCACCCCTTTAGATCATAGTACCAACATGCATTGACGTACCTGTATTGTAAATTAACGGAGTGCTCACTTAAGTCTAGATAGACACAAATGCCCACTGAGGACTGAACTTAATGGTGTATATAAAAGGCACCTCTCCGTTTCAGCCAGGGTGCAATTGGCACTTTTCGCTGCAGCCAAAGGATTGTTGGTGCCATGTTTGCACTGCTATATAGGATTAACCCCGACAAGTCCTGACCGCTCACAGGCTTGGCCTGAATGTCCCAGAACATCGCGTCTCAGCCTGTGTATCCCACGGGAAAAAGTGAATCACCCGGCCATCACAGCTCATCCTTTGTTATGTTGGAGAGCTCGAAATAATGCTTCCTCACAAGCTTGTTCTTTGGCAGCTGAAGGACCATACCCCTACACACGCACTTGCCCAACAGTTTGTATTCCCACTGCATACCACTGAAACTGTAGGCTCCTACTGGGTTACGTTACCTTGCGCCACTGTGCAGGTCATTGTAAGTGCGCCGACTGCTGTAAATAGAGAACGGCATGTAAGTATGCGACGGATTGTCTCCAAACCACCTCCTTTTGTCGGTAAACAAGTCTTAACCGTCTGCTTTGGACTCTGATGGCTAATTGCAGGAATTTCTTCAAGCCTATACTCTCCCACAATGGTCGAGACTGTATGACAAGCTGCGAAAGACTGTGAGTTCCTGAGGTTCCCAGTTTAGCCCGAGTTCTCTGTCAGTGATAAATCGCTGGCTCTTAAAGATTTCACGCGTTTAATAAACAGACTCCAGTTTGCTCAGCATGCTGAGGTCGAGGCGACTGAACTTTACCCACCTTTTGTATGTGTACAAATAGAACATGAGGCAACGATGCTGGCACGCCGTCTTTAACTTTATGTTCTGATTTTAATCACTGAGTTGAGAAACTACATAAGCACCACCCGTCTTATCTTACCCAACAATTTCAATAGCGGACAGGAAAAACAGCCCTTTAACATGTGTGCAGTAAGGCTGGGAAAGGTTTCTCAAGGTGTCACATGGTGATATGAAGACAGAAAGACGATGTCTTCAGCTTAGTTTGGAGGGCACACTCGGTTGAGTAACTGTTACTCAGTGCAGCTGCAACACTGGCCTTTCTTATGTAATTTCTCCACCCATCAGAAGACACCCAGAAAAGAGAAGTTTGGGAAATCAAACTCAATTGATTCCACTCAATCAAATGAGCACCTCAACATGTAATGCAGTAGCAATTAATGGTGGTGTACTTTCAGTTTGCGACAAACAAGCTCCTTGTTTCAATTTTTTTAGATTAGTCAGAAAATCTAAACAGAAGTAAATGTAGCTTTTTAAAGATGCAGCTACTGCTGACTCAGACATTCAGCCACATATCTTGTATAATACCCATAGAATATGTGATGATGCCCAATGGCAAGTGTCAACTAGAGGGGTATGAACCACCTCAGCTCTGGAACCACATTCTAAGGAGTGATGGCACTCCACCTAATACATTTGGGATGAGATGGACATCTACTGTGGCTATATTAGAGGTTCTTACTGCAGCAAAGGAGGGTGTAGACATCCTATTAACACTCTTGGTTTCAGGAAGAAAAAAAACAACAACCACTGAGCAGATGTCTACCAGCATTTGAACGTATGGTGTATGTTCATTGCTAATGAGCTTCTAGTATCTCCCAGTCACACGCAGGGATTTGGAATGACTTGTTTTGGTTGCTTTCCCCTCCTCAATAGTTCTGGTTGTTTTGTGCTTTTAACAACTTGTCCTTCCTTTCACTGTCAGTGATTCTATTGTGTTTACTGCAGCCGTGGGAGAATGAGTGTGAGGGCAATGAGAAGCTGAAGGCAATAGTTAGGCAACTTTCCTATGGCTTTACAGGAAACTATCAGGCTGCCTGGAAACACCCTGTTTCATCATGTGCCAAGTACCCTCTCAGATTTCACATATTATAATGTGATGATTTATTATTTTTTCTTTTGCATCTACTTTTCTTGCGGCTCTCAGTCTTAGTCACCGCTAGACTTATAGCGTCTTAAGAAGCCAGGGTGAGGTTGTTTGCCTAGCGAAAGCTGGATTCACCGAGCAAACGAGCGCTTTCCGGCTCCTCGTTTTAGGGTCGCTTCAGTGCAGGCTGCTGTAGAAAGAGCGCCCTCTGCCAAGTTCTAGGATGCTGTGATTGTCATTGGCGCCGGCCCAGGTGAAAAGCAAGCTGAATGTGCCAAAATTACAAGCAAGATGTATCCTGCCTGACCTTCTACTCCTACGTATCGGTGCCAGAAGTGCATGGGTATTGTTACGGCGGAGTGCTAGCACCTCTGCTGTCCTAGACTGATTCTTATTTCTCTGTTTTACCAGTTTGTGGCAGCATTCTTTCCACTGAGATGTCATAGGGCAAAGCATCAATGAGACGACGAGCTGTCTGCTAAAAAGGCAGCAAATGTTATCAATTACCTGAGTGAGTCAAAAGGCCTGGTACACAGAATGCTGCTTAGTAGTCATGTGAAGTTTTGGAATTGTTCTTTCGACAACAGACATTTGCTACTTCACAGAGTCCAAGCCCCCAGTAAGCAAAACAGAGGGAATAACATCAAAGACAATCTCTCTCTGACCAGGAAGAAGAAACCTTGAGAGGAACCAAGACTCTGTGGGGAACCCATCCTCTTTGGGTCGACACCGGATAGCCAGACAATAGCCTAAGAAGAAATCAGGATTATGATTTGCAGACAGTCTGTGGGATGTGTGGGAATCAATACAGAATGGCGAAAGAGAGATGAAGGTCCCCCATAGCTACACAAAAGTCAGTTGACCAGAGGAAACCAGCTATTAAAGTTAGCGCTTTACTCACAGCAAAGCATACGGAGTGCAGCTTTAACCCTGCCAAGGAGCCCAAAAGACTGGAATGTGAAACATGCAGCTTTCTACTGAACAGGTTTCTTTCAGGCAGAATGCTAAGCTGTAACCTTCTTCTGAGCTCCCTAAAGACCCACTATACTTAAAAGTCTCATTTGTTAGTCATGGCATTCTAGTGCCAGAAACAGAATCAGGAGTGAAGCTGCTGGAATACAGCCCATAGGAAAGCTACTATATACAAACACTACTGCACTCACAACACATATGGAGGTATTTCTTATTTTCTACACAGCTCACACTGCAATAGTTCAGAAAAGAATAGCAACCTGTGCATGTTACACACACACAGCCGCAAACTGTACAAACTGTACAAACATATGTCATGTGTAGACAAGGATATGTTTTTGAAAAGCATCCTTTTGTTTTCCAGACCTATACCTGTCAAATCAGAATGTAAACTGATTATAAAGTTATTTAATAATGTTGGAATGGTATGAATAAACTAAGCTGATTAACCCTATACCCTATTTCGCAAGCTTCTAGTAAGCCTTATTATTCAGTAACTTCTGCTATTTAGTTACTATAAAAATAGTACGTAAGTAAATGCAGTGCAAGAGGTTAATGTGCATTTGAAACAGATGCCAGGGCTCCATGAAAAAAAAAAAAAAAACCCTGAGTGTGGAAGGAAGCTCCTCGCCCCCTGGCCCAGGGTGGGTACTGGGTTAGAGTAAAATAGGGTCCTGGAAATTTCTAATTGAGGAAGTCTTTGTTCCTTTGTATAATATGGTGGTGCTTGATACATAGTATGGCTGGAGGAGTTCCTGTTTTAACACTCCAAGAATACAACGCTCTTTGTAATCCCACAGTGTTTCACAGAATTACTCCAAAACCCATGTCTCAGGAAACAAAGGCGTTCTGAGAAATAAATGCTTGCTCTCATAATTACCTGCAGCCAACCATTGTAAAACAGAGCCATTTTATCTTTCAGATTGTGAACACTGAGATGAACGCAGTGACGTCTGTTCCAGGTTCATAATCATGTTTAGGTTCATACACTGAGAACATTTTATCAGAACTAAAACTCCCTTCACAGCATCAGTGAGCCGGTTCAGCACTGGAAATGCTTTCAGGCTCAGTCCAAGTGATGTATTCTCTATTTTTGGGCAAAATATTTTCAGCTTTTTCCAGTGGCTTAAGAGAGTCAGGACATGCGGCGCAGCGGAAGAGACTGACAGGCCCGTGCAAAAGTTAAATTCCATTCCAGACAAATGACAAGTTTTGTTGATTTTCTAAGTGGAAACTTAAGTACACAGCTTCTAGAGTACTAATTTTAGTACTCTGTCTATTATAATAATGATAGTAATGAGAACAACAACAACAACAAAACAACATTATTATTGTTGTTATTATTCATTATAATTGTTGTTATTATTATTAGTTTTAATAATAACAACAACAACAATAGTAATGTTGTTGTTATTATTATTAGTTTGAACAACAGCAACAACAACAACAACAACAATAATAATAATAATAATAAGGATACTTTCAATTAATGAAATGGATCAATATGTTATAAGTTAGGAACAAGCCTCATTTCATTTTTCCCCCAGTATGTTAAATTCTGAAAATAAACCAAACTGTGTGGAGGATGTACACTTATTTTCATGCAGAAATTGGACTACATCTGACATGGGTGTCCCCAAACTTTTGCATACGGTTGTTTTTCCCCGTCCAGTATGTCGCTGGCTCTAAATGATTACAGTTTAACAGCAGAAGCGAAGAAAACAACTTGTCAGAGGATCTGTCTGGGGTTGTGGGCTCCAGTAGTATCAGCTTACTTATACTTTGTTTCCCTATTCAAACCTGAAGTCACACCTCAAACAGAACGAAAGGACACGTACAATAGAAATATCTGAGTGCTTAAGTGGAATTGAATGTAATACAGAGGGAGCTTAATATATATATTTTTTTATTTCCACCTGCCATTGATTAGAACAGTGGCCCAGGTAGACATGTTGTGTAACACACAGAGAGTGATAAGAGCCAGTGTTAGGAACGCAGCTGCAACAACACTCGTTTTGTTAGATAGTGCTTGACATAACACTGAATGAAATGGATTTCGTACTTTGAACCTCTAGAGCTGGGCAAAACGCTGCTTGCCTCTGTAATTTGCTTTAAAAACGTATCGCGTGTGTGTGTGTGTTTGCGAAAGGCCTTCACGCTTCTATTTACTGACCTACTCTCAAGAGACCTCGTCCAATCTTGGGCATTCATCTTAATCAAGCCTTGAAGTGGTGTATCAGTTTCATGATGGTGTTTGTCTTAAGTGTATGCAGGCAGTTGATCAGCATCTCGCAATGGATATCATATCCATATCACAGCCTTTAAATACCTCATGCTTTTATGCTCCTTGTGAGTCAAAGGCAAACGAGGTGTCACTGAAATGCATTTAACTTCAAAGCGTTATAGCTATCGCCATGACCACAAAGAGCCACAGGCGACGGTCAGATCTGTGCTCCTCCAGAGCGGTAATCCACAGAAAGTTTGGCCATCCTGATCAAGCACGACTCTTGCGAAGGGTAACGTATGAAGAACAGATTAAAGAATTAAAGTCTGCTCTATAAGCTGATCCAGTGATAAGAGGCTAATGATTTTCCATGTGTCAGCATGTTCATTCATTTAATGGGTGACAGCTTTAATAAGGGGGGTCAACACGGGCTTCATGCGTGCATGTGAAAAGGATAAAGGATGAAATGCAGGTGCTTCATCTTTCAAATGTTCTCAGAAAGACACGAAGTCCATGGAGTCCAAGCAGAAAAAAAGTGAAACACTGAGTCATTTCCATTGATTTTGCCTTTCTTTGAACTGATGTACTTATTAATGTGGAAACTGTATATGTAATATGTTGAACAGTTAAAAACTATGTTTCTGGGGAAGTTGATCTGTTAACAAAGAGATTCCTTACAGAATGTCTCTCGGGTCAGTCTGAACTGACAACCAGAAAAACTGAAAGACAAAAAACCCCCCCAAAAAAACCCCAAGCTCATTACAGAGTTCTTTAATGGTGAAAAAGCCGTGGAAAAAGTCCACTAAAATACAGATAAACAAGACGCCCCACGTTACACCTGATATCTTCTTAGCACCACTGCCTCGTCTTGTACATTGGCACCATTTTTTCCTCATAAAAACGCTTCCAAGGTGATGGTGTTTTCTACAGTTTACCTAAAGAACTGGGAGTACAGCCAAGTCCACTATCAGAGGAAGCACAGCAGAACAACAGCTGTGAGAGCCCTTGCTCCCGCCTCTTTCTCTTCCTCATTTTTTTAATTTCCCTCTTTCAGTGTTCTCTCGATCACACACACGGCCACCCTGCCCCAAAAGCACACACACACACACACACACACAGCCATCAGTCGTTTCAGACAGTGACACAGGACACCCTTTGCACGAACGCTGGTCAGTGTCACATCACGTGAATGTCTGGAGCTGCAAGGATGTATGATGTGTTTTGCTGGCACTTAAAAAAAAAAGTGTGTCATTGCTGTGCCAAGTTTCGGCGAAAATAATCAAAGTGAAACTTGACATCGCCTTATTACTACCACAGAAAACACACAAAACCAAAACCGTACATCCTCCCAAATAGTAGACAGTGATGATTGCTTTGCATTGCTGTCTGAATGAATAATTTCCAGTAAAACCTGTTAAAAATGCTCATGCACACACAACCAGCCCCTAAGCTTAGCATGCATAGCGACCCAACTGCCCTGAAAACCGTGAATAAACGAAAAGTTCACATTAGTAGTCATTGAATCGTTTGTGGCTAAACCCCATGAAATACTCTTGCACACATTTAACCCCATTTAAATACACGGGTACACGTACAGTCCTTTTTAATACACATGCACGCACACTTTGCTAATGTGATCTCAATCGAAAACCATTGGATCCCAAGTGGATTAGTAGGAAGATGAATAATTAGTTGTTAAACCCTTACAATATACATTCAAATAGACAAAAAAAAAGAGTGAAACTGGCTCAAATAACAAAAAAAAATCTACATGTCCACAGCCCATGAACACTGAATCCGTACACTGTGTGTTTTGGACGCAGCTCAGTCGTGTCATTCTTCCTCAGGAAATGCATCAGCAAAGAACACTCAGCAACATCTTGAAAGCGCAGGGGCCTCAACCATCACTTCCATGCTCATGCCACTGGGGAGCCGTCTAATAATAGGGCCTTTCTGTGGCCGCCCTTCTCGCTGTCCTCATGTGAGGGTCATGCACAGGCCTGTCCGGCGGTCTGTTTACACACCGCGTTGCCAGGAAACTCCTGGTTACCGAGTTTGTATACAGTACAGTCTGAAGCGCATCAGTCATGAAGTCTAATTAATCTCACGGCATACATGGGCCAAGGCCGGGCTCTGGCAGATCTTTCATGTTACACTATATAACATAAAAGTCGCAAGCCTAGAGAGTCCACTTTAATACGTCTGGATAGAATGACTCTGTCACTGTAGAACCAAAATGTAAATTTTACTAACAAAATAAATGATTGTATAAATAATTCCTTTTTACGTGGGATGTATGTGGAAAAAATCATCACATGACACATCACAAATATAAATATATATATATATATATATATATATATATATATATATGTGTGTGTGTGTGTGTGTG
>JBBIGA010000032.1:5603704-5632639 GCA_037576975.1 Alestes dentex
CCTATAGCATATGTACACTCTTAAAAATTAAGGTTCCTAGATGATTCTTGACTAGGTACTAGAAGCCTACTAGCATAGAAAACCAATTTTCCTCTCTTTTTTTTGGAACAAAATAGCTCGATGTGATATGCAAACATTTTAAAAGAATATTTTCTGCAGTCCATGCAATGCTTCTATTGAAACTACGCTGCAAAAAAACAGCTTATCTTGAAGTCCATGTTTTTGTGATGTCACAAAAACCCATACATTTACACATATTTATTGGTACAGTAACAAAACGGCTTCTTTTACTAAGGGTTAAAGGGAGGTTGGAAATGGTTATGTAACGATGAATTGTTTTTTTGCCACATGTTGCGACACAAGTCTTAGACCTTAAGAGGAAAAAATATCGAAAATGCTAAAACAATTCAGCTTGACATTACATGTAGGGTTCTTATTAGAGATTCCTCACACATACGTCTTGTTCCAATCTTTTACTGGACTGCTTTGAAGGACCCTTTTGGCATTTTAAGTTTTGAAGAATGTACAGTTTTGCTGGAACTGGACATTCATTTTTCCTCCTTAAAAAAAAACCCCAGCTGATCATATTTCTTGAAATGAAACTGCTCACAGCTGTGGTGTGAATTTGGTTAGAGATGTGTTCATACCGAGTGATATTGATTGTCCTTAATAGAGCCTGGAGAAAGTAATAGCCTGCAGAAAGTGGCTCTCAGGCTGGACAGTGATTTAAATTACTGACATAGCAATTACTGTTATACAGGAGAAACTGCCGCTGCATATTTGATTCATCCACTGGCGCAGTTCTGTCGTCGATACGTGTGAACCTAATCTGCCAAACTCACTAAGGTGCACTGAGGCACATCCATTTACAATGAATCCAAGAACCTTTTTGAGTAATACTCATGTGATTTATGGGGGGATGGGAATCATTTCCTTAATTTTTAGGCAAAGGGTCGATCGTTAATCATCGTTTCCCCAAGGAAATCCTCCACCCAGCATTCCGAACAACATATGCAAGAAGCTAACTTGCCTCTAAAAGCTCTTGATTGGTATAGTGTGAAAATCTCCTCACCACTGTTTTCATATGTAAATGATTTCACTTTCCCAGATACTGCAGAAACACTGACCGCGTTAATCAATGTATAATCCCCAGTTTTTGTGGGCACTGTAGCTGTGCTTGAATATGTGGAGCCCCTTTTAGACATCCACTACCCATACCATTTTAAAGCTAATATACTAGGATCAAAATTCATTTAGACTGTTTAGTTTGTTTTCAACATTCACCTGAACTAAACCCTGTCCCCCAGCATCTTTAATCTGAAGCTTCCTTAACAGGACGTTTAATGAATAACCACCCTAGGCCTGGTTTACTTTCTAATTCACTGATTTTTTAGAGGCAAGTTTCAAGGGGGAATACCTGCTGCCAGGAAAAAGACGCAAACCTCTGCATGCTGTATACTGAAATTTTCCAGCACGCTGCACGAAATGTCACATGAATAATTTCTTGCAGCTTGGCGCATATGCACCCTAGTATGCAGCCATATACGCTCTTTACCAAGCCTCTTTAGAGGAGCAAGTTCATGCCTTGATCATTTGCGTGAAATGCTCTCATGCTGTGAATGGTGTTTAATGCCTGGACATGTCCTCCCAGGGTCTACAGACACCACCGAGTGCTGGGTTCAGTCTTGAAAAAGCACAACAGCATTTAGGTAGCGAATAAGGGAGATAAGCCGTATGCAATCATCAGAAAAAAAAAATACCACTAAAAATAAGAATGAGAACACAGCATGTGTCTGCGGCCCGCTGTCTAGATGGCATGTGTTTTCTGTAATAAATACTGTTGGTTTGTGAGATAATGAGAGACTATTTTTTGCTTAGTTAGACGAGTTTTCTTTAGAGCGTGTGCTGACTGCATGAAGTAACGTTTCAATCATAGAAAGGAGGGATTAGCAGCAGATGCAGAGTATGCAGTTCTTTAAGGATGGTCTAATTCTGTGGTCACATTGTGTTCCTATCAGCTTTCTGTGCGCTGTTTGGTCTCCAATTAGTTCCTCCTCCCAGGCCTGGCTGTAATGAGACAGTTTGGCCACTAGAGGTCGAGAATGAGCCAGTGGAGAGGAGGAGTGGGCTAAAATGAAAAGGAACGGAAAAATACCATGGATGCATCAACATAATGAATGAAAACACAATTTCATAAGACTCTGAGTCATGAGAATGCCAAATTACAAAATATAAATGTTTTCTTGTTAATTACTAAAGCAAAATGCATGCTGTATTTATGTATCTATTTATCATGATTAATAGACTTTTATTTATTTAGTATTCTGCAGAAAAGAAAAATATTACTGAATTCCAGTGCATTGGATAATGGAGTATCATCTTAATTCAGGGCTGGACTTACTTTGTTTGACCAATTTGGCCCTTGCTCTTTAAATCTGGATGGACTTTCCTCGTTGTGTGTGCTTGTGTGTTTATTTCTGCAGGGTATGGTTTACTGTTGGTTGTTCATGGATGGGACATTTGCAGTTAGATACGGTGAAAGATTTTAATTCAGGGCTATAACTCTTTTAAAGAGCTATGCATTTTTTTTTATTTGAGGGCATGCTTTATTGTTGACGGTTCATGGATGGATGGGATACTTCTAATTAGATATGGTGAGAATCGACATAGTGAAATATTTTAATTCAGGGTTTTGTGCTCTTTTAAAAGTAAGTTCACTGCATTATTAGTTGAGGGTATACTTTGTTGTTAATGGTTCAATGAATGGGTCACTTGTAATTAGAAATGGGCACATTAGATAGGGGTGAAAGATTTCAATTCTGGGCTTTAAAGTAATTTCACTGCATTATTATTATTTTTTCTTTTATTTGAGGGCATGCTTTATTGTTGATGGTTCATGGAAGGGACCCTTATAATTAGACACGGTGAGAATAGATTTGTATTCAGGGCTTTAAAGTAATTGCACTGCGATCAGTTTTGTTCTCAGGCTGTTGGTGGTGTCTGATCACTATATTGCTCATGTTGGCAGTGCGTGTGTTAGTGTTGTTTTCATGTTCTTGTTTCTGACCCCCGGGTCATTTTCTGCTCTGTGGTGTTCCTTCGCGAGTTCAGGGAGGGGTCAGCGCTGCTTGGGCTCATTTGCATAATTTATTCACCCGCGTCATGTTGCGTCACCGCCCGGCCCATATAAAACGGGCGCTGCGGCAGAAATAGTATCAGTCTCGGACAGAGTTTCAGTGAAACGGCAGTAGAGGAGTAGCACCCAGCTCTTTCAGTTCACCGTTTGTAACAAAGCGAGGCGCACCTCTCAAGAGTTTACCTGCCTTATTCTGCTAACAAGTCGCAAAAGTGGCGAAAAGCATTATTCAGACGGCTCTCGTCCTCAACATGAGCACAGAGATGTTCAAAACGCCAATGGAGCTCGCCGTCTACCAGCTGCACAACTTCTCCATCTCCTTCTTCTCGTCTTTCTTGGGGGGAGACGTTGTGTCTGTCAAACTTGACAACAGGTAATTAGTCGGCGTGCCTTGTTCTGACTTGTATTTTGTTGAATTTTCCCTTGGAGCTGTGGACGGCAGCCTCCGGAGCTTGCCTGTGTATAGGATAAACTCTGTATGGGCTCGGTGTGCAGCCGTAAACAGAAATTGTCTTTCTGAACAAGTCTTAAGCTGTTGAACTCTCTTGTTGGCAAATATTGATGTACTTTTGGCTGTTTATATATGATAAGCGCAATAAGTGGTCAGTACTCTTGTGTGCAGCTTTGTTTACTTGTCCTACAGACTGGTTTGAAATGGGCTTTGCAAACCTATATCGCTATTTGAAGCAACTCAGTACTAGTTACTTTTTCTACTTTGGAGTCTGTTTACCTCTTGTGTTTTTACCACGCATTGCGCTTTGCACCCATCATTAGATCCAGCCTAACCATATGTGGTGGTGATTTATAGCTTCTGAGAGTTAACGTTTCCTTTTTCTCCTTTGCAGTGCCTCTGGTGCAAGCGTTGTGGCCATTGACAACAAGATCGAACAAGCAATGGTAAGAAATCTTTTTGAAAGGCATCTGGACACTTTTTAATAATAAACACATTATAAGAGGTTGAGTTCAAGTTTATTTATTTAGCACATTATCATAGGTCATTCATCAAATCATTAATAGAACACTGACTAAGAACTCAACATAAGGTTCTGAGCAGCTGGAGATGTGATGAACTTTGTTACTCCTGTTGTAGTGCTTCGCATTCTTTGCATGCATGCTAGGATCATCTCTTCTAGTATATAGAAAGTGGAACTACCTGTTGCCATCCTCATGGGTGGCATGCATTGTTATTCTTTGCAAGTGTTTCCTGTAAAAGCATTCATTTCTAAGTAAAGAGTTCAGGCATCAGATCCAAACTGCGTGTGGTTTAGCTTTAGACTGAAGGGGGGTGTTATGGGGGCCATGAACTTGAAAACTAAGCCTCTGTCTTGCTCTTCTTGTCCAGGATCTTGTAAAGAACCACCTGATGTATGCAGTCAGGGAGGAAGTGGAGATCCTGAAGGAGCAGATCAAGGAGCTGGCGGAGAAGAACAACCAGCTAGAGCGCGAGAACAACCTGCTGAAGAACCTGGCCAGCCCAGAGCAGCTGGAGAAGTTCCAGTCGCGCCTTCCCTCCGAGAGCCTGACAGTGGAGGGCCAGGGGATGGAGGCGTCCGAGCACGGCGGCCAGTACAGCGGCATGGGCTCTGCTGTGTAAGTGGCTCTGCCATGGGGCGGGCAGAGCCACAGCTCTCACCTGAAATGGACCTCCTGAGTCGTCGATGTTGATTGCGCAACTTCCACCTGAAGCTGGCTGTACAGACGTAAAGAACCTGACCAAAAACGACAGATTGCGACGTTCCAGTGGCCTTGCGTGTTCTGTAATATCCGACAATCTCTTCGGACTAACGTGGAAAAGAGAGTGCCATAGACGTCAGTACAACGGGACAACCAGCCGTGCCGTAGGGGGCCCGGCCTAGCCTTTCTTTCACCCTCTAAAAGGGGCGGAGAGGGCACTCGTCTGACGGGGCTGTCCCAGCAGCCCAAGGCCGTGAAGCGCCGCGGCCCGCACGCCCTTCGCCTGTCCACACAGGGCTGAGGACATGTTCCCTTAGAGACTCGCCTCCAGTCTCACAAGAGCCCCGAGTGGAGTTCTCACTGCTACAAGCTACCTGGATTGCACAAGGCTCTGTCCTTGGCTGACTGTAACTAACTCATAGTCTCACGTTAGTGGTCCCCTAATACAAGACCACGAAAGCTCATGTAGATTGAAGACTGTTGAACTGGACTCTCGAGAAACTGGTTCTCAGTGATTTAACCATATGATTCTTAAGAATTGCTTGTATTCTCTGCAGTTGGGGCTTGCTGCTTTTAGGGGAAAACTTTTCTTTTTTTTTTTTTTTGGTAACTGAACAAAAATCAACTTGTTTATATGCGCTATGTATAAACTGATTTGTTGGGGTAGAAGCGTATGTATACATTTTGCTTGGTTCTGTAAATAGAAGACGATGTAAAGTGAAGTGCTTTGGAATGTTGGAGAGGAGCCTTTGCTCTTGCTGAACATGCACTCCTGATAGAGCTGAGATGTTCTTTTGACGCCACATGCCAGCTTGCCTGCTGGCAGGATTTGTCTATGTCTGAAGAGGAGGACCACATGCTCCTTGAATTGACTGTTTTCTAACTACCAAAGACTAGCCTCATACTCACAAGCCAACCAGGACCATGTGTTTCCACACAGGGCAAAGGCTTTTTTGTCTTATTTTTTTTCTTTACTTTTTTTTTTTTTTTTGAAACGACTTTAAAACATAGGTGTTGTTGCTTCACTGTGTCCATGGCAAAGTGTTTTGTTTTTTTGTTTTTTTGTTTTTTTTGTTTTGTTTGTTTTTTTTCAAATGATGTCTGGATACAGAATGCACACTGCAATAAACCTCATGTTTACACTAAGCTCTTATTGCTTCCAGTCTGTTTACTGTTATTTTACAAGTAGATTCTAATCGTAGAATAACAAATGGCTGGCAAAATAATGAATTGCATAATACATGGGCTTGCATTTGGTAATCATGGTTCCAGATGTAATTTGCAATGGATTTATAAGACCTTGGGGGAAGTTTCATTCTTATAAATAACAGAATTCTTGAGCTATGTTTCATAAGAACTTTCCTAGTTCTCCACCCTTCAGTTATAACTCGCCATCAGAGTCTTAAGGGAAATCTGGCAAGGGCATCATGACACTTTCTCTAAATGACACATTCTGGTATGTGTTCTTTGATCTGCTTTCATGGGTAATCCAGTGGTTTGAATGGTCCACTTTAACACACCCTTGTCAAACTTGGTTATTCAATGATAGCTGGGATAACAGATATGGGAAACTTTGGGTACCAATGACTGACTTCTATATGCTCAAGTAAATGTGTCTAGTAAGTTTGGAGACCAGTTTTTACAATTTATTTTAGTTGAATTGAAAACAATTCCGCTCTAAAAGCACCTACAGACTGCGATGTCTGCAATCTTATTACAAGCCAAACTGCAAAGTGGACCTAGAACTATTCTCTGTGCCACTTTATCAGTGTGTCATTTCATGCTCCATTCCTATTGCTTGGTTAATAGACAGGTTGTACCACCAGCCATGTTTGAGATGGTCATCCTAAATTTCTCACACTGTCAGTTCTCTCCCATCTTTAAACCATGGACCTTTTTTAAAGTGAGATGTAGGACCACCGTTTTGTTTCCACAACCAAAGATATTGCTGTGTTTCTTTCACATTGGTCATCCTCTGTCTGAGAAATGCCCAAAATCAGTGTGTACCTGCCACAACTCCCCTTTCGAAGGTGAAGTGGAAAACACTACTTGGAAATCCATGGACTAGGAAACCTTATAATGTAATTATCCCATTCTGAAATGCAAATAATCCTACATTTAATACAGAAACCTTCAAAAACCGTTTGTTCACTAATACTGAAATATTAGTTTTAACTGTTGTGTGACCTATCAAAGTTAAAAGAGCTATAACCCAGGTAAAACAATAATTTTTACGGAGCCCTGCTATATTACTTATTAAACTAGGATCTGCGTAGTTAGGATAAGGTTAATTTTCAGGCTGTAATTTAAATAATGTGTACTAGTAGCATAAACTGTGAACAGATTCAGGACTCAAAACTTCAGCAATATGATATAGTAGTTTTTTCTATAGGTTATTTTGAAGGAAATAAGGAAGCCGATCCAGAAATATGTTCAGATTGTGATTGTGGATTTAAAAAAAGTATACTAAAACTTACTGCTTACATTTTTTAAGCAGTGCTTCAGCAGGAATTTCCAGTACTCTCTTCACCTCTGCCCATAGCGTGCAGGTCTCTCTCTCTTCATGGCAAAGGAAATATCCGCACACTGGCATGCTGGGTGAAACTAGAGCTGCCCAGAGCTGCCTAGTGGCAGCTTTCCACACAAAGCACCCTTTTACCTCACCTCTCCTTATAGGGATCGCCATCCAGAGTGTTCTTCAAAGGTTATGCAGTTCAGCTATCTCTCGAGGAATGCCCATTATGTCATATTCACATGGATCCAGACTTCAAAGGAGATGTCCCCTCTCAGCTTCTGGACACACACCATCCAGAGATAAAGCGAGCGCTGCTGACTTTCATTTGGTGGGGGGGATGTGTCTCATAAACCCGCCAAATGTGCCGGACATTGTTAGGCTTTGTGAGAGTGTGAAAACTGAAAAAGGCCCTGATTGCCTTTTAGCCCAGACAACAATGGGAACGTGCTTGAATAACAGGCCCATAAAGGTCCGTCTCAACATCTGTAGCTACAAGGCCGTCTTGGACAAACGAGGCCTTTCTTTGACGGACAATTCAGATCGTGAATCATGTCTGGTTCAGATTCGGACCTCCGATTATGAAGTAAGAAGAATGAATCATATCATTAAAAAAATAAAACAAATGAACACGTTTCTTTTCCTGGCCGCATTCAGTTTAGAAGAACGGAAATGGCTTTGATTGGTTCGGAATGCGTGTTCTGATTAGAGTGGCCGATGGTTTCCCGGCCGGGTCCTTCAGCTCAAGTTTAGCCAGAGAAAGAAAAGAAGGGGGAAAAAAAGAAACAGCTGGGAGATCTATGGCGTTATGCAACTCTCCAACATCTGGTTCGGTGCGGTGCGGTGGGCGGCTGTGGAAATCGGAGCCTGAATGAATGCGGTCCGGCTTGCATGCAAGAGGGTAGTTACATGCGCCGGGCCTTCTGCGTACCCTCACTGCATGTTTGTCCCTCAGTGTAAATATAGCATCACAGAAGACTGTTTGTGCAAAGCCCCAATGCAGCTTACGGTTAACATAATTTGCTAAACCTCCTCTAATGTTCTGTGGAAAATCGTGAGAGTTATGTGATGTTTGCACTATGTTAGAAGGTTAGATGCCTTATGCTTGGCACAAACAATCTCTCTCTTATTCTCTCACTCCTGCTTCCAGGTGCATCCTGTGGTGGCAACATGAAATGAGAAAGGTGTTTATATAAGGAACTGTCTAATGTCATAGATACACTAAGTGTGTAAACAGATGCGTAAGTGTCCATGTGTATGTTACATTCAGAGAAGGTGTTAAACGGATTTGAATAAGCAGCAAATGGTTCGAATTCATCTTATCTATAGACTCTTAAATGTTCTTAAATGAAATGTAAGAAACTTTTATTTAAAGTTCTTAGAACAGTCACACGATGCAAAACGTTCTATAACAGTTAAAGCATTTTCATAGGAAATGTAAGCAGCCATTTCCACTCTTGCTCCCTATTTGTGGATCCGAGCACAGGTATAGCTGATTTGTGGAAAGGCATCAAATAAATTTCCTTCCCAGCAAGATAAAAGAACGAACGTGCAAGGTTGCAAGTGCCATGCTGAGCAAACCCGAGGTAAGCCAAGTTATTCTATATTTAGTGGTCGACAAAGAGCAACCCGTTCTTAACTTAGAGGCACGTAAGTCATAACTACAAACATACGGCCTTGCATTAACCATAGCCATGGAGCCTCACGCCTGGGCCCACATGAGTTCCGTGCACGCTTTTCACGTATTTTAATTATACAAGCAGACAATTAGGTTGTCTTATGTCCTTGCATTTCAATTTTGTGCCTGTTTTCTGAGCTTACGTATCCTTAAGTCTCTACTTTGCTAAACTGGTTGCAATATCATTCATTGATACACAAAATACTGCTCCTTTTGGTCGATGATTTCAGTCTAATACATTTTCTGCTGTGCATTAATAAAGCAGTAAGCCATACCCAGAATCCCGTGCATAGCCTTGCTGTGCTATGTAGCATCTAGCCTAGCCTGTGCTCTACAATGTGTTAAAAGTGATTATCTAGCCATCAGAGAGCTGTTATAGGCAACTGCGACATATCTGTGTCTCATCACTGGGGACAACTGTTGCTAGAGCCAAACTCATACGGATCTACCAATAAGGCCCCATTGCCCATTTTCTGAAATGCTCCTTATCACCACCTGTTTTTAGCAAATTTACCTGTGTTTTGAGGAAAGGCCTCTGGAGGTGGAACATCAACATGATGCTTCTGTCAAGAACAGAGCTCTACCTCCTGTGACCGGTACAAATGGATTAGTAGAGTTTTCCTTTATAATTGTTTCTAGGCTCAGGCTAAGTGATACTACAAGAGATTTGGTCAGAATGTTGCTATCAGGAGGTATTGGCACTCATAGAATGCTTCTAAGCCAATCGCTTTGCAAGGTTGGAACTAATTGTGGTTTAAAAAGCCTTAGAACTCTGACATAAATGAGGTTTAGCCTCCACGGTTTAATCTGTTCTGCAAGTCTGACCGAAATTAATGGCCCTGTAACATTTCACAGAACTTGCGGAGCAGCTTGTCCTTAGCTTTGCTTCAGACTGATATCAAAGCGATCCTTAGTCAAAAGTGCTAGTAGGAGCACAATTCATCACTTTGGAATGTGCCTTGCACAGTCTGTGACCTTTGGTGTCAAAGAGAGCACTTGTTTTGGTGCTGTCTCTCTCTGTCTCTCTCTTTCTTGTGCTCCCTCTGCAGTTCCAGCCATGTAAAGAATGTGACCAGCCCAGAACATCATATTCCAAAGAAGCCGGGCAGAATAAAGGGCGGCAGCATGAGGTGGAGGATTTAGGGCCTTGAGGTTCACGGTTCCACCGCGGGACCTGCACCCAGCTTGGACTCAAAGCATGCAGTGGAGACAAAATGTGTCACAGCAGTGTGGTGGTGGTTTAGGGTGTTGGGGGAGGGTTTCCCATTACATAACGTACACACTGTCAGAATGAAGTAAATGCCTTCCTGAGACTGCTCTGTTAAGACAGAGCTCTGTGAAATAGGAACAAAGTACATATAACAATAGAAGTACTTCAGCGTAGCATTGCATTTTCCTATGCTATGAAATGTAATAACATAATCAATGACTTACTTTTGACAGGTTGAAATTTGCATCAAAATATCAATTTATAATAAAATACAGAGGTGTAAGTTTCATAGCTCAGCTTCAAGATTCAAGAGAGTTTATTGTCAGCCACATACACAAGTACACAGAGGGCTGAAATAACGTTCTCTGAAGCAAATAGTGTAAAACACAGACAGGCGAAGTGCAGAGTCAAAAGTTGCAGCGTCTAAGCCAAAAAATTGCAAAGTACAAAAACAGGCAGGTAGTGCAAATAAGTGTGCATTCTGAGGTAGAGCAGTTTATTTTACACATTTTTCAGCAGCACATTTTTAAGGCAGTTTTTGGAGTGTCGGTGCAGTGAGTATAGGATAGTTAAAAGTATCGGATCCGTCATATGACCTGTTTATATTGTTGTTGTTGTTGTCAGCTATAGCTGTGACTGAAAGAAAAAAACGCATTCCTGGGATCTATTTCTTTGATTCAGTATTTCTTGAGTGGACTAGGTCTGCCTCACAGAAGAACACATGTGAATGTGCACTTTTGCACCCTTGTGATTCATACATCTGTAAAAGGATTTATTGCGTGCTGCTTCATGCCGAGTTTTCTTAAATGTGTTGTTTTGGCGCTGTATTTTTCTGTTGAAATCGCAGCCAATTCACACTTGCAATGCAAATATATAATTGCGAACGCTGTGTGAAATAATGAAATAATTGCAATAAAGGAATTACGCAAACATTATGACAGACTTATGACAAGTTTACTGCTGTATGTTTGGTATTTAGGGTTCTTTTCTGCTTTGATTGATTTACACACGTATCAGTAGATATCAGACTGATTCACTCAGGCTTGGAGCAACACTACTGCTCAAACAAGCACCTAGTTCAATTAATCAGCTAATCAATAACCTCCATTACTCCTCATAGTGGGGGTTTGTTTGAGCAGTGCTATGGTATTCCACTTCAGGAGAGGGACACCCTGAGGCTCAGTGATTAGGGATCTCACCTGCTGAACAGCCACTTGCCCTTCGGCTGTTAGCCTCTTTGTCAGAGAAAACAGGGCAAGTTCAAACTATACACAGGTCAAACAGTTCAAGAGGTCATGTGTTACATGAAGGGATGAGCAAAACAGCCCATCGGCATCAGTCACAAGCTTGTATAACATATACAATTATCTTTGTTGTGCATCAGTTATATAAGGTTCTTTGTGGAGTCATATTAAACAAAGCAACATAGCTGAAGGGCAAATGGCAAAGTTAGTTTTCTTGTTCCAACTCGTATGACCTGTAAGCTTTGCTTTTTGCAATTTCTGTTCATTCTTCAGGCCCACTTTCATTGTTAGAGTGGCACGTGCATTAGGGATGCAACAGATTAGACATTATTTTGAAATAGTGCAACTATATGTTTAAAACTCTGGGCATCGTGGACACTACTCGGTTCACATTGCTGGTTCTGGTAAAGGGCAGTGACACTCCTTGCCGTCTCGTGATGCACAGCGGAAAAAAAACAAAGGCCATGCCAGCATAACACAAAGGAGTACCTGCGCATATTTTTTCCTTGTTCTGTTTTCAAAGCAGAGAGTTCGGAAATGAGGGCCCGTGTGGTGACAGCTAATCCTTGTAAAAGAAATGTCCTTGTCCTGGATTTTCTCACAGGAGAAAGCCACTGTGAAGACTATGAAGACCACAGTTAGGCCGAGTGGTCGGTGTTAATGGATGGATAGATAGATAGAAATGTTATTGTTCACTTAAGGAGGTTCCCTTCAGGGAATTCAGGTTCCAGTTAGTATTTTACAGAGCCAGGTCTCACGAGTTTTCATGAGGCCATCACGATATACAATCTATTCAAAAACATGCTGCGATCACGCTTTAGGCCTTTGTTTCGTGCTAGGACAACGCTTCACTACCCTATGTATTTTAACGCGTAGTGCGTAACAGCGCCGGTATCAGACTATTGTCACAGTCTCAACAAAATTCTTTTATAAAGCATTTTAGTTTGACAGCAATCATATTCTTATTCAAATAACCATTAAAGGCAGTGAAATCGCTGTCTTGGGAAATATTGTTTTACAGCCTGTGCACACCCACCAAAACACAGTGACATTCTCTCAGAGTTAACGGTGTTCGGACACACCACAGTGGTTTCAGGGTCGCAGGCCTCAAGCCTCGAGAGCGGAAAGGTCAGATTCTTGTTTGCGAAAAGATAAAATACTGCCTAGACGGCGTCAGACTGAATTCTGAAGCATCTTACATGTTCTTGTTCAGAGTAATTTACAATTTTTATCAAGTTACATTGGTGGACCGCTGTAGCACTAAGGGTATTGTCCAAAGACTCTTATTAATGGAGTAGAGTGTGCTTGCCTAGGTAGGGATCAAACCCTCATCTGCTGCGTGGAGGGCAGTGGTGTTCACCTTTATATTACACCAACCAGCTCCCTCTAACTACTCATATCCAGCCATTCGTGATACTTACTGAAATCATGACTGAAAGGAGCAAGCAGATACTGAAAGGCCCGATAGGGCATCATAAAAGGATATGTATAAATGAGCTGTGAGCCCCACAAAGTTCACCTAGATGCTCCTGCGCTACACTCAGTAACCCTGGTTCACCCTAGGGGCTCTGTTTCATTTCAGCCAATGCGATGGTGTACAGATCCGCAACACGGCAGTCACTTACCGAATGCACCGCTAGTTCTCTGAAAGGATCTTGTTTATTGCCTGAGAAAGCCTTATGCAACACACTGACATCATAATATATGCAGTCATGACGATTTTCTGTGATTACTGCCTGCGTCTCTACGCCGCCAAAATGAAAGTATGAGCTTCAGGCCGACAACAGAAATATTTCGTTTTGTAGTTTTTTTTTTTTTAATTGCCTTTGCCTGAGGGGTCTTGAGTGCAGACTCAGAATGGATGAAGGCAGTATGTCTCACCATGAGACCGAGGAACTGACAGATTTCATAACGTTTCAGGATAACAGCAGCATGGACTACTTTCGCGGGAATCATCTGAAACCTATTTTTACAAGTCTCTGACGCCAGCAGAGATGATGATGGGAAATTTAATAACAACCCTAGGAGGTTTGGTTTGTCTTGGGTGGCGTGCCGGCTTAAAAGATCAGTTTGTAAAATCATCTCGGCTCCTCAATCACAACATTCACATGCCACAGCGAAAGGCACGGCTGCCGGGTTGGTCCGCTGCACAAGCGTCCTTCTTGCATTGGGACCACCCCATTGCTGAGAAGAACTAATGGGCCGCAATTTGACGGCCTTTGCTCCAGGTTGCCTGATTATGTAATTGTTGTTTATTACTGTTTTTGTGCTATGTTTGTGGTTCTTTTGCCACTGTAGCATAAACACTTCCCCTAGGTTATCTAGGTCTGCTGCAGTTGTCACTTTCTCAGTGCTTCCAGTGCACCTCAGGAAACGTATGGTCGTAAACAGACCAGGAAATGACCTTGAGGGCAAGCGCTGTTAATAGGAATTGTTTTCAAAACACCGGTCCGGACGTTCGCATCTACTGCACAATGTTTGTTGTTTTACGTCACTTAATATTACGAGTCTTACAATGTATACAATATAGTATCATACATAACACGGTCACAATAAATGAGCCCCTCCACAGCTAGTGGCTTTACACTGTCAGCACCACTCCCGCATGAATGACGCATGTATGCAATAATTGGGGCTATAAAGAAGGAGGTCATTTCGTCTGTTGTTCTTTTTCAAGTAGAATATTAACATTAATGTAATGCCATTTCAAGTGAAGCACTTTTTTTTCCTTGTTTTTGTGGAGTTTTTAAAAATAAAGGTTCCAAAAGTGTTCTTTGAAGCAATACCATTGAAGAACCAGCTTTGGTTTACTAAAGAACCTATGTCTCAAAATTAACAGATATTTTTGAATAATCTTTTTTTTTTTTTTTTTAAGGAGATGGGCACATGTGAGTCTATTTAAAGTTTTAAGAAACTCTGCATAGTGTAAAGGTTCTATACTTATTGAAGGTTGATCCTGGAGCCGTATGCCCGGGCCAAGAACCCTTTAGGAGCCATTGTTTTCATGAGAGTGAGCTTTTAGTTTGAGCTCAGCTGCTGGATGGTAATGCCATTTGAACGTAGTCAAATGTGTCTGTCTTAATCATCATTTTCCAGCCACCTCTGGGAAGAACCTAATTGCTATAGACTTATTCCATGGCTATTTATAATCTGCCAGACTACTGAGTTCCCCTTCCTGACAGGAACCTAGCGCTGGACTGTCTGGCCTGAGACCATTTAAGGAAAAATCTGTTCTGTTGACTTAGGAGGAGGGGAGCGAGACACAGCAACAGCTTCTGAACAATAAAAAGAAAAGTTACGAGTTAAGTCACGTGGCTCAAGTAGGTTATCGGGTTATCTCTCTTATCTACCTCTCAGAAACATCTATTTTAAAACCAGGAAACTCAAAACAGGCACTCTGGCTTTTCCGTACACATTGCTTAAATCTCTAGACGAGAATAGCTGTTGTGAACGCTGCCCACTTTTTCAGCCCTGATAATTCGCAGTGGGTCTTTTGGTTCCCACGGATCTGCTGCATTACAACAGATCCTGTTATGTACCACGGGTGACTTTGTGAAATTTGCTGAAATAGGAATAAGTGGTAAATGTGGTTGAGAAATCTAGGCGTGGGCCTTCCTGGAGATGTAGATATGAAGCTTAGCATTTCACAAAACCAGCATTGCAGACATTTTTTTTGATTTATTTGTTAGTGGAGATGCCCATGTCTGGCACAAATGCTGACAAGTCTGGTACAACAGGGCAACAAGGTGCGAATGCGTCAAATGGGAGATTATTAGTTGTGCGACGGTCATGTGACACTCCATCTGGTAACACGGTTAAGCGAGTAATGTTGGCATGTTCATTAAGGGCAAACCTTACCTTGGTGAAGTGAATCACTGTTATGCATCAATAGCGGTCTGAACCACACCTGATGGTCAGAATGCCCTCATATTAAACAACACTGACAATGAGATGTATTAAATGGCATCCGCTTTAGATGATAGTGTCTATGGATTTAAGTGTCTTCTGTTACACCTGTGCATGTGAAGAAAAAAATACCCACATTCACTCCCCTTAAAGACTTCATTCACTTGCTCTACAGAATGGAATTTAAGCATTCCATTCCCTCAACTAAACCCTGGTTGGAAAACCAGTAATCTGAATGCTATTTACAAACCAAGCGCTGCTTACGCATTTTCACCTTTAAGCAAACCGGGTTTTACAGATTCCCAGCTTATTAAGGGCATGTTTGACAGCATACAAACAACCAAACATGCCGCTTAATACCACAACAACAGACTTGGTGAAGTAAAGACCTGCTAAAGTTTTCGGGACGAGACTCCGCCCCGAAACGCTCTTGCCTCGACTGAAGTCCCGAGGTGGTCCTTTGAGAAGTATTACAGCCTGTCATTAAGGTCACATCAGACTGTAATCAAAAATGTTAAGAGGCTAATCCTGCGGTGCTAAGAACACTAGGTAGTGTCATGGGAGTGGAGGCTGGAGCTGAGCAGTCATGACTGCCTGTCTTTATCACTGCTTGTAGCATCATATCATTTAGAATTATAATTATTACTTCCATTTTGAAAGCGTAGTGCCATTAGTTGTCTCTGGTAGCAGGAACACAGTGTCCTTCATAGATCTGAAAGCCTTCCTGTGGTTTAGAGACGGCTGCGCGTTGCTCTGCGCATTATTAGCCACACATGCTTTAGATAACGTGCAGGCCTGGGTGAGGATTTGCCAGGATTTTATGCACAAAATTGCCTCCCACCTTTGTTTGTGTACATGTTTTATGCAACACTTACTGTAGATTCCTTTGCTTATCAGCTCTAGATGGGAAGATGTCCTTGTTTACCAAAAGTTACGCACACACCCTTTCCTATACGCACAATATGTTAACAGGCTGACATGCAAAATCCAGCAAAAGTCAACAAAATGGCAAAACAGATTAGGCCACTATACAGTTTGCATATTACTCGAGGCTTTTCACATCAGTCTCCTTTGGTTCTGCACCACTTTGTCATCTTGTAGAGTAATATACATCTTCTAAATGCAGCTTCTGTGGCGTTTGAATGGGGCTGTGTGCCGCCACAGAACAACCTGACATGTCGTAAACAGCAGCTTCATGAAGTTTCAGAACATTCCAGATGTTGCAGGTGGTACTCTGAATAAGGTAATGGCTAAAATAGTCACACAGCATAAACAAGCAAGCTTAAATCACCATAAAGTTCAGGAAATACTCCTGCAAGGATTGAAGGTGACAGCATGTCTAACGTCCTTTCCTAGATTCTGTCAGGAAAGGCAAGTCTAAATATCGTACTCATTCCCTCACTTTATTCCTGTAACGCGGGATTGATTTAGTGCCTTAATTGCTGCAATGTTCTCCAAATTCAGGAGGTAATTGGTAGCACACATGGTTATGACAAAATTACACAACACCGCATCCCTGCGCTTAGAACACGCTGTTCTTAAAGCAAAACAGGAAAAAGGCAAGCAAATGGCGACGAATAAGAAAACATTTATCATATGTATACACGCCAGACAGTCTTAATATCACATTCATCATATCACACAATCATTGTAATACTCATAATTACCGATATGAAAAAGGTTCAAACTGTAATATGTTCTATAATGTTATTACTATAGATTTATTTCTTTTCCTCCGATTAGATCAGTTCGTTTTCTCTTCAACTTGGAAAAACCTAAGCAAGCAAGAATATTCACACCAGCCTTCTGCACATTTAAAGTTGAAATGAATTGGCTTTTATTGTCACTGTGGTGTCTGGGTGTGGCTGGGACTTCTCCTTCTTGCAAGGTCAACACCAGTGCCTGAGGTTTCAAAGCACTCTTTAACTGTTAAACAAGCAGTTTTATTTGATGAAGGCATGTGTGCTCTTTAGAGTTGTGCCTGAAAAACAGCTACCCATTAAGTTTCTATAGAATAACAGAGCACATGCCCGGTGTGTAGAGACTGCAGGGAACGGACTAGACTGGCTGGGGCAGGGGGTGTAAAATTCCCAGCTGTTGCTTAAGCCCCAACCTGGAAGGCAAGCTGATATGTAAGACTTAACGCTGGCACATCCCACGTGCAGGCACACACAAACACAAACACACACACACACACACACACACACACACACACACATTACATTTATCATAATAAACATTGTAACTATATGTGAGTTCCTAAATATAATTATTATGTGTCCCATATGTATTCTAAATATATGCAAAAGTCCAGAAGTAAAAGTAGTTCGGTCTTTCTAATAATATTTTCTTGCACTGAAGGTAAGCTTTTCTTTGAACACTTAACACACGCACACACATAAAGTAATATATTTGAACATGCATGCACACACACACACACACACACACTCGCACATACATGCATATATTTTCACTATATATATATAGTTCACATATATTTGCACACACATGCATGCACACACATGCACAAACGCACACACACATGCACACACACACACACACACACGCATGCACGCACACGTAAATGTGCAATCCTACATTGTACGAACGAGAGTGAGTGCACATACACACGTGTGCTTCCATGCAAACACCTGCACACGTATGCACCCTTCTCTCAAAACAAATACCCTGAACCAGGGTTTAAGCAAATATTCTGAAGCCAAGTGTTGACCCTGTACATAGCAGTTTCACGTTTATGGCATCGTGCAGCCTGCCTGTTTTGTCTGGCTCCATCTCGTCCACCAGTGCAACCAGACTTTGCGCCTTGCCTTTAGCAAAGCACTTTTGATTATCCGATCACAGTTCATATCTGAACGTCCTCAATAGCAAATGTCCCGACACCCCGACAATGCGGAATCGTTAAGCATGTCTATTTCTGCTGTGATGTGCTCATTTGTCATTTTAACGGTGGCTAGAGGGGCTGTAGCACTGGCACGGGAGGCACGCCAGACACTGTGCTCTAATTTGGTGAGGCACATTGGTAAGGCCAGGCTGCAGTAATGCAGACTGATAAGATTAACATATAAACGCGGAGGAGACTCAGCATTGCTTCGCTGCTCGGCTTCCACTGGTAAAGTCAGTGCGTCAGTGTGCATGAAAACTGTTATAATGTCTCAGATACAAAATCGGCAAAAATGTCAGTACCTACTTTTGAAATGACTGCCAGGGACACCATGTCTAATTTACATGTCTCCCAATGGATTCTGATGAGAAAAAAAGTCCAAAAATTGTCGCTATTCTCCTACTTGTTCATGTATCGTGTGATTGATTTAGTGCCTTAATTGCTACAACATGTCAGCATTCTCAGAATTCTGGTGTCGCCAATTAAAGGCTTCAGAAAAACGACAGTTTTATGGATGGACACTCTTGCAGAAATGCCCTGAAATGTGACATAGTTACCTTACAGCCTACTAATGCAAAATGACACACCACCATGCTATATAATTGCAATGTTTAACATTAACAGTAGAATATCTTTTCATCTGCAGTTAGTTATGTCTTCAGCTTTATGGGAAAGTGAGACACACAACAAGAAAAGTGAACACAGCTATTTACGGACCCCTAACCTAAGACCCCTCGCCCGTTTACAGTGGCTTTTATTGTCACTGCCGTGTCTGAAATTGCCTGGGATTTGTCCTTCTGCATGTTTCACATCGGTGCTTGAGGTTTCAAAGCACCTTTAACGAGCCATTTCATTTGATTAAGGCACGTGTGTTCTTGAGCGTGCCTGTTGTAATAATTCAAACTGATAAGACTGGCACATACGCATGATGCAGGCTTGACAGGACTCCTCCACCACTGCTGGTAGAGCCATTGCTACAATGTGTCTATTGTAACTACCCAAGACAGGCAGGAGAGAGCCCGCAGCATGGAGCTTGGAGGAACCTTATATAACACAGCATAATCAGAGCATAGTCTGTGAGAGACCATTTGACATGACCAATCAACCAGATAGAGAAAGTTGCCATGGAGATAGTGATCAAAAGCCTGTAGTTAGGAGGCCCAGTAGCAGGTAGGACTTGATGCTGAATGCACTGTGTCAGTAGATCTCCGCTGTGATGGCTAGGCTGCAGATGGGAAAGGACAGAGTGTGATTTACAGTATAGTATGTGGGGGGACTCCCTTAATTGAGATTTTAAGTCCTGTTAGTAAACATTCTTATCCATATGTGCTATCTAAGTGCTATTTAAAGTCCTTATAGCTAGCTCTTAGATAAGAAACGATTTAGTTGCTACTAATAGTGCCCTTGTACTAAAGGGGCAATAGCACCTCCGCAGCAAATGAGAAGGTGTGCAATCATGGTGGATGCAGTTAATGAGATATACTCTCCTTATGTTAGGGCATAGCACCATTACTCAAGCACATAATAAGCACACCTAAAGAAACCAGACAACTGACCTAAGCTATAGCGAAGCTGACACAAACTGTACAAGTTAACATATGCTGCAGATGAGTTTATAGGGCAGTCACTGAAGTTCCATTTAAATTCTAAGACAAACCTAGCCACCCAGTTCACAAAACAGTTATTCTGGTATTTAGGTTCTTTGGTACTCAGGTCTGGCAGTAGAGTAGAAACAGTAGATAGAATTTCAGTTGAAAAACTGAAGGAATATTTTAGCATGCAGATTAGTTAATCTAGTGAAACAACGAATGACCCCATGAACGGTATAGTTCACATTCTGGGAAAGGTACGCTGCAAGCATGCTTGCTCACCCTCAGTAAATGAAGGAGGGTTCCTCAAGCTCCAAAGAGAAGCCTCCCACCTTGTTGCATAACTCTGGGAATCTAGGCATGTGTGTGAAAGTGTCTCCTGCATGCTACAGTCACGTAAGAGAAGCGCTGCAGGGCAAGAAACAAAAGGTGACTGTAAATATTTCAGCTGACAGCTAACCTAACGGCAGCTCGGGTTTTAGCACCTCCCAGAATGCTTTAATTGTATTTCTTCTGATGTTGCAAAACACTTACAAGGAGTTATGCCCTCAGCGTCTACCCTGTCGCAATCAAAATGAAATATCCAGGTAATGTATGTGCATTCATTGCTGCCACATCCACTTCCTGTTAAACTGGCATTTTGTCATAACACCAGTGTGTTCTTTTGTCCATGATTAGTCTACGATACTTTGAGAGGCTTGTAAAACAAGCCGTGTTTTTGTTCTAATTACATTCTTTGTCTGTGTGTGTGTTTTTTTTCCCCCCAGCAATTTTATGGCAACGTGTTTTGATCTCTTGTCCAAGCATCACACTCCCTTTCGAGAGATAAGCCAGAGTCTGTCTTCACCATAATGAACCAAAACACGGGACGAACAGTTAGGCCTTAAATGCAGTGCTGCTCAGCCGTCAGTATTAAGTGACAGCTGCGTGCACATTTGTGCATGTGAGCGGTTGAGCTATTCAGTCTGTGCGGTACATTCTGTCCTAGTTGGATGGATGCCTCTAGACTCTCTGGGAAGATCTGCTCTGCGTCTAAACAGTTCTTTCATACAGCCATTAAAAAAAAAAAAAAAAAAAAAAAACTGTCCTGCTTTTCTGACCAGTGGAGCACCTCAGGACAAACAAAACATTTTGTGGTCATATTAAATAATTCATAAACACTACTCGCAAGGGATTTATTTACAAAATGTTTTGTAAAACTCATCCTCGTGTTACTAAGAAAAGCAAGCCATAATAAATAGGTTTGCTTAAAATCTGCTAAACCTATTGGAAATCTTTGACTGGCTCAGTGCTGATGAGTAATTTTATTGCCAGAATCGATTGTTCCTGCAGTTTTCTTCTGAAATGAGTGGAAAATCTATCCTCATTTAATATGTAAGGTTATTGCACAACAATAAAATAAGCTCATTAACTGAAAAAAAAAAAAAAAAAGACAAGCTCTGAAGAGCTTGGTGTCCAAAACCCTTTCCTGAGCAGCGTGCTAGGAAGGACTGAGGCCAAAGCCTATCAGGCCATCTATCTCTCTAAACACAGCTTCAAGGACTCCTGGCACCATGACCATTTGTGTGTTTGTCCATTAGAGTGGCTGCATATCAGGCAGGAGAGTGTACAAGATAGGTGAACTGGCTTTGCGAGAGGGGTTGTTCAGTTCGTTTGGCAGCAGGTGGATATGCTCCGAGACGAGAGCTTCTGGAATTTAAGAGCAGTGGAAGGCCGAGGAGCCTGCAGTCGATGACTGGACAATGTGAAAAAAGTCCGGTGTCATGTCACACGTTCCACTGTGTCATGTTTGTTGCCACAGCATATTCCTTAGGCTTTTAAGCGAGACGCAGTAATTTGTAATCCACAAAAGACACCGGGGCCAAGTGATCCAGCTACAGAAAGTAGAACAGACATGGCTTATATAAGTGCCTGGGTAATGGGGCAGAAAAGGAAGAGCAAAGCTCCGCTGCACGACGCAGGAAAAACACTTCAGGGCAAAGAGCTTCCAAAGAATAGAGACCAGACAAAGCAGCCGACCGAAACACTACACTTGTTATTGGAAGACTACTGGTAGGACTACCGGACTGAAAGCACTCAGCTATAGTCTCGTTATGAGCAGCTCCGTGGCATTCGTTTGTCATGTTTATCCGTAGCTGTTTTCAAAGGCCGGTGATTACCGCTCATATATTTAAGAGTTTTAAAAGATGAATTACTTGCTTAGGATCCTGTGGGTAATCCACGCTTTGGCCGCCATGTCTATGGTCCAGTTCCTGGCTGGGATTACAAAGAGACTGTAATTACATTAATTTAACCTTACTGGACTGGCTCGCATCAGTATGAAAGAGCGATTAAGGCAGCTTAGTTGACTTGGCCGACTGCGTCGTAAAAATGCAGTGGGCGAATAAAGCTCAGTAACGTTTTCACGAAAGAAGATTAATCTTCAAGCCAACTAACCCCTCTAATACAGCTTTATTTTTTATTTACTTGCATCTAAAAGGTCTGTTAGTGCTTAATTATCTGTTTCACGTTGGCGAATGTCTTCATAAAATCGGGTCGGATGCAGCGGGCTGCCTGCGTGAGTGGAAGCCCATAGTCTTTAGCTTCTCTAACAGTGACCCTTTACTCATTCTGACATCATTTTGACCGTGGACAGTCAACAATTGTGCTTGCGCAGGTCAGACCACTTGACTCAGACACCGCCCGCATTGAGTGCTCACTCCCCCACAGGCCTCGGTGGGAATGTGCACTGCCGCCTGAGCTCATCATTTCATGCTGAAACTGTGCGTGACCCAAAAAGCAGGGACAGTGCAAAGGCACTGAGGTCATTCTTTGAACTTTCTTAGCATTCATTTATATTGTGTGTAACTTAGAGATGCACACCATGGTGGACACAGTCTGATGCAGAAGTCTGGATGTCCTGGTCAAATGATTCTCTACCAAGAAAAAATGTCTGTACTATTTTTGTGCACAATTACTGTTTGTTTGCCGAATTTAATACGTTGGGGGGAAAAAAAGAAGAAATAACTCGTGCAAGTTATGGAATATATTTATTATTTTTTACATTTTTTTTCCCAACATGTTAAACTCAGTTGTGAAATCTTGCTCTAGATTTTGCTGAAAAATGCAGCGCATTTACTGTCAGCGGCTTCCCCATAAAGGACGTGGTTACTTTTTCATTTAGTAAATGAACAAAACAGGTCTGGGGGTGTTCAAATTCTTTGCCATTTGTATTTAAAATCAACTTTATATGATACAAAAATAATGCATAAGAAAATCTTAAATATTACACCGAAAGCTACATTTCAGTGCGTGGCCCGACATTCAAAGTATTTTGGGAACACAGAAACATTGATTTTAAACATCCGACAAACAGACTTTTTATTGAGTTCATGATGAACATCAAACGCTGTAGCATGTGTAGAAGATGCTGGCAAACTCGGAGTATTTGCTGAGAAGTGTAACTTTACAGCTCAGAACATATATTGCGGTAATTCGGAAAGGAAACTACATGCTTTCAATTTGACTTTAAAGCCTATTAATCCCCCAAAAGTACACTCAAACCATTCTGCAGGCAACTTTGGTGGTCCACGGGATTTATAGAATGCTATTGCATTTAACACGGGAGAGAATTCTGTACCTTGCAGCGTGTATTACCGCACTAGCTTGGCTTACAGTGCTCTATAGGGCTTTTATAGTAGGATCGAGGGAAATACCTTTCCCATGATTTGATTAGACAAATCTGGATCTTTCTGACTTACATAACAGGACGATTTTACTGCTGAAACCACAGAAGCCAGCATGAAAACAAAACATGAGCCCCTGAAACAGAAACTCGAGTGCTCTTGTGTTTATTGACTTGGGCATCATTTCATGGGAGCATTGTCAACAGGAACAAATGTTGCTTATTCCTGCTTGTAAGCTCACTGGGCCTTGGTCTAAGACAAGGTGAGCGCTGAAACCCTGGGGATCTGAGAAGAAGACTGCAGCTCAGTCAAAGCTCTGCTCTCTCTCTCTCTCTCTCTGTATCTCTCACTGTTACTCTCTCCATCACTCTGCCTTTTTCGACAGGACATGCAAATCCTCAGCCCTCGCGAGCCAATCACAGCGGAGAAGAGCGCACAGGGTTACATAACAGTCAGGGCAGACACGAGAAAGGGTGTTGTCTGGGGCTGCAGACGCTCTCACAACAGGCTTCCGTTCTCACTGAAAAAAAACCCCCCACCGCTCACAAGCACTTCAAAGCCCACCTGTTGCACATTAACCTGTCTCACTGAAGACCCCTCTCGTTAACCCTTAGATGTCTACTGGCATCACTGCGTTTTGCTTGGTGGCCCATCATTTGCGTACTGAATTTACATTCCATTTCCATTATGTGTTAACAGATTTGTCTCTGTCCTTTTCTGCATTGCTTCAATGTCAAATCATAGAAAAGCCATCAAGAAGGTTTTTTTTTTTCTCTTATGCAAAAACAAGCCTGTGCTGTTGTTTTGTTAAAAAGATGGAGAAAAAAAAAGCCCAACGTCAATAATCACCAGAACAGGGGACAAAATAAAAGATGCCTGTTAGCGTGATTCCTTTACGTTCCACTTCTCTGTGTGGTCTGGCGTACGACAAGGTCAGGCATTGTTTAGATCGTTTCCCCTTTGATGCTGGTTCTGCGTCGATGAAAACTCCTGAAGTCTGTATGACCCACAACCAAAAGAGCCTTTCTTTAAGTCACGTTGGTATTTAGTGGCTGGAAATTGCATAACTGTTTCGTTTTGTTGCCTGTTATAAAACGCAACAGGCATGCTTGGCTGTGCTAGCATGCATTCATATGTCCATTTAGAAATCACTTCTACATAATACACCTTTTTCTACAGTACACAGTGTGAATTTACTGGAATCTTTCCCCCTCTCCTTTTTTTTTTTTTTTTTTTTTCAAAATGAGACTCAGTGGCCTCGTGGCTCCATAAGTGGAGTTTCCAGAAAACTAAATTTCCAGGTAATGTGAGGTTTTCTCATCGTCTTGTGCAACCTCTCTTTTACTTCAAGAGTCAAACCAAGTCTTTACATTATAATTCACCTCTTCTTGCACGCTGATATTTCACACCCATGCTGCATCCGCGTTGTACTCTAGATCTTTAAGCCCAAGAAGTGCTTAAAGTGCCTCTTTGGTTTTCCTGTGCCATTCGAATGTAATTACATATTTAATTAGATCTTTTATTATAAATTATTATCCATTACACAATGTTTAGTTCCTGGTTTGGAGGTCAGGTACGCATTGCAATAAAGTTCAATCAAAGCTAAAGATAAAATATTCCCTCTTCTACATTTTAACTACATTTTTATAGAGTCTGAATGAGTGAGTGTGAAATAATTACGGTCTAATCACACACACAAGCATAATCTCTAAAGGCTAGGGTTAAGTCATTTAATTTGTTATAATGTGCTTTGTTGTTAAAATTTGGTCCAGAACTTGCTGCCTCCGAGACATGAAACGGCACACAAGCACTTCCCATAACTTGGTGGGTCATTAGGAAAGACTTTGTCATGTTTTTTCTTCTAAATGGCAGCATGCTGGTAAGTTTCAGAAAGGCAGGTCAATCCCTTGCCACAGAGCTACAGTAAAGCAGAATAGAAATTAGCCAGCAGGGAGCCTGCAGGGAAGAAGTTCAAAGCACATCCAGCCTTTGCTTGGTCCTTTTTTCTGTCACATCCTTTAATAAGTTTGCTTAATGACGTTGCCCACATCAATTGACCCAGTTTGGTGCTGGGAATCACACTGTATTTGTAGTTTTCACATGAAAGGATGAGCAGAATGCCTTTGTTTGCCAGAATATACATTTGGCGCGTTATGGAAAGCTCTGTTAATGATAGTGGCACTAATTCTTTCAGACGGGTGGTTTATACTGCAGTATGGATGTGAGTCAGAGTTTCATAAGTGCTGTGCTCCAGCTGGATGCTGTACAGTCTCTCAGGACCCACCCCTGCTGATCTGGGTCTGCACAGCTCGCAAAAGCAACCAAAGTGAAACATGGAGGCCCCAGCATGGCCAAGAACGCCTGAGGGAATTAGTGTAGTATAGGGAGAAGTGCACTCTCATATTCCAGCTGATGCTGTGGCGCACAGTTATAAAGCTGTGCTCTTCCAGGAATTCTCTTCCATTCATTTATAAAGAATAATATGTAAAGATGTGTAAGTCTGATTTAATGAAAAAGGCATATTGATGTTGTTTCTGCAGCTCATTTCTCTGAAATGGAGATGGAAAGATCTCTCTTACCCTTTAATCCCAGTATTCCCAAGTTTCTCATGTCCAGTTCTGACCTCTAGTTAGGACTCGCCTAATCAAACGATACCACCAGTGCTTGGAGTCACGTGAAGTACCAACATCATCTCATACCTTAACGTGATTGGAGGAGAACACTAACTTCTAATTCTGTTACATTGCTATACAGGTATCTGTGGTGCTTGGCACTAAGAGAGGGTAGAGCACACTTTAAGAGAGCAAAGCCAGTTGTGCTCTCCTGGAGTCCTAGCCATGGATGGCTGTGGCATGTGAACCCTGAAGTCTGACTCTGCTTCCGCCCCATGAAAGGGCCAGTGCTCAGAGGGCTGCACACTTGACTGACCCTTCTTTCCAAACCTCAGTTAATTTAACAAGTTTTATTATTTCTATTCCACGTTTCATGAGAGTTTTTTAAAAAAAATGTCATTCATGGTTTGGGTTCAGGCATCTCCTAAATAAAATTCGATTTATTAAACACTATTTGGACAAAAGTTTTGGGACACCTGATCATTAAACCAACAGGCACTTTAATGACGTTGCATTCAAATAAATAGACTTTAATATAGAGTTGGTCCTCCCTTTACAACTATGACAGCTTCCACGCTTCTTGGAAGACTTTCCACACGATTTTGGAGTTTCTGTGGGAATTTGTGTTAGATGAGAAGGCCTGGCTCACAGTCTCTGTTCCAGTTCATCCCAAAGTTGTTGAATGGGGTTGAGGTCAGGGCTCTGTGTGGGCCAGTCAAGTTCTTCCACACCTCATCCAGCCATGTGTTTATAGACCTTGCTTTGTGCACTGCGACACAGTCATGCTGGAATAGAAAAGAGTCTTCCCCAAACTGTGTCCACAAAGTTGGGCAAAATGTCTTGGTATGCTGAAGCATTATGATTATTGTCCGTCACTGGAAGCAAGTGGCCCAATACTTTTGTCCATATAATGTATTCAAACTGACTTCAGGGTGATTTAAATTGGCCAGTGGACGAATATCTCTACTATTCTGTGTTTGCTGTTAAATCTTTGTTTCATTGTCCACTGCATGTGTTGGCATCACATTCATCGAAGAATCCCAAAATAGCATTTGCATCAGTTGCGTTTAGGTAACCTGGATCCACAAGCTTGCCAGTTTTAGGCTTATTGCTGACTAAACAAAAGCGTGTCATCAGCTCTTCGCCTCCTCACCAGTTAACAGCAATTTCAAAATGTGCTTACAGCTGTAATAAGCAGATTTAATGGATTTCTGAAATTGAATTCACAGCAGGCTTTCACACCTGTAGGCAACTGTGGTTTGCTCACAGTCACAAGTGAAGGCTTTTAGAGCCACAGAAAAACAGAAAGATAAAGCCCCCCCATCCCCAAAGGACCTTTGACTGTACTCGAAGGCTGTCCTCATTAGGGGAACTCTTAGTCATTATCTGGCATGCCTATCTACAGAGCAGATTTATTGCTAAGCAGTTCTTTCCAGAATCTGGGAATAGCAATGTTATGCTTTTATTCAGATGCTCTAAAATAGTAACAAACAAAAACCCAACAAAAAACAAACTGATTTTTGTTTATCCTGGTTTACTCCCATGGTGATACAGACCGTCACAGACTCAGTGGTGCTTTCAATTAAATATAACTACGCGTGCTTAGTCGATGTTATATAATCTAAACACGATCAAAATTCCCATTTGATTTTCCGTATTTCGAGCAGGGCTTTGGCGTGAACAAAAGGACTTGAGGTTATTATTTACAACTTGCTGTCCATATTTGGAGGCACATTGATTTCATGAACTCCGATACGTGGAAAGCAAACTAACGTGTGTGTGCGCTCATGCCAAGTCCGGAAAAGGACAAACTCAGTTTGGACTCTGCCCTCCTTGCTCTGTGCCAGCTGCTTGTCTGCCATGTCCTGCTGTTTATATTGGCAGTAACTGCCCAGCTGATACACTTTCTTGACTCGGGCGTCACACTGAAGGCTTCTTTTGCGTAAGCACTGAGTATTTATATGCAGTTTATCAAAAGAGAACGAGACTTTCATTTATTTGTCAACACAAGGGCCTGCTCCTAGTCAGCCTAGGGTGGCCCCACGCTTAAAAAAAAAAAAAAAAAGATTCATTAAAGCTGTGACAACACTCGTGCTGGCCCGCACATGCACTGGTGAAGCGTGCACCCTGGTATGAGGATAATGGAGCAGAAGCTTAATTACTGAGCAGAATAAAGTGGGTCAGAGGCTGCGGGAGAGCTTAGTGGAGCCTGGTGGCGTGAGGCGGTGCTGAGCTTTGACCGGGGATGGCCAGGGAGCAATGGCAGCCAGCTTAGTCACAGTTCTGTTACGCACCGGCACACAACAGAGCCACTGTCCCTAAGCCCTTATGCCATGCCTGCTTAATGTGCACTTGGCCACCCCCAGGGAGGACTATTCTAAGCAGGGCATATCATTCTGAGACATCTGTGTGGCACCATCAAGAGCTCTCGGCTCAACATCAGAGCCTTTAACCCACACTGTAGAAAAACAAATTTGTCATTCGATCTAAAAAACTCAAAAAGCAATTAAACAAGCAGTTTCACAAGTGTTTTATTTTTATTTTTTTCTCTGATAAAGCCTTAGAAGCCATTAGCCAGCTTAGTCATGCTAGAATTATAATATGTAAAAGATGAATATTCCTGTCACTAAACAATATTTTTAAAATATACATATATACATATATCATTTTTATATTTATATATGAAACACACACACACACACACACACACACACACACACACACACACCTATATATATATATATATATATATATGTTTTTTTTCATATCTAAATATAAATGTGGTATCAATTAGAAGTTTAGAATCC
>JBBIGA010000032.1:5638939-5652268 GCA_037576975.1 Alestes dentex
CTTCTCTTGATTGTTGACTTTGACACACATACACCTACCTCCTGGAGAGTGTTCTTGATCTGGCCAACTGTTGTGAAGCGTTTTTTCTTCACCAGGCCATCCACCACAGTTGTTTTCCGTGGTCTTCTGGGTCTTTTGGTGTTGCTGAGCTCACCGGTGCATTCTTTCTTTTTAAGAATGTTCCAAACAGTTGATCTGGCCACACCCAATGTTTGCTATCTCTCTGATGGGTTTGTTTTTATACTTATGGACCTGACTGTATATATACATTATAAGGTTATAATGATAATGATTAATAGTAATAATTATAATGATAATAGTAACACACACATACATATATATATATTTATGTAAGTTGCCCAAAGGAACATCAACTTAGAAAAAAAGCATGAGGGATGCACACAAGTGCAGTGACATAGATACATGCGTACACAGTTACTATACAATCCGGTATGTAATAAAGTTTGCATTTTGCCTCATTGGACTAAAGCTACATATACTGCAGTGCTTAATGGGCGGTGGAAGCTTTAAGACTTTAAAGACTTTAAAGCTCATCTGAAAATTCTTGTGGCATAAAAGCTGAAGCTTAAGATTCCAGTTTCACCTGTCATTCATTCTCTCCTGAAGCTGCATTCTTTTGATAGTGTAAACATGAATCACGGTGTTCTCAAGTTGAAGCATAAATCACTAGATCCAGACGGGAGGAATCCATTAAACATGGGAAGGGCCACTGGGCCATGAGGGGTTATAAATTGCTAACATCTATCCTACCACAGACATGATTCCTTATCTGAGTTCACCAGTTATTACAGACGTTTTACTGCAAATGACCTTTGCTATAAACTGAACCTTGATAGCCTATCTAAACTGAGGCTAAGTAATTCAGTGCTTTTTTGTCACTTTAACAAGGCCTAAGGAATAAAAAAAAGAAACGGTTAAGTGACCTCCTGAGTTGTGTGATTAATTGGTGTAGGGTCATAGAGCGAATCCAGCCGGTGCGATGCCATATGGGCCAATGTTCCTGGCTGAGTGTATTAAACTACTGCTAACTGCTATGTGTGTCAGTAGGGCTCTCTTGGGTGACTGGACAGCACACAGACACATAAACACATGTGCGGGCTGTTTGGAGCTAATAGACTCTGGCGTGTTCGCTCACCTGTGCGAGAGGGCCTTTAAACAGCTTGTCTCATTCTGCTTTAGTGTTTATGCTAGCAGAAATGGCTGCAGGCTACAGAGACTACAAACAGCTCCATTTACTATCATGCTAAGTGACTAGGCTAATAATCCAAAGCTCTTCAAGTTTCGCCACACTAGTTGCTATGGAAAATATATTTACTAGTGATCATCGCTAGATGAAACCTGAGTGACATCATCATTTTGCAGGGGTTTTGCAAACCACCGCATGCATGCCTAATTTGACTGATCTGAGTCATAATGCGATAAGAGACGTGCAATGCACTCACTCACTCACTCATGCCATCTATGGAAACCAGTAACAACATTAGGTGGAGTGATACGCCGCGGTATATTTTTATGAATAGTGTTAAAAAAAGAAATCACATTATGCGCTGAGACAACCCTGAATTGGACTGTGGGAGTGGAGCACTTCCTGTTTCGTGTAAATGCGCCACTCTGGAAGTTTGTGCGCTTGGTTTTACCAGTACTGCTGAGTGGACTTCAGTCAGATGTCATGGCTGGGAATTTCCGGCAAAATCTAAAAAAATTGAGTCAAAAAAATGACGTTATTCTGAAACTGACACTAAGACTTTACTCTGAAGTTTTGTTTTTTTTTTTTTTCACTGCACATCCTTTAGCACCAGAAAACTGGACCTGTGCTTTTTCAATTGGCCATTGGTCCAGTACCATAGGTTCTAGGATTTGATACCAACAAGACCTGCCATAGTCCTTGAGAATGTTCTCTGCATTTAACCCATTCACTCAAGGGAAGCAGTGGGCAGCCAGGAACATAGTGCCCAGGGAACAGCATCTAGAGACGGTACCTTGCTCAAGGGTACCTCAGTGGCCACTTAGAATTAAGTGACAGTTCAGGTCTTTTCAGTGACAGTATTTTTCCAAGTGAAGATTTGTCACCAAGCACCATTACAAAGCAGCGTGATACAAACTAGGATGGTGTGTGAATAAGTTGTGCTATGTTTAGAATGTTTATTGCTGTGTATCGAGGCAGCTAAGCTGCGCCATCATAAGATCTACATTGTGCTTGATTTTACACATGATTGTGTGTAATTTTAGATATTTGTGAGAAGGTGCAGAAAAACACACTATTATTTACAGTTAGCACAGCTAGAATTAAGCTGATAGATAAAGCTAGTTCACCCTTAGAAGAAAACAATGGCTTTACTGTACACATAGGTACACTAACCCTGGGATCATTAGTCTCAATTAATGTGTATCTTGTATCAGTTAATATCAGTTATAACTGCAAATTACAAATCACCATGTTTATCTTTAACTACATAGGGATGAGGGGGGAGCTTGAGTCTATCCTAGCGGTCATGGAGTGAAAGGCAGAGAAACACCCTGGACTGGTTGCCAGTCCATCACAGGGCAGACACACAGACAAACACACTGACACACACAGTCACACCAATTTAACATTTCCAGTTTGCCTGACTTTGGACCGTGGCATGAGTCTTTGGAGTCCCTGGAGGAAACCCATGTGGACACTGGGGGGAAAAAAAAAAACATGGACCATGACATAAATATGATTAATTGCTGTTGTTTTTCCTTTTTGTAGCTGGCACCAGAATCTCAAGCTCCATTGCTGGCTTTTCTGTGTTTCAACACACAGTGGGTGTGACAGGTTTAATAGGGAACATGTCATCAGAGACCTTTTTTTTTTTTCATTCGAAATGTCATTTTAATAGTTTGATGTTTACTGTTCGAAGAAAAAGTGAAAGCAGAGATCAGTAATGGTGACAACATTTCGTTTGTTTTCCTTTTTGCTTGTGTCGTAGAAAAATTAATCTGACACACAGTTAAATCTCTTCAGCTGTGTGTGCCTGTGTGAAGGATTATGTGACTCTGTTTCAGCTCGGCGATCCAAGCATTAAAGGGAGCGAACGAACCATGAGCAACCATGAGCTCTAACGTGACAGACAGTTTTTGTGATAATGTGTATGCTTTTTTGCGCTGATGTGTCTTGGTGTAAAAATATCTGTGGTTTTAAATAGTGAAAATCTGAATATTTATAATTATTAGATCATTCTGTCCTGATTTATTGATTAAAAAAAAAAGGTAATCACGCTAGGCCTAATGTCAAAATCTGTGGGAACGTAGAAGAGTGAAGAATTTTGTTTGATTACCAACAAGCCAATAAGTTAACGAGCAAACAAGATAGCCAAGTAGTCAATGCTTTAGAGAGGTGATGGTTCCAGGCGTCCCAACTGGTGGAAAAGGAACTAGATCTGTGAGCTGCGTTGGTTCCGATTATGGTCATTTCTTGTTTTTGATTACACACGCCATACAATATTAGAACACTGCTAAAGCCTCTATATTTGGCTGATACACACTAAAATAACTTTTTAGTTGACTTTGTCTTGGCAAAGGAATACGTCTGAGGCCCGCTCAGGCCCTTACATTTCAAGGGCAGGTGTCAGGTCTACAGAGGACCAGATTTTGGCATCCACCAGTCAAGTATTAACCCTATTTGTCATGTAAAGAGTTGGACAATCCGTAAGTGTGAAGGTCAGTCGGATCAGCTGTTGCTCTGTTTGATCTGGGCCCCGTCACACAGGTCATTTGTAACACCAAAGAAGGTCAACTTCAACTTCAGCCTATTTACTCTCGTCTCAGCTTACAAACCAGACTTGCCAGCTTAGCTTAGACTTCCACACAATGTACCCTGAGGAAATCCAAGGATTTAAGCACATTGTTCACACTTTGATGCACAGCCACTCTCATGACAATAGAAAGGAACGTGACAGTCAAGATGAACCCCAGCGACAGTCCAGGTTTCATCTCTCACCATCCGTCATCTATCCATCCTCTATCATACAGTTTACATCAATCACCAGAAGGTTTTCTCCATCCAAAGGTTATATCAGGTATGTTTCCGTTGTCTTTCTTCACAATCTGCAAACCGTGAGATGAAAACATGTAAAATAAATGTACTTGCTTCCACTAAAGTGACTTTGACAGATGTTTTACATAATGATGCCATTTCCTGCCCAAAAAAAAACAAACATGAGAGGCAGTGCATTTAACTGCTTGATAAATTGATAAATGTTTAGTTGACGGCTATGAAATATGATCAACAGTTTCAGTTTCCATGACATATGACAACAAATTTTACATAAAAACATTTAAAAAAATGGATGGAAATGTTTCTTGCCTGCTGGTAAACCTCCAAATACTGGGGAGACTCTTTAAACAGGTCCTAGGTGTAAAATGATCTGTGCTTTTAAATAAAGAAAATATGTGAATATTTATCATTATTATATAACTTCTGTCCCGATTTATAGATTTAAAGGAACTTCTTTAGCATCCCAGGCCTAATGTCAAAATCGTTGGGAGTGAAACATTGCAGAATTTTGTTTTGATTTCCAACAAGCCAATAAATTCAGCTAACTAGCAAACAAGATAGGGAAGTGGGCAATTTAGAGAGGTGATGTTCCAGGCATCCCAAAAGATGGAGGAGGAACTGGATCTGTGAGTACTGCTGGTTCCTATTAAAGTCATTTCTTGTTTTGATTACACGGTGGGAAAACAAATTTTGTTCCACTCCATACTCCATAATATTAGAACACTACTAAAGCCTGTACATATTCTCTATACTGCTTAAACAGGTTCTTTAGACATCTTCTTTACAAAACTTGAAAACACTGTTAATAGGAAAGTTCTTCTGTGCCACTGTGAACACTCTTTAATTGGGTACCATTAGTGTGGTTATTGTGGGTTTTGAAGTTGGGACACCATGACCACAGAAGCCTGTTTAAAGGCAGTGTCACTCCAGAAGAGTGAAAAGTCTCTGCCTGAGGTATAGAACTGAAACTGCTTGTGTTTTACTTTTTATCAAACTCTCAAGAACACACTTTATCACCATTTCTGTGGCAAAACCCTTTTTTGGCTTTCACACAAGCCTGTAAAATAGAAGCAGCATCTCAGAAGAGCAGGGGTGTCGCTGATAAGAAAGCTGATAACTGGTTTACTGGTTGGTTTACTAAGACTGCAGCTTATCCTGGAAGCTGTAAGTAGCTCAAAACATTACAGAAAAAGCAAGTTCAGTAATGAAGGTGTTAATAAATTTACCTCCAAATCGTTCTAAAGGGATGTAATTTCACCCCAGTTAAGAAAATCTGGGAGTCGGGGGTGGGCCGCGCAAACAAATTATGATAGGCACATGTGCCATGTCTTCTCATATATCTGGTCCCCAGTGTCATTATGATTCTTTCAGTTCGTGTTTGAGGCTCAAGGCTCATTTCTCACTGCTGTGTCTGCTGCCACTGCTAGGTCTCAAACAACAGGACACATATTTTAAAAGGCCGAGGAAAATCAAGACACAACCGGTCACAGCTGGTTGCTCAAGCTCTGATAAATCCGGTGGAATATGTAATCAGCTGGTATCTCCACCTCCTTTTTGCTCAGTCCTGTTTCGTGTGGTCCTCCCTCAAATGCATATGCGGGAGCAAGTAAAGCATAGTTTGTGTTTTTCCATGTTCACACCTCAGCAGGTGTGTGGCCTGAAGGTCATGGGCTCAAATCCCAAGCCTGCCAGGGGCACCACTGCGGTGCCCACTGCTTCACTTGGGTTGAATGCGGATAACAATTCTGTGCTGTTCACACTAGGTGTTGTGCTGTGGTGTGTTCACGTCTGACAAATGGACTCCTCACACTCAACTGGGGAAGGTTCTTTCATTTTTATGTTCATTTGCTTGCTCAGAAGAATATGTGTGAGATGGTCAAGTCAAGTAGAGTCCTGAGTCCTAGTTATGTTAGTGTAAGTGTATTACACAGAAAAGAGACTTTAATTTAGTTCACTTCCATAGTGAAACAGGTCCCCATTAATCAAATGGGTTTTGTGTTAGAAATTGTCAAAATGAACAACAACTGATGAAGCGTTTAGCAACGATGCTGAAGCGTAGCATAATTTGCATCAGATGTTAAAAATGCTTGTCCTTCATTTCTGAACCAGCCGACTTGCTGCATGTGACGGTCTCGTTAGCCTGCTAAGTGTGAGCCAAATCCTGCAGCTGTCATGATGTACAGTGAAGAGCAATGGCACTATTGACCCTTTCCATGTGCTAAGTGAGGTGTATGGGATCCATTTCAGGTCAAGAGGACAGTGCTGTACATGCATATCCCCCATCAGACTGGTGACATGGACATCAGCATGGCTCCATGGAGCTAATGTTACAAAGACACCTGCTGTTTATGGTGGCTGCGGTTTGGTCCAACTTGGTATAAACAAAAAAGGACACGAAGATGACCATGCTTTGAAAAAGACTATAGAGTAATGAGTCTGGAATATTAGAGTACGTTTGGATGTCAAATAGTATTCAGTGCTTCATAGACAATCCACAGATGAGTGGAGGAGCATGTGAAACATGGAGAAATACGGGAAATCTGCAGCCCAACAGTGAAAGTGGGAAATTACAGGGACAACACTGCTTTCAGTTTCAGTGTAGTAGTTCACAGAGCGCAGTTACATTACTGTGTACCTTCTGAACCTTGAAACGTTTAGCCTTTAACCGCTTATGCTACAAAACCATATTTGTTTGTTCTTCTGTCTGATGACAGTATGGAGAAATGTTGCATCATATGAGTGGCATGACTAGCATTCCTTCAGGTTTGGCTCGAAAGGTGTGTTCTGCCGGACTGACTCAGCTCAGTGTTGTGGGTGGATTGCAGAATACAAATCCAAAGTACAAAGCAATGAGTGAGACATGTGTGTCCTGCCCATCTATGGGAGTAGGTGGGATACTCCTTCACTGTTATATACAGAATATTCTGTGGGAGTATTTCACTGACAAACTACTTTAAACAGTGGCTCGCCTGAGAACTTTATGGCGTCAGTGTTACCCACAACAGATTGCGCAAAGTCAGTCCTTCATCGGTGCTTCCACACTCCTCAGTTCTCAGGAAGCCCACTGAGTGGAGATTGCTAGACGCATGTATAAGTATGTAGGTTTGTGCCATCATGTGACTACAGTATTTGCACATAACATGCGGTTGGTTTACTAAGACTGCAGCTTATTCTGGAATCTGTAAATAGCTTAAAAATATTAAAGAAAAAGCAAGTTCTGTAATGAAGGTGTTAATAAATTTACCTCCATATCATTCTAAAGGGATGTCATTTCACTCCAGTTAAGAAAATCTGGGAGTCAGGGATAGACTGCACGCGTATTATGGCTGCATCATGTGCCATGTGTTCTCATATATCTGGTCCCCAGTGTCATTATGATTCTTTCAGTTAGTGTTTGAGGCTCAAGGCTCATTTCTCACTGCTGTGTCTGCTGCCACTGCTAGGTCTCAAACAACAGGACACATATTTTAAAAGGCCGAGGAAAATCAAGACACAACCGGTCACAGCTGGTTGCTCAAGCTCTGATAAATCCGGTGGAATATGTAATCAGCTGGTATCTCCACCTCCTTTTTGCTCAGTCCTGTTTCGTGTGGCCCTCCCTCAAATGCATATGCAGGAGCTAGTAAAGCATAGTTTGTGTTTTTCCATGTACACACCTCAGCTGGTGTGTGGCCTGGTGGTTCGGGAGTTGCCCCAGTGATCGGAAGGTCATGGGCTGAAATCCCAAGCCTGCCAGGGGCACCACTGCGGTGCCCTTGAGGAAGGCAGCTGCCCACTGCTTCACTTGGGTTGAATGCAGATAACAGTTCTGTGCTGTTCACACTGTGTGTTGTGCTGTGGTGTGTTCACGTCTGACAAATGGACTCTTCACACTCATAAACCGGGACACTTTATCCGTAACATGCAAAAGGCTTAGTACGCAGGACCTAGTAATTGTAGAGAAAAGGCTAAAGTTTGGGTGAATAACTGCGCTGTGGGGAAGTCCCTGAGTCAGTTCAGGAAAACTGCCAGACAACGTCACAGCTGACCTCATCCTCCTAAAAACAGCTACTGCCCACCGTGAGTTGGCAGAGAGCTTCATTCTGTTTAGGAGTTTGTAAAAGTTCTCATTTTTCCTTGAGCAAGAGGTCCTGATTCAGAATGGGAGTCCTGCATCGGCCTCAGAGTTTCCCCACTGGTGCGGTCATGTCAGAGCAATGTTTTATCTCTGTGGGCTAGGACACTGTTTCCATGGAGATGGGCAATGGCTACAAACAGAGACAAGAGGAAGTAGAGCAGGAAGTGGCTCAGCCCGAATGACGCAGTCGTGGAGGGGGGCTCACGTGGATCCACACGCTGTCTGTCTGCACGCTTCTTCCATGTGCTGCAGCACTTAGATACAAAAATACTGTTCAGTTCGTTTGTGCACATGAGGGACGACAGTGTTGTACAGTCAGAAATGCTGTTTTGAACATGAAGACGTTTTTGAGGAACTGCTTTGGCTTTATTTGCTTTGCTCTGTGCTTCAAAAACAGTGGCATTGCAATTTGCAGCAATGTAGTGTAATGCACATATATGGAAATTCTCAATGGAAAACATAGACTCAGCAGCTGAAACTGGGTCTCTCCTCCCAAGGCCTGGATTCAGCTGTCAAAAACCACTGCAGCACACCCTGAACGCTGAAGTGAAGCACACATTTGCTGTAGCAACCACTCACCACTCCAGCAGCGGCGGAGATGCTGATTGGCTGCCCAAAATGTCATCCGACTGCTCCCCACACCCACCTCATCTGTCAGGACCAGCATAAAAAAGTATTATGTCATACTTCTTTGGTATTTTGGGTACTATTACAGCCTCAGCTAGCGATGCGGTGGCCGGCAAAATCATACATTTTCACACCTACTTGCAACGGCTCATTTCATATTTTCATGGGCAGGGCCATGAACATTAGGCTAAATAAACAGGTAAGATTGCAGGGGCTCTAAATTTGGCCGGTCTTTAAACTCATTTTCCTTTTTTTTTTAACCCATGAGTCACTCACCAACTTTATCCTACCCATTTAACGTGGGAGGAGAACGTATAAACAATCCTCAGCCCAAGATGTTTGTCAGCTTAAATGGAAAATGCTGTTTTTCGGCACAAACAGGCCAGAGGTTACATCATAAACACAAACTAAAACACACACACACACGAAAATGGGAGAAAAACAAGTTCATAATTCCTTCAGTAATAAGTATTGTTTTATTAGAAGCAGAAGGTACAAGAAACTGTGTCTTATAGGACCATCCCAAGAGGTAAGCTGCGTGAGAAATGTTGCTAGTTAAGCATTTGCCGGCGGAAAACAGCCGGTTTGGTGCTACTGTGCCTGCTGCAGGTCTATATGTCTACATAAACAGCCAGAAGACAATCCAAAACCAGCTAGATCTGGTTTTTCCTTGCTCTCTCTTGCCTCCGCCGAGCGAAACTGAAATCAGTTAACTGTCTGCCGATGACTCAGTGCTGTTGCCAAGGCCTTTGTTTCCCAATGAGAAAAACACACATGGCCGAGGCCAGAGTGCTGTCTGTGTTTGTATCCGAGGCGCACTCAGAGGGAACCCCTCATGGAAAGACTCGCGTCATGTCTTGTGCTTTCAGTGTAAACCTAGCCACTCTCTCGCTTCTTAACTACCCAGCTCCACCCATACTCAAATATACATTTGTGCATTCATAGTTTGCTATGGAATGTGATTGAGATTCAGACCGCTTGGGGGAGGGGGTGTCGACACTAATGCAACAGCCTCACAAAACAGCTTCCTTCCGAAATATTGAGTTACATTAATGTATAACCGCACAAACTGGACCGACAAACAATGTAGAATTCGTCTAAAATGAGGAACTTTACAGAGAACTAAGTTAAAATTATAACCAGACATGAGATGGACTGTGCCTGAGATAAAAGATGACAGCTCCAGGAAGCCCCCAGTGAAGATTCTTCTTTAAAGATTGACTCATGGGAAGATAAGGGAGCTTCTAAAAGATCTAGCCAGTGCGGAATGATGTATTCTTAGCGAAACTGTGGCTTAGATAACACTCAGAAACCTGTTGACACACTTGTACATATTAAAGGCACGCTCCTGGAGGCTAGGTATCATGTTGCATAGTTCAAAGCCCAGTCAAAGCCCATTGCTTGCGCCAAATACCTGGTATTCAGTTTAATATGTGACTTCGGAAAAACATTGTTGCAATGACTGAATATTAAAACGTGACATCTGTCCTCCGTGAGTTTTGAATCAGTCTTGCTCAATCTTGACTGTGATCAACATTATTCATGGACCAGAAATTTATGACTATAGTGTATTTCCAGTGAAACAATTATATCCAGAGTTCATTTCCGGTACACGGTCATAATAGTTTGGTAAATCAAAGGAAAAGACAATTAATTCAATACAGTTCTTACAAGCTTACAACCAGGCAAGCTTTCCAGTAAGTAACAGGTTTTTCTTAATCAATATCTGTCCAGCTACTGTCAGAATCATAGAAGATGTTGCTATTAGCTAAATAAGAACATGTTAGCTACTTTGTCAGTGTTATATCTAAAATCTTGTTTTCTGCCTCAGCTCTTCTTGATTTTTTTTTTTTTTACCTCCAATCACAGCTTACAACAAAGCACAGATGAATTTGCTGTTATGTTGTAATTGTTGTTATTTTAATTACATCAGCATCATTCTTGTATGTTAATGATACCATGTTTTGTCATCTATTTAGTTTCCTGTCATCAAAACAAATGGAAAACAGTTGCACAGATATATTTGACAGGTATTGTAAAATCACAGTACAGACTGTTGACCTTTGACAGCTAACTACAGAAGGCTCTTAAGATCTTAAGACTACAGAGGTTTAAGGTGGCCCTGTTTTTATTTAGCAACACGGGTCCAGACTTCTGACATCTTGCCGACGGATTAATCAATTAGCTCTTGCCACATATAGCATCAGTCCTGGCTCAGCTCTCCAATAACACTCTGTCCTGTGAAAGCAATAAGCTTTTTTTTTTTCTTGTGTACACACACACACACACACACACACACACACACACACAGCCACACACATACCCCTCACCCACCCACCCACACACAGCCACACACAAGTCTGTGACCCACATCTATGGAATCGTTTACCAGCCGGCACACCCATTCCTGAATGAATGAACATGTTGTTTTTCTCGTTCAAAGTCAGAGCTTCCAAAACAGCGACGGGAGCTCAGTCCAAAATTAGAAGCTTAAACCAAAACACGTAAGGAGTCAAGAGTAGTAGTGTTCTTTTTGTGTGCCAGCGGAGTTTGCCATTTCAGCCGTGGTTCACATATGGCTTTAATTGTTTTATAGCTGTGAACCTTAACCAAGCGTCTGGGTTCAGACGAGACTCGCCTTGGTTTTAAATACCTTTAGAAAACAGAGTGCATGTAAACATGATTGGTAATATTGCCCCGCTGCAGGACATTTTTTTCTGATAAAAACATTGAGAGACCGTGGCCCATTGAGCTTTGGCTTTGTTCATCAAAAATGTACTCTGAAACTTGATGCGTGTTCACAGTGGCCTTATGTAAGTGTAAAACAGAAGCACACCCTTGATACACAGGCAAAGTCTACAGCTGTTTGCCAACACTGCAGAACTGCTTCGGAAATACATTCTAATAATCAACATGAAGCGATCCCCAGTGACCGTCTGGGTCGTCAGAGTTCCCCGGGAGCATTCACTGGAGAACATTTTCATAGACACTTTCACGCTTGTTCGATTAGTGACTAGACTTAACATACTGCACGGAACTGCTGCGCAACAAGTGTTTACCAAGGACTGGATACGGTTTAAATTAAACCTTAATCTATCTAGAGCATCTTGATTGCAGAATGATTTGAATTTATCGATTTGCTGATGTTTGCCAGCTTGTTAATCATTCACAGTTGCTCAAACAATGAACGTCGACAAGTTTATGCGATTCTGGCAAAATGATCGAGACATTTTGGTCTTATGCAACTAAAAAAAACAGCACGAGCAGGGAGGAACATTTAATCGCAGTAAGGTCATAGCAAATGGGCCCGAAAACATCAACTCGGTGACACCCCGAGCCTGAACTTATCTACCCAGAGATCCTTTCAGCTGAATTCATTTATATTCAAATGTGATTGATCAGATGCTGAAAACGGATCCATTCTTGTTTGGTCTCTTTCCTATTATTTTAAAGGGCTAACATTTATACATTTTTTTTCCTTTCATTTTTCTTTTTCCTTTGTTCTCCATGGTTCACCTCTGACATTTGTGTTCTTTTATGTTCCAGCAACAACTATAAATCAGTTTTTCCAACCACTCCTAGTCTCTCAAAGTTAAACAGGCTGTTTCTGTTTTTGTCGCTGTGCCTTTAAGACTGATGAAGGTAAACAACCTCTGTTCCAGTTGGCTGCCCTGTACTGCACCTCGTCTGAAATGCAGGACAGGCAAAAACACTCTTTAGGTTGAATAGACAAATGCATATAAAGAAATGTATATGTGTAGAGTGAGGGTTAGAACCTGCAACTTTGTGGTCATCGGGTTCACAGACAAATGTTTTACCCACTAGGCTACTAAAACCCTTTAGTGTATGTAACTCTTGTCTAGTTATACATTACAACCATGTAACTACTAGTGATGTACTCACTATTATAGACGGTTTACAGTAGTACAGTTTATGTAATTCTATAAACTTGTTGTGCATGTGATTATAGAAATGTATTGTAATGTAAAGACGTGACTGTATGAGTAAAAACTGAAGTTGACGCACGTTTGAAAATGTAAGCTGAATTGCTGTAATCCAGCTGTAGCGGTAAATTAATCACTAATGCATTGTTGAAGTGTTAATACACAGTTAGTAGAGACACTTCATATGCACTGTGAGCAGGTTTTCTATTTGATACTGTCGCATTTTCCTGTCTCTTGAAGTCTCCAGCTTAGTTCGAAAAACCGCTGATGCATCACTGTTTTTCCCACCTAACTGACCACAAGGCGCTTTCTTATGCCTTTTCCCTTCCACTCTCCAAGTGATGACGTGAGAAGCTGGCAATGCAAGAGGTTTAAGACGTGGAAAAAGCCAATCTGTGTCCTATTTGCAGTTCTCTCCCTAAGGGAAACGAAGCTCTATATTTAGTGCTAAAATGTTGGCCCGCAAGAACTACCAACTGTGCCGATAAATCAAGACCATATATTAGGAATCTGTAAAAAAAAAAAAAAAAAAAAACAAAACTCGCCATGAAATGATAAAATCTACGCAAATACAAAAAAGAAACTTACAGTTTAGTGAA
>JBBIGA010000032.1:5652280-5689018 GCA_037576975.1 Alestes dentex
GTAGGAAGTGGGAAAAAAAAAAAAAAAAAAAAAGCAAAAAAAAAAAGCTATAAATAAATGTCACCTATAAATAAATGTTTTTTAGGATTCATTTAGGATTTTGGGTGGGACAAATAGCAACATATCTCTTGGGAGAGTGAGCAAATACTTCTTTTACTCTCCAACCAGCATTTTACTCTTAACTGTTTGTCTTACCTCACATCTTAGTATGATCTAATGATACAGGAAAAAGAAAATCCTTTTATAGCAGTTTCAAAGGATTAATAATTACCCTCCGCGCATGGACAATATATTTGATTAGTTAAAAAAAAAAACCAAACACTCAGCTCTATTTACTTATTTGTTTGTTTGTTTACTGGGCAGAGGAGTACAGGAGGATCTGCTGATGCATATTCTTTGCCTATTGTAATCTGGGAGGGAGATTAAGAAAAGCTTACTCTCAGCAGGGTGCGATCATTGCTGCATGTGTTGCAAAAAATAGCTCAGTGCCCCTGTGATTAAATGCATATTATAGCTTTTCAGGATAGACACGGCTAGGGACAGAGCAGCGCTTGGCCACGCGAGTGGCGCGGACACTCGGCTTGGCTAGCAGACGGTCAAAAACCTGGCAAATAAAGTCAAAAAAACCATTTCAGCTATCTTTGGCTTGTCTTTTGCTCCAGATGCGAGTTCAGAGGACGGTCACTGGCCCAAACCCAGGCACAGGGCTGTGAAAAATAAAACAGCTCTCTTTTTTCCTGCTGGAAAAGGAAGCGGTGGCTCTTAAAAGCCCACTTATTAATACAATGGCTATTTTGACTGTTTACAGTAGTCTTCAGGGGAAAAAAAAAAAAAAAAAAAAGACAATAAGTTTGAACTACTAAAACAAAAAACACAGAACATATCCTACAAGACAAATAAAATTGGAGATCACACTGAACCATGAAAGTCATTCTTTTGTGAGGTCGTGTTATAGTAATTATGTGCAGTAATGTACATACTCGTCAAGGAAAATGAACAGATTTAGCAGTACTGAACAATTGCATCATTATTACAGGTACACAGTTTGTAAGATAAGTAGTTATTGGAGATTATAATGGTCAGCATGATACCTCAATTTGTCTCATGGAGCACACACTTCCTGGCGCAGAACAGCTGCCAGGCCGCTGAAATTATTGTTGCATCAGCGTGAGAGAGGAGTGAAGCCTACAGTGACTTCGTAATGTGCGACTCTTAGTTTTTAACCCCGGCCTAATGAGAGACATACAGGCCCTTGCATAAGAAGGTCTCGGAGACGCTCTTACCAAATCTTACGTCAGCGGTCCTAATGAGGAGCTGTGGTTAGGCCAGACAAGTCATTATATTATCAACGCAGTTCAGCTGATTCGGGAATGTTGTGATGTAATTGTAAAATGAAAAAAACAAAAAGCAAAACAGTAATGTAATTTTCAAATGAAATTCCATGTGTTTCGCTCTTTGTTTCGGACCTATCCGTGTTGAGATTGAGATTTATTCCATGGGAATGCAGTGAAAGTGAAAGGAAAAGGTCGAGTCTTTCTATCTCTGTGTCTCTTTCCTGTATTTGAGAAACGAGCTTTTTGGCAGCATCCTGACAGGGTGTCTTTCTCCTCCTCTTTCCATCAAGGAAATCCTTTCCCACTGACAGTTCATAATCCCACTGGCACTAGAGCAGTTTGAAGAAAGGATGAAAGCAAAAAAAAAAAAAAAATCCAAAATGTACTTTTATGTGATTATCAACCCTTTAACATCTAGGACATGCCTGCCTAAATTGGGACCCCCCACTCTCATTTTAGCTGGAAGCAAAAGTGATTTAATGGAATATTTGTCAATGGAACAATTCACTTAGGAGACTTTGGATGGTTCTTCAAACAACCATTTTTGTAAATGAGATGTGTGGCATGAAGCACCTAATGAGGTTTGAGGTATGTCCATCTAATAAAAGTTCTACTTTTCAGTTTCTGCTTTTTTCCCTTAGAACCGTACAATTTACTCCAGAGGTGCACAGCCCTGGTTTTAATGGCCTGGTGTCCCACACAATTTGTTCTCCCACTTAAACACTAAACTTCGTGATTAGAAGGGGATTCCACTGTTTTTTTTTTCCAAAACTGTCTGCATGTTTGCAAAACTCAGTCATTAAGACCTAATCAAACAAAACCAAACTCACATCCACATGAACTAACATGTGTTTTTGAGTTTCCTTATGTAATGCTAATAATGGTAATACTGGAAAGTCTGAAAACATCATATTTCTTTTGGGACTATTTTGCCTTACAACACCCTGCTTGTAACTCTCCATCGCTGATATAAAAAAAAATTATAGGCCAAATGCTTTCCTCAAAACAATCATAAAACAATTTCTGAGGCACCAAGCAGCATATTAACTTCCTGTAGGGAGCCTTTAGAAGCCTTAATTGCTTCAGACATCTGGTTCCTGCCACCACCACTGCGAGCAATTCTGTAAAATTCTTAGCTTTTATATCTAAATCATTTCATTATGCAAACATTATTAAAAAAAAAAAATCAGCAGAATTTCCCCAGAATGATGAACTGAATTAAATGTGCTGGACACTGGGCCTCCAAAACTAGTGTTGTAAACCCCTCTTCTAGATTGTGCCCTGGAATGGAAAGTCAATGGAAAGTTTCATTGGAAATATACACACTCATAGTAATAACAGAAGCATTTTGTCTTTCTTAAATTACAGCATTACAACATTACAAAATTACAAATTACAACACAAGAAGACAAAAATAGAGACACTTTGTTTATTGCATAGTAGTACAGTTCAAAGTCATTTGGACAGTATAAACAGGCGTACTCCAGCATGTACTGCGGTATCAGCGTTAATAACCATGGACAGTATATTACAGTACATAGAAACAAACGGAAAATTTCAGATCTCATGTATAAGGGAAATCATTGGACAACTGTGATATTGTGTTGAGAAAGCAATTGATCCACAATCCACAATCACTGCAGTCCCTACAACTTGATGATTAGCAGTTTGCTCTGGACACAAAGTAATAAAAGGTGCTAATGAAGATTAAGGACCTCTGAGTATAACGATAACTCCTCACAGTACCTTTGATTAAGAAGTTGATGAGTACAAAGGTCAGAGACCACAAATCTTACTCCTTAAAGATAGCTCTACTAAATGTTCAGAGGTATTGTTAAAAGGATAGTTTGATTCTACACAACACAATAGAGGTGTGTTAAGGAGGAACTTGATTGGTATGTTAATAAACTGTGGGTCACATCCATGTTTTAGCATTTGCTTACCACAGCATAGCTGAAGGCTCGCCATGAGACTTTATTAAATGGTCAGGTAACTGGTTCAAACTGGCATGGAGTCTTTGAAGGAAGCCCTGCAGTCAGCTGCTGGGTGGGGTAGCACCGTCTAGCAACCCAGCCAACGAGGACATGAAGTCTCTTATTATCCACCTCGTGGAGAACCTATTTGTAATCAAGCCGCGTGCCAAGAATCAATCTAATCTAATGGCCATGATATCCTCGGCTGGACACACGAGATCTGCTGGCAGTGAGCTCTGTAATGGGAAAAGATAGAAGCCAGAAGCTGAAACTGTGTTGGTTAAAGTGAACCTGTAAGTAGCAGAAGCTCAGGTCCAGCCAGGTCAAGTAGGTTTATTGTCATTTCAACCATAGACACAGTACAGAGTGAAATTAAACAATATTCCTCCAGGACCATGGCGAAAAACAAGGACAAAAACAGAACACCACAGTACTACGTAAGTGCAGATAGGACAACATACACAGTGTGCAAAAAGAGCAAGAGAGGGTGCAAGAGAGCACCAAAACTACGGAGCAAGGCAACATTTAGTTTGCTCAAAAAAAGCAGTCATTTGAATAAATAAAGTATTATGACGAAAAAAAACGTATTGTAGCAGCAGAGTCGATTAAGAGTGCAATTTATAAATTGTGCAAATAACAGCAGGACAGAGAATGTGCAGTATAAATTTAAAGGAGCAATTGGGGTGTTAGTTGTTACTTTCAGACAGAACAGCTCACTGTGTATGTGCATTGTGTTAGGAGAAGGAAGAAGCGAAGTTCAGGGGTGTGTTTATATATGTGTGTGTGTGGCTGCAGTTATGATTCGGTTCAGATCGAGGAGTCTGATGAATAAAACTGTTTCCCATTTCGGTGGTGAAGGTTCGAATGTGAAGGAACCTTTTGCCAGACAGAAGGAGGGTGTGTGAGGGGTGTGTGTGGGGTCCTCTACAACAGTGGCCCCTAACCTTTTTTGCGCCACGGAACAGTTTCATGTTAAACAATATTTTACGGACTGGTATAGATACAACTAAGAACAAAGCGCGTTTGTTTTTTACTCATTTTGTTGGCTTGTGGGCAATTTTTTTTAATATCACGTGACTGAGACGAGTGTTTTGGTATTTTTTTTTTTTCAAAATAAAAGATCTTTCAGACTCTGATGATCATTAAATCATTTTTATTCTGTCTTTTTATGCGGCCTGCTACCAAATGACTCGGTGGTTGGGGACCTCTAATCTACAATACTAGTGGCTTTGTGGATGCAGCGTGTGATGTAAATACACGATTATTAGGGAAGAGAGACCCCAATAGTCTTCTCAGTATCCTGTCCTCAGTATCCTGTGTAGCGTCTTGCAATTCAAGATGAAACAATTTGCGACCCATGCCATGATGCAGCTACAGAGAATGCTTTCTACAGTCCCTCTGTAGAATGTGGTAAAGACTGGGGAAAAATTGGGGGTTGATTTGGGGGGGTCTACTGGTGGACTGCTGGACCTTCTTGGCAAAGAAATGATGGGAGTGCGTGTAATGGGACAATATTCACTGAGGCAGGACACTGACGACTTCAGGATGATGGTGGTGGCTTTCAACCCCATTGGAACAACGGTGGTGCTCAGAGAGATATTTAACATGTCTGTGAGGACATCTGCCAGCTGGTCTCCACATCCTCTGAGCACCTGACCGGGAATGTTGTCTGGTCCGCAGCCTTCCGTGAGTTGACTCTAATCTGAGTTTTCCTCACTTCAGCTACTGTCAGACAAAGCACCTGGTTGTTGTGGGGCAAGGTGTCTCTGTATTCTGTATAATGTATAGTGAGGTTTTTTTTTTTTGGTTTACTGAACTCAAAATTATATGTTACATGTATGCATGCTTCTTAAAGTTAAAATGCTGCAGATGTTTCACAGTGTAGTTCTGGCATGAAACAGCCTGAGAAGTCCTAAACCTACAGAACAGAATACTTTCTGCTGTTTAAGCTGACATTCAGATGCTATGATCCTGAAAAAAAAAAACAAAAACAAAAAAACCTTCATTACCATTTGGTCATCAATAGTTAATGGAATGGGTGACTGAGCAGAACGGTCTGACATTTAATTTGTTCGCTGGCTTTAGGCCCAGACTTTTGAGGCTTTCCAGCACTGAGGCATCCACCAAAGTAGCAGCTGAGCTTTCTGTCTAGTGAGAAAACTGCTGCCACTGCAGGTGAACCTCCAGTCATGTGCTTTGCAGGATCTCTGCAGCAGACAAACAAGGTTTCAAGCTGAAATAGAAAGAAAAAAACCCCCCAACCAGCTCAACTCAAAACAGGTCTGAACTGTTCGTGTTTCAAATGCAGGGAATACTCAAGTTGCAGTGAAGGGAATTCCTGCCGTGAGAGCTCAGCACACACAAAGATGACGGTGTTTACCGAAGTGTTTACTGCAGTGCGTGTGATGTCGACAGACGTATCATACAGGGCAAGTCATACTGATCAAGCACTCTCTGTGGCTGATAAAGCTGTTCTCGTGTAGTTATCTGAATGTGATATCTGAGTTTTGAGAGGAGGGTAAATATTATGTTGCTAAGGAACCCTTGATAGGTGAATAAATAAAGCAAAAGTAGAATACGCTGAGGCGGACGACGCGCATCATTTCTGGATGAAAGGGAACAACAGTCATTTTCCCAGCTAAGTATTTGTCTGTGGTCTGAAATCTGGATTAAGGGATAGTCTGCTTAGAAGCAGTACTTTTGTTTGCTTTTTCATGTTCCTATATTACAGTTTTGACTTTCATGAGAAACAGCAGTTACCGCCAGTGTCCTATGATAAGCTTTACCTGTTCCTTATTTTGACCCCGGGGTGTTATTAAATCTGCCTTGTCTATGCCTGCCTGCCCAAGAGTGAGTGAGGCCCTACTGGCATTTTGCAGGATTGGGAGAGTATAGACCGAAAGTGTCACCACTGAACCTCATTTATGGAACACTGATAAATCATTTTTATGTCATATCGGGATGACACTACTTTAAAAAACGAACAGCAAAATACAGAGGCACAAACATGATATTACACGTTTTTGAGCATTGTCAGCGAAGGCTTACTTCACCGTAAACAATTCCGAACAATTGGCAACTTCTGATTTTCCGAAGTAAAGTCAAGATTCCTGACCGTCAAGTGATTTGGAAACCACAAAACTGAGATATAGCTTAAGACTGATGCAGTCAATTACACAACACTGCCTCCGATTCACTAACTCAATGGGAAAGGAATGACTTCAGTACCTGAAAAAACTCATTTAGCTGACATTCCATGACTTCAGAAGACACAGAAGACTGTGTAATAACTTTTGCGTTGTGTAACAAAACTAAAACCTCCTTATTTGCTTTCTTCAAAAAAGTGACCGCTCTGAGCCAACTTCGTGGGAGTATATGGAATGGCAGCGGTTCTATAAGCCTCATTCGCCCGTTTGTGAGGTATTCGGCAAGTATGTGAATGTCTCATTTCTTATGTGCAGCTCCTGAACCTGCATGTCTCGCCAGTCTTGACACAGGGCATTCCAGTTCAGCAGAGAGGCCTCACTGATTCAGAAGGACAGACTAGAGCTCCCCTACAGGTTGTGGACAGACACTGGCAGTGAATTAGCCGTCCAGGTTACTGGCATGTATTAAACCGCTCAGTTGTTTTCTTTATAAGATGTTTGTGTTGCCTTGGCTCATTGAAAGAAGATAAATGAAAAGGCTTCATCTCATTTTTAGTCAATGCCCCAGTTTTGTTGTTGGTATGGCTTTGTTTATACATCTCACCTCGTTATTTTCTTTTTTGTGAAAATGCATTTTCAACCTCAGAATGCAGCGGCTGTGAGCATACCTCAGCAAAAACCCTTCGAACAGTGACGTCTCTTTACATGGATACTCTCTAGAATGCTGTGCCTATGTCTGTAGTTGGTGTTACATCACTGGGAAGCCGCAATGAAATCTGGAAAACGAAAAAAAAAAGGAAAAAAAACAGGCGGTGTACTTTAGTACTTTTGAAAAGGAAGCTCTATCTGACACCCAGCCCTTCCACTTCCTGGAATAGGGCGCAGCTCTTACAGATGGTCAAACTGTATTGCCCTACTTACTACCTGCTTAAAGTCTATGTGCTCCATTCATTACTAAGCTCCATGTTGGCCAAGTTTGTTCCAGTCCAGCTGAAGCCCATATGGCTTAAAGTAAAAGGCCTTAAAGGCTTAAGCACTAAAAATACTTGCTTAGTGACACAAATGGCACGCATAAGGAGTCACTGAATGTTTAACTCACTGAAGTGATTTTACGCTATCATGAGCTATTGTGTTTTTGTTTGTTTGGAAAAAACCTTGCATTTGTAGGACCTTCACATCATCGGGAGGTTCGTTAAACTTTACAAAAGGTTCTTCTCAATCACACATCTAATATGCACTTTTAAAGAACCATGTGCTGAGACATCCTTTAGTATTCGTGTACAGCATGCTTCCATAAAAGTCTTGAGCATCTTTATGTTTTAAAGTGCCAGCAAGGCCCTTTCTGTTAAAGTCCACTCTGACACGCTGAAGCACTGTTAAACAAACTGAGCACATGTGTTGGCCAGCAGTGTTTAGAGTGCCCTCTGCACCCAGGCAGGTGCCCCGGCATGTGAGACGGCCCGACCAATAGGACACATTAATCCCAGAGCAGTGAACACCGCTGACAAGATTAGAGACATCATGCTGGCACAGCGGACAGGAGAAGGGGGCAGGAAGGAGCTCTTTCCTGCTGCTGACCACTCATCCGCTGACGGCACGCTCTCGTTGGGGATGGCGTGGCCTTTCCTGCCCCTCTGGACGGTAAATGCAGGGCATGGCTGGGAATCGCCTGCGGGGGAAAGTCTCTCTGCTTGTGCACCTGTGAGGAGGGGCCGCCTCTCTCTGGATCACTCACACGCACTGCTCTGATGTGCCGACCGCTCCCCCACCGTGCCGGGCGTGCGATTCCAGCCAAATTTGCAACAGCGCAACGGGTCGAGCCCGGCCTAAAGCCTTAATTGCCTCCAACCACGGGATTAAGTCTGGTGGCCAGACAGCAAGTCCAGTATGTCTGGAACAAACTGGTCAACCATTCACAATGCCTTCTGATGGAGCACCACTCGGGGTCTCCAGTCACCCCTGATGAGAACATTTCCAAAACAAGGGCTTAACTGGAGAAAGTAGCAAGCAATGAGCAGAATGTACTGGCGATCACGTGTAGAGCGACGTGGGCCTGCACACATGAGAGAAGCATGCAAGCAGCTGAGCCTGGGACTGCGTAATGAAAGGGTTTAGCTGACCTCCTTCATTTAATGTGCCCAAAATATAAAAAAAAACAGCTATGCCATTATACTATTACAAATGTATCAATTTCATAGGAGAATATTTCTAAAATATTTATGTATTTATTTGGTTATAAATGTGTTTTTGGTGATCCGTAATGTTCTTTTATCACAAATTTGATGTTTTACATTAGAATAATGTAAAAACTTATGTCTGTATTTGGAATTTTACATAGTATTTGAACAGAACAAAGATTACACGATACAAAATAACCCTGCTGTTGGTTTGCATTTATTTTTAGCAGGTTTCCGTTACATAAGCGTCGGGTGGCAAAAAGACAAAGGTTGAATCAGTTTTTCCTCTGAAAGCAGGCTCGTCTCCCGTGCCCGCGGGCAAGGCCTCCCAGGTGGAGCGGAGTTGGAACTACAGCACAGTGTGCTGGTGTGTCTCAACAGGCTTGCCGTGCGGTGTTCCTGCCAGAGAAAGGAGGATGTGGAGAAATTTAGCAAACAACTAGAATGTGATTTGTGCTGGGATAATTAGCCGTTTTACGGTTCATGACATGTAGAGACTGAGTGATGTAATCACACCAAATTACATCCAAGTAATTAGTCACATGATACACCTACCTTGGAACCCTTGATGACAGAACGATCACTTTACTGGAAACACTATGATGATTCACCTTAGTGGTGGCGGACCACTCTCAGCCTGGCAGTGACAATGCCCTGTGTAAAAACTTCCATACAAGCACACATACCAGCACCACACATCTTACCACACCACTCTTATATCAGTGCTATTGTTGAGAAAGGCCCTCCACACAGATAACATCCAGGCAGGTGGACCTCGGTGGCCAGTGAATGTATAAGATGTATTAGATGAAATGATGATAAGATGACAATATATACATTATATGGATTAAAAGTATTGGGACGTCTGATCATTACACCAAGAGGGAATTTAATGACACTGCATTCAAATACATAGACTTTAATACGTAGTCGGTCCCCTTTGCAGCTGTGACGGCTTCCATTGTTCTTGGAAAGCTTTCCACAAGATTTTGGAGTTTCTGTAGGGAATTTGTGCCCATTCATTCTGTGGAGCGTTTATGAGGTCCGCCACTGATGCTGGACGAGAAGGCCTGGCTCGCAATCTCTGTTCCAGTTCATCCCATCCAACTGTGTCTTTACTGACCTTGCTTTGTGCACTGGGGCACAGTCATGCTGGAATAAAAAAAGGTTCTTCTCCAAACTGTGCCCACAAAGTTGGAGGCATGGCGCTGCCCAAAATGTCTTGGCATGCTGAAGCATTACGATCGCCCTTCACTGGAAGCAAGGGGCCTAGCCAAAACCCTGGAAAACAGGTGCGTCCCAATACTTTTGTCCATGTAGCGTATGCAAATACAAAATCTTTCTGTTCTTTAACTTACGTTTTGAATGCGCCAATAAAGGCTATAATGATATACCCTAGGCTATGTTGTTATTTGTCTCCTAGTCACCGGGACTCATTGCAAATACAGTGCAGTATGTCAGCGCTGTGTGAAGACACTGGAATAGTAAAACAGCACACGAACCCCTTTGTACAGGATGCCTCAGGCTTCATTCTTCTAACAGTACTTCAGACAGAGCTGAACAGATGAAGAAGGATTAGTGTTATAACAAACCTTGTTTAACACACCAAAAAGAACGCGGCAATATTCAGCATTTTTATTTGTTTAGGCCGTCAAGCTGTCATGCAGTTTATTACTCTGTTTTCTCACTCTGCTCTAGCCTCAACACCCTAAAATTACTGTCGACACCCAAGCTGAAGGAACGGTCTGTTCCTAAATAAAACGTAAATACTGAGAGACATGTCATTTTCATTTTTCTTTGCTGGTATGTCTTGTCTCAATTAAGGGAGAGGTGCCAGATCAGCTCAAGAACCAGCAAACTGCAATTAACTACAACAAAAAAATGCATATAAAGCCTTGTTTACTACTCCTAGCTGTCATCATTACATGTTACGTAACTCAAAAAAGCAAAACACAAAAACTAGGGTTCCCCGTGTGTGTGCCGCTGTGTGTTTCTAGGTCATAGGATCTGTAACATTTAACACATATTTCTGAAAATGACAGTTCCGTAATGATAATTGGATGTATGGTTGTTAAACCTTTAATTCAGGATTCAGTTCCCGATCTCAGTTCGATCCCACACTACATACTTTTGTATCTCAAGTTGAACATCTGATAACTACTTAGCAAGCTCCTGTTTTAACTGTATTATTGAATTCTAAGCAATTTCTTGCACATCTAATCTACAAAGATATTCTTTAAATAGGTCCATTAAAAAGATATTTAAAGGGTTCCCTGGGAGCAAGAGGTGGTTCTATGGGATCCTTCCAGAAGAATCTTTACTGTACGATGTAGTCTTGTAAAATGTATTCTTATAAAATGTGGTCTTATGAAACATAGTCTTAGATGTACCCTTATAAAACACCTTCATGTAATTGTGATAGTCCATCCAATCAAGAAACTGAAGACGTATGTGAGTATGAAGCAGGCCAAGCTAAACTGGTAAAGGCCTCAAGAGCTAGTGTCAGGAGCTCCTTCTGCTAGGACTAGTCGGTTTAATAATAGCTCGCTCGCTTTTATACTGCAGCAAAATGCAGAAGTGCATCACATGACCCTGGTGCTAAGGCTTTCCCATCCCACCCAAGATGTGAACAAAGTATCTTGAAAGCGTTGAAGTCACTGCTCTAACCGCAACTTCCCCTATCTCTGATGGCAACTGTTGAAATGCTCATGAAACTACAGGGTGACAGCATTTCCTGTTCAAATGTATTTTTGCCATCTTTGAGCACTTTGTTGGCGCCAACACCACCTGACATCAGAAATAATTTATATATAAATATCTAGTTTATATATAAATATATCTAGACTTCTTTTTGAGTCAATAAAATGGTATCTGATGTCAGATGACGCTGATGCATATATATGTATATATATATATATAGATAGATAGATAGATAGATAGATAGATATAGATATAGATACAGCAGAGAGAATTAGTAGATGTTTCTTTGCACATCTTGCGAGTGGTGTTGACGCTGAATTTATTTTGGAAAAATCTGTTACAAAGACACAGACACAAAGGCAAAGCTTCAGACAGAACACCTACTTTGAAAGCAGAAGTGAGATTTGCTCTGTCCTTTGATTGCATGGACTGTAAGTATCAGCAATATCATACGAGATGTTCTCGAACTGTTTGCCTGTACGTGCATAGCAACCACACTTTCATCACTCTGATGAAAGCTGCGACACAGTGTGTTCCCAACCACGGCGTGTGACACTCCTCTCTCTGTAAACAACCAACTGCCACAAAACAAAAGATTTTCATGTAAGATTTTGGTGTACCTTTTTAATATAGACACCACGTACACGTAAGCACATCTGTAATGTGTTGTAAACGTCCGCATTTCTCTCCATGGTCCAGGTCCCCACCGAAGAAACTTTCTCACCATCTTAATTGTCTTTGTTGTTGTTGCTTTATCACTTCAAATCATGAGCCATGAAACTCTGCACTCTTCTCTAAGTCCAAGATTGCACTTTGAGGTAAAAGGTGTAAAAAAATATGCGGTTTATATATGAGGTCTTTTAGGCTAACAGATAATGACTGTAGCCCAGCTGCTGTGGCTGGTGCACTCTTGCACACTAACATGCCCCTTCTTTCCTACTTTGCTGAGAATGCTCTATCACCACAATAGAATGGTCCAGTGGCGGTACCTTTGCACTGATGCATGTAGAAGAGGAGTGCTGATAAAGTGTGCAGCAAAATATGGGCAACAGTTATTGTCACGCTACAAGGTGCACCTAAATGGTAGATGTACCTGAAAGAATAGTCAATAAACAGTCAACTCAGGCCAGTGTGTACAGCAGTTTTGCTGGACTGTATTGTTTAATTGTTGTTGAACGGTATTGGCTTAGGTGTCCAGGAGCAAAAAGTCAGTCCACTGAGAATGTAATCCTAGGACCATAATAAGATTACAAGCTACTTTTGACTCTCAAGAATACTTGGAGGACTGTTGAGCATCATCTGTTTGATATTTGATATTGAGTGGGAATCTGTGGCTGAGCTGGTCTCTGGGTGCTCCTCGGTTTTATTAAGAGTGCTTGCTGTCTGCACTCAGTTGGTTGTTTTGTCTCGTGATGAATACAAGAAACACATTTTTGAGGGCCTGAGACAATACACATGTAAATGAGGCTTCACAGAGCGGGCCTGCATTTTAATGAGTCCAGAGAAATGACTATTTTTTTTTTTTTACTATTATTTGCTATGAGAACAAAGCTTGCCTGCTGAGCCATCTATGGGTCACTCACCAGTACTACGAGTGTGACCACAGGCCCAGAAGGCCTCAGCTCCCTGGAAGAGCATGTCAGTGTAGAAGGGCTTGGTGCATACACTTGAACCCATTAAATGGCGACTATCAGCTGGTGGGTCCACAACTGCATTGCACATACCTACAATTTAAGAATAACTGAGCCCATTTTCCATCTAATAACTGTCTATTAAGCATTAGGTTTTAATAAGACTAGGATTTTAAGGGTTTAATCTCACTTTGAATCTGACTTTTTACCTGTCCTAGCACCTGACCCAGGTGCTAATTTCATAATCAACGTTTGTTTTGAGAAATCTGGCTATGGCCTGTCCTGTCTCATATCATGAAAATAAAAGAATGACGTATGTATGTTAGTTCAAGAGCTGTTTATCGCTTAACCTTTACCGGAGTTAAGCAATGTTTTACTTCAGGCTGTTATTGGGAGAACTGGGGGAATTTATGACTGATATTTTGGAACTGCTGAAGTTTTAATTACACTTGCCAGAGCCAAAATGTTTTGGTCTTATATGAAGCGTTGCACAGTTCAGGGATTCACCAGTCAGTCGAGAAAACCGGTCTAGGAACTTAGTGTACCTGAACTGCTCTGAGACTGTATTTTTGACCTTAAGGCTGGCACGTCGCCCAGGAAAGTTTGCGTGCCACTCCTGTTAAGAAGATTTGCATCTTTACCGGCAGAATAGTGACTGAAGCATACAGCCACACCACAAACATGACAATAAGGGAGCTGAACTTTCCTGCTCTCTCTGTCTGGCTAAGGTTCTGGGTCACATACGGGTAAAGCTCTAATGACATCAAACATGAGCCCTGAGCCTCTGCATTTCAGGAAGCAAAAACACTGTTAGGTAAGAAACTATATTTGGGGTCATGAACAGAAGAGCTGGAGGAGCATATCTAAAAGACTCATGGCTTGGACATTTTGTCCTATGAAACAAATACAAAGCTTTAACTGATGTAAAACCGTTACATTACTTGAACGTAATGTAGGGGAAAAAAAAACAATTCTTCATACTCACGTCTTATGCACCAAAAAGGTTCTTTGAAGCACCATCCCTTGAAAAGTAACCAAAAGCAGTTCTTCTATGGAATCACTCCAAAGAACACTTTGTGACAGCTTTACTATTAAAGTGTCTCTAAACGATGCTACAGTCTCAGTTATTAAGCCTTGGCTGAACATTTTAGTTGCAGGTGTAAATTTGATTAAACTGTGACGATCTTCTAAACACTCTTACGCATTTGTCCATTAGGGAGAAGAAGGGCCTTCGTATTTCAAGGAGTTTGGCCACGAGTCTTAAATATTCCTAACCTTGTGGTGTCCATGTAGCTGTGTGTGGACTCCTGCTACCCTATCTGGTGAGAGCTACTTGATGTTCTGGACCGTCTTGGCCTATCTGGGGCAATTTGCATATACCATAAACCTTCCAACCATAATGAAATGCCTCACATGGGTGCTCCGGAGATTTTAATGAATAGCTGACCTCGATGACTTTCGTGAACGAACTCATCGCGATTTGTAATTATCCTCATGGTCCCAAAACCTGCATGACCTATCCACTTGTTTCTTAATCCTGTAAATCTGCCTTATTGAGCTTCACACCCAGCATGTTCTCATAGCATGCTATTGCATTATCTATTGGTGGATATACATAGCAAATTTGTCTGCAATTTCATTTGTTCATAGGAAACACCTGTCGAATGTCTGCCTTTGGTAAATTTAGAGGGCGGTGGAAAAAAGCCTCCTGTGACGGGCCTGGTGCTAACTCTGGCCTCATAGCTATTGTGGAAAATTTAGCAGGAAAAGGAGATGACTCGTGGCACCCTGGGAAATGTATATGCCATCGTAGAAATTACATTTCCATGCCTTTTCCAATCTATTTGCTTTTTAAGACTCACAGAGAATCCAGTAATGCTGAGCCGTGTCACACTTTTCCTTTCTGGGGCAAAAAAACACCCGGAGGCCGTGGGAGATTGAACCTATATGAAGTGGCGCTACTGTCCAAAGCACACATGACTCTTAATGCATGGGCTTCTTAGGCAATGCACCTCAGCTGGAGGCAATGCATGGTGATTACAGAGCGCGTTTTGTTGCACGCACACTGTTCTGCACTGTTATCACTGCCTGTCACCTGAATAGGCCAGCCATGTTAAAGAGGTGAGCTGTTGTATGTTCCCTGCTAGCGAAGCGTGGCAAAAATATTGATGCACTCCATGATAACAGACTTAAAAGCGTCACAGACCTCTTTATCAAGTCTACTGTGAGTTTTTGGCTGTACAATTTTTTTTCTCCTCGAAGCAGAAAACACACTCCCCGCCCCCACCCCCCGATACGTTTCCCACTTCGGATTGTGTCCCGACATAGGCAGGACTTTTTTTTTCACAGAGGTGTTCTTTTCGTGCTGTTCTGATTACTTGACCTCGTGTTTGAGGCCACGCTGTTCTGTTCAGGAAAAAGCCTGCAGCCTATCAAGATCTCATTGCAAACAACACACGTCTGCCTAATGCAAAATAGCGCAGACACCGGCTTCTTCGTGTTAGTTTGGTACATGAGCCTGGAGGTTATTTGAGGACGTCCCAGCTTAAGGCAAAAACACGCAGTGAACCCTGGGGCTGTCTGGTGGGTTATGGCATCCCTAAACGTAACTAGCAGTACATGTATTTTCAGTGCATAATTATAGGATGTGAAAACGTCATCTTGGCCTGCTTTACAAAGTTATGTTCCACTCATTAGGTCCCACAGCACAAACTGCGAAAATTGCCTTGTTGAAAAGTACTTCAAGGACCAGGTGTTTATTTATTTTTGCACTCTGATGCTAGTAACTCTCTGTCAACGGTTCCACTTTGGATCCAGCTGCTGCTGACGACTACAAACAGGCAACCGTTTCAAGGGATTTCCAAGAGCATTGCAAAAATATTGTCCCCACCATGAGATTAGTCATGGGACGTCTTTAGATTAATTATGTAACACTTGCGGGGGGTCTGGGGGGGCATGAAAGGCCACTGGACGAAAACAAGAGGCCTAGTTTTCACTCTCTGTTTCTTTAGGGTGTGCTGGGGATCAGAGAAAACAATGGTTAGATCAGGCCCTGCTTCTGTGCATGTGCGGTTGCCGTGTCTATCCATGGTCTCCCTTTACAAGTCTCGAGCAGGAGATTGAGAACGGAGTTTTTAATCTTGTTGCCGCAGACGGGGTGCACGTTGCATCAGTTTGGCTCCAGCACCCCGGTGTTTGTTACCTATAGCTACTTTTCCGCAGCCTGGCTATGCTCTGATATCAAAGGCCTTGGAGCAAGGCTGCCAGCCAAAGCTCAGATGTTGCAGTCATGTAAACATGCTGCGTTACATGTGCCAGAACGTGGCCGCAGTTCCGTTTGTTTAGGCTTGGTATTAAACCCAAACAGTCTGAGAACATTCGGACTTTAGATGTCTGTGGACTGATCAGACCACGGTAAACAGAGTTTCATTCAATGTCTTCAACACTTCAGTGATCACAGGCTCAATGTCAGATTAAATGTCTTTAAATGGTTATCACTTGCTTTTTTTTTTTCTTTTCCGTAGTTCATGAAGCTTGAAACGTAGATTTAAAAGGTTTAGAGCTTTCAGGATTGTCTCCTGACCTTTGCTGTCATAAATACATGCTTTAGCGGGAAATGCATTTTGTAGCGCTCTGAGAATTTCCAGCCTTTTGGGGCCTGAACGCCTGGGCCACTGCCATGGCATTTACTCCGGACATGTAACAACCGCAGGTACTCAGTGAGTAAGATGTTGTGTCATGTGATCAAAACACTCCTGATGTCTGCAGGTTGTACATAAACTAGATGCCATATTTACTCAAGGACAAGAAAAGGGCAAAGAAAACAATCTGAATCACGAAAAGGAAATGTTCCTTGATCTACTGTAGATGGGAAAAACATCTGCTGGGTTTTCGCAAGTTCTCATTCGAACCCCTATTTTAAAAGCGTTCACACATGCAGTGCTAAAAATTCCCATTCCCCCAAACACCCTCCCACCAAAAAGGACCGTCAAGGCTTCAGCTCTTAACCAGACCCACAAAATCCCACACCAGGAATCCGTTAGTGCTCATGTGATTGTACTTCCTCAGAAATGTACAGAGCAGATGATGTTTTGGTGTGACCGTTCAGTGTGACCACAACAGTCACTGTTATGAAAGGAACACGCCATTAGGGTTTCAGCCCGATCTGTGAACTTTCTTTGCCCTCAGCTGCCCTCAGATTTGCTGTGGTACATCCGTACGTCCTGAAAAAAACAAGAAAGACTTATACTGAAACCACCTATAGCGGCATGAGTGGGCCATTACTAAAATGATACTGCTCCCTTTAGTTATGTAATGTTGACTGCAGCTGCTTTGATTTATGTCCTGTCTTGTTTATAAGTGAGGTTTGCAACCATACCATTATAATTATTCTAACTATTATAATTGCCTTTGCAATTATTGACACCATGAAACCCACACTTAAGTGAGCCCAGTCAGCGTTACATGATCGCACCAAGGACCTACGACACAAAATATCCAGTTCAGTAGCAGACGATACCGCTATCACTGCTTTTATTAATGTCGGCCTTTTATATGGTTGTATATAACTTCAAGGTCTACATCATGCATTAGGGATCCATACAAATACGACACAGAACTGGCATTACAGGACCAAATGAAGTCAGTTCAGCGGTCTGCTCCACAGCTGACAAACCAGGCTAGCCATGTGAAATGTGATTTCATAGCAAAGTGTCACAAAATGAACTTGTCACCCATTAAATGTGACATGATGGATATTTTTTATGATGGCTCTTTAAGTTTCTTCTCACGTCACAACCTCATACAATGTTTCGCTGTCTAGACTGGATCGCCGAAGACTTGTAAAACCATATGAAACAACTCTCAAATGGGTCACGTGGGCTTATTTTGATGGCCGTGGTGAGCTACTTCCCTCCCTGAGGTGTAGCGGAGACACAGTGTACTGAACATCAGCGCTTCTGTTTTGAAGACAGACATGCAAATTGGCGGGCGCAGAGGCTGGCGAATGAAACACTACTTCCTGTCAAGCAGCACATAGCACAGACACATGGCCTGCAGAATCAATCAATCAGTCCAAAGCAGCTGTGCCTCTCTGTCAATTTTTTTTTTTTCCACGATTGATACACATCAGCACGAAATGCTGCAAAGTTAAAGGCGCTGGACGAGTGACAGAAGGATGACCCTCGCTGTCACACAAGGTCCAAACTTGACTCAACTAGCTTTATTTCCATTCCTTTAAATGCCAGTCACTTGAATCCAAGGTGTACATCATTTCCACATGAATAAATTCTATTACATAAGTCAGAACTACATGAAGATGTTTTCTTTGTGTGCACATTTTTGTAAATGTACACATTTAAATCAAGTGTGTACAAATGTGTACACACACGTTAAAAATAAATGTGTACACAAAGAAAACATATTAGTTTTGACTTATGTAATAGATTCACAGCATCGCTTTATGCACCGTATAGTAGAGATTGCTTCTTACTAGCCAATGGAAAAACAATTATTTTACATGTGAAAAAAAAATGGAATAAATATTTAATGTTCAGCTTTTTTTGGAACAATATGCAATTTAACAGGTCCAGTTTAAAATCCACGGAACCTTTTTTTCACAGTGGAAGCAGTCACTGGCTGAGTTTGCAACTTTGCAGACCTCCAGCCTAACTCATACGAACTGTGTAGGTCAGGTTGACCAGTCAGTGTTCAGTTTCATTTCTAATCAGTGAAAGCTAACAAAACTGAAATGCATTCCACACAACTCGATGAGCGTAGAGCCTTGCATTAGCAATTTACAAAGTAAAGCTAAGGGGTCCGGTATTCCATGAGGGCTTGGTGGGGGGCTTTTGCTCAGGGATTGAGCAGAGAGTGCAATGTAGATTATATGATCTGAGTTATGCAGGTTGCTTAGTGAGTGGCCACTTAATGTCCAGAGGGTGCAATGCAGACTATACAAGCTGAATAAAGGAGGCTGGCCAGTGAGTGACCAGTAAGTTCAGTGCAAGTCGTGCACTTACTGCCCCTGAAGAGGATGTGAAAGAGTAACTCCAGGCCAAACTGAAGCTCATGAGGGTTTCCTATTAATAAGCCCTCCTTTATGGATTTTATGGAAAATGAGTGTGATCGTACAATCCCATGCATGATCAGGAGCAGACCAGTTGAACCAGACTTTTTATTTATTTGTGGCCAGAAGCCAGGCAGAAGTGGTGCGTCACTGCTTCTGCTGCATGGCTGCAGGGATACCTGCACGGTCACATATCTCCACCTTATCAGCTCATTTGCATCTAGCCTTTGTGAAATCAGCCACGTTACAGAAGACTCACACAGCGCTCTGTATACTTGTTCCACTGGGGCTTATTTGAGAGGATTAAACATGTTTCTATTCTGCATGTTCATTATGAAAGAGACATTTGTGCCCACATTCCCTCACCCACAGACACCACAAAAGTTCTCGAATAGAGGCAATGCACACGTCTCGCACACACCATCTAAGAGACGTAAACACACTACTGCTCAAGTCATTTTTCTCACTCAAAAGTTCCCAGGTTTTGAAAAACTGGAATGGTGGAAATACCCAAAATTCCTCAAAGCGCCCTTGGCCACCCCAGGATTTAAAAATTGATTGTGTTGATACAAAACACATTAAGACAATGACAACAAAAGAGTTGGTACAAATCAAATGCAAGAGGATTTATTCATATTGAGGAATTCCTCTGGGCCCTGTACCCAGTGACCTCGTCACATCCATGTGCTTTTTTTTTTTTTGTTGTTGTTTTCGTTTTTTTCTCCCCCTTTTTTTTTCTTGCTAGAATTTGATAAGATGTACTCTAAAATGTAGAGAATGTGCTCAATCATGTGTCGGTGCTCGGCTGTGAACCTGGCTTTATTGCTCGCCTTCATGTGAGGGGGAAGAATAGAAGAGAACAAAATGTTCCAGATGCTGAAAGTAGGTCAGGCTGCATCTTGTGAGGTCTGCTGCCTCCCCCACTCGGAGTCCCGAAGAATTACAGCTGCCATGCAGATCACTCGCACGGCAATTTCCCACCAGTGACTTAAAAAAAAAAAGTATGAGAAAAGAAAATCGAAAAGCAAAAAAACCAAAAAACAAAACCAAACAAATAAAAAAACACACACACAAAAAAAAAAATCCCCACAAACTGAAAATACTTTCGGTACGCAAAACTTGACTCAAACTAATTATCCCATCAATTTGTCCAATTATGCAAAATATGCAGTTGGGATTGAAGGAAGAATGGGATACATTATTGAATTAGATTTCGATCAGTGATATAATGAAGAGAACACCAAACTGATTGGTGGCACAATCACTTTTGTAATAGTTCCCTGAATATAGTGTACGAATGAAAATAAAAACCATTCTCAGTAAATAAAAAAAATTATAATAGTGCAAATAAAACAACTGCAACGACAAATCAGAATGAATGTCTCTCTAATGAAATGTAGGCTCTGCTTAAAACAAGGTGATGTGTGGGGGCAAAATAATTGCAGCTTCTCTAAAACTGGACTCTAAACTTGCCCTGGGTGGAAGATCTGGACTGTTGTCATTCTTAATAAAACCACATGGTGGGGTCAAAGAGTAACTTTTGTCAAGGAAAACTTGTTCAAGGTCTCGCGTGTCTTCACAAGACACACTTTTTAATCAGTGAGCGTATACAGTGCAAATACAAAGGTATTACCTCTGCAACACTCCTGATATTTATTTATATATTATTAGCATATTTTATGTATCATTTGTTTATATGATGAATAAATAGGTTTCCTCTCGCTTATGTTCATTTTCTATGGTAACAACTATTTTTCTATATTAATTTTTCAAAATTAAAGTTCAAGTTGTGTCATTTTTATGTTCACTTTAACATGTTGCAGTTCTACTGTTATAGGTAACAGTGAGTTCAGATTTTTATAACCAGGCAGCACTTTTGTGCCCGGCCAATAGAGCTGCGAACACACTTTTAATTGCTAAACCGTTCGTTTCTAACACATTTTGGGGGTGTTTTGGCTGCTATTTCATTTTCAGATGTGACAGATTCCTTTCAAGTGTGAACACACTTTTGGTCTTTTGGAGCAGCGCAGGAACCAGAGCAGCCCCGGTTGCTCTATTTTTACTTGCGCTCAATACTCGACGCCGCGGAAAATTAATGAGATCCAGTTCCATCTATTAGCAAATCTTCAGCTGTTCCATGTCCTACATGATGGCAGAGCAATTGATTGCTAATTCAAGCGCTGACCGACATTAATCCTTTCTCAAATCGGGAAACCCAGGGGCGCTGGTTCAACACAAAAGGCGCTGGCTATTTGCATCTCCAAACAGAGTCCGCAGTGATCTATGGTGGCTACATGAATTCTTGCAGCATGATTAATTTGCCCCACCAGAGGATAGAGCAAGCAAAATAAAGCGCCAAAATCGATGGCGGCCTTTATTGATAGGCTTTGCCAAATAAACTTGACATTTAACTGCTTAACAGATCCTTCAATACATCACGCTTAGGAAAATATAATACCGCAGCAGTGCAGTTACACGTTCGGAAAGGTCGAAGAAGAGGAGAGCGAGCGGAGAGGCGGAGAGGAGAAGAGGAGAGAGGAGAAGGGAAGAGACCTCTGTCAGTGTACAGCCTCTCTGTTGCGGCTCTCTATTTGTCCAGCTGAAAAGTGTAGCAGAAAGGGCCAGTCTTCCCTTTGAGGCAGTAATGTCTTCCAGGAAACATTAAGCCATCACATCTGCAGCAGCAGCACGCCGCTTTGTTGAGAAAGCACACTGCGGGGGCTGGTGATTTGGCCTTGGCTTTAACAAGGGAGAAAAGTGGGCCCACTGCTCAGGGCTTTTAGCCACCGACAACAGCCTCATGCAATTGGAGGCTCTCTCTTGTCCAGTTTGCAAACAGTGGAGTGTTCACAGGGCAGATAATTCCTGCTCCTCATCTCCACGCCCCATTGCCCCACTCCCCAGGCTCCCCATCCCCCCCATCCCCCAGCGTTCACTCCCCACTACATCCCAGAGTGGATCCTCATCACTAACATGCTGTGATTTGGACAGCCGGCTATGCAGGACATGTTGTGCTGGAGCAGATCAATAGGCGGGGTTCCATGCACAAAGCTAAGGTGACAGGCGAGACTGCCAGAAAGGAGAGCGTGACCTTTGAGAATGCAATTTGAAACATCTCCCAACCCCACCAACTTAACGCTGACACCCCACGGAGCCCTGCACTCATGGACGATTTATTTTCCTGGACAGTACCAATCGGGAAGGGGAGTAGATACTAGTAAACAAAGTCAGGTACATCAGTTCCTGAACCCCCCATATGGTTCCTGCAAGTTAGCCTTGCTCCTGCCGCTCCCTCTTCTCTTCACGTCTCTGCCATCAGTGGTTGACAAAAGGTTATTCGAAGAACAGTTGCGCGTCTCCTCAGATACCGATCTTGTCTCAGGTCCTTGTTTTATGGAACGCTCGTCCGGCTTCTTGCATTAGCCAGCTTTCAATTACAGCCAAAAGCTCATCTACATAGTGCACAGGCCAGGATCCACTCTCTCAGCCTGTGCTATTACACCGCGGCCCTGACAGGAAATCCATACGTCTACTGCAACGATTTAGCTTCCACTTCTCTACTTGCTGCGTGAACTCGTGTGTCATTTCTTTTATGAAAACCTCGATAAATATTTTAAAGGTGAATGCCTTGTCTAGAGGCGAGGTTACTGTCGAAACATCCAAAATCATAACCATATAGGGTGCGGGATCGATTTCGAAGCCTCCCATTAGGCCGCCGGCCTGACATTTTCATACCGTTTGCCTGTGTTAGCCCTGTTTGTGGCTAAATGAATTTAGCTCTTGTAGCTTAGTGTGGCGCCGCGCCATATTTCTGAAAGCTCGTGTGGCCTTTTGAAATCAAGTATTTCATGAATAAGTCAGAGCCACTTTTTCACAGTCTGCACATGCACATAGCGGTCAACAGGGGGCAATATGACCTGCTAAATCGGCCGCCGGGGTGTCTTTTTGTCCTCCAACTGGCGCAGTCCTCCTGTTTGAAGGGAAAAAACACTGCATTGCATTTAGGGCAATTGTGTAGCAACAGCAGGATGAAATGCCTGTGGATTTACAGCAGTCTCTGGCAGTCTGCATTGTATGCCTCAATTTTGTTTGGACAACCCACTCTTCATGTATAATTAACACTGATACAATTACTATTCTTTACGTCTGGGGACATGCATAAATATAAACTGGGGCATGCTCTGAGTTTACAGTGTGTTTGTGCAAAATGTCTGTATTAATACTAGCCTGTTATGAGCCCTTCTCATTTCTCACTTCAAGGACAATCAAATTTATATTCATGCTTATTTTTACTCCCTGTAGTGCGTGCTTGATACGGCAGATAATTAGCACTGTGAAGACTTCTGGCAGGCTGTTCTTCACTAACTCTAGCACTAAATTATCAGCACAAGGAAACGAGGATTTAATAGGTTATCACCTGTCATTTCTTGGAGCTGTAATATTTCTAGCATGAGCAACAACACAGGAGCAGAGTAGTATAGGGGAGATTTTGGAACTTTTGGATTTGAGTTGTCAAACTGCATTTATGTATCATAATATGTGTTGGTTTAATTGAGCTACTCAGCCATTTGAACTATTCCAATTTTCAATGTCTTCGACTTGAACCGCTACTTGCAATAAGAACACTCCTATTGTCAAGCACAGGACTTCAGTCCTGCCCTGTCTTTACCTGAGTGACCTGAATAGGCTGGAACAAACCAAATGTTGAGCCCTTCCCAGACAGGGGCCATCCCTCTTGTAAAATCATAGAAGCCTTGAGCTCCAGCCTATAAAAGCCATGTCTCCGCATCGACAGCCGCACAAAAAGACTCTTCCTGCCAAGATCTTACATTCTCTGCAGTGCGGGCTGCAGTACAAAGGGACTCCATTTGATTCTCAGCGAGGCAAGATGCAATTAGTGACTGATTTTTGCATGCAAATTGAATTACTTGTTTCCATGGGACCTCAGGACCTCGCAGACATAGGCTGTTCCCCCCTGGTCCCCAAAGCAATGTGGGTCTGGCAGCATTAACATTTGATAAGAAGGGTCGTTTACAAGTCCCAGCTGCCTGTGAGACGCAGACAGTGACCTTTCAAACCACTGTAAATCTCAGACCTTTAAGATGTATGCTGCTCTTGTCTAGACCATCTGAAAGTCCCTTTATTCGACCACCAAAAGCACTGAGTTTCTATCCTTTAGATAAGTGCCTTAATAACATTACCTCCCCGACAAATCCGCAGCAAATCCTGCCGCAATACACATTTCTCATATGCGATTGTTTCTGCTGTGATGAATTTGGTGGTGAGATGCTATTAGGTTACATGTTGAGAAAGTGTTTGTTTTCAATTGTGCAGTTGCCAGGGAATCTGTCTTTTTGTCAAGAAAAGGCTCACCTGGCAGATCCTATAAAGAGCATTAGGAAGGTTGTTGCGGTGATTGATTTTCATAACTGGCCAGTTGTAGATCATCCTCCGGTGAATCCAGTTTAATCTAATTTGAGTACATTGTAAAATGCTCGGCCCAGAGAGAGATAGAGAGAGAGAGAGAGAGAGAGAGAAAGAGAGAGAGAGGGAGAGCGAGGGAGAGAGAGCGAGCGAGCAAGCATGCAGGGGGGAATAAGAATAAGCCTGAGTTCAGGGCTGGAAAGAGCATCCAGGGAGCTTAGTTTGAATGAGGAAATAATATAAGCCAACTAAGAGGGTGATGTGAACATCACAGCAGCTATCCAAATAGGTGTCAGAGATACACTTTTGCTATACGCTCACTTTGTTTGGCAGGAACATTAGCACTCACCTTTTGTTGCTCATAGAACCTTGAGAATGTGCAAAATTCCATTTGAAGAATTGCTCAACATGAGAGGTGTCTGTTGCCATGGGAAGATATGTTGATGAACGAAATGGCACAGAACTCACCGGGAGATGTTTCTTGTTTTTACAATACACTAAGAAATGAAAACACTGAAGCTGATACCACGAAGGCTATACGCTGAGAATCAAACATGCTAAGGCTCGACAGAGTCAATGAATATTTGGATTTCGTATTAAAAAGACATGGTGAGAAATGCTGACTTCAAACTGCCTGGTCTCTACGAGCACCACTTTGATGGAGTGAATTGATATCATGTGTTGTGGGTGTATGTTGCTGGTCCGTCTATCCGGCTCCACCTGCACCGAGCTGAATCAGTGTGTGGTGAGAATTCTGGAGCCGAACGTGTGAATTTCACACACTCCATGCATCAGACAAAGAACACCCAGGTTATGACATCAGCAGCCTTCCTCCTACTGGAACTGTCAAAGCTGAGAGGTGCACAGGCTCCCTCTTTTGCTTTTAACGCCTGCACCTTCACAAATCCTCACAATATGGGGATCTTTATATCACCTTGCAAGACACACAAAGCAGATTCTCAAATTCATAGCCACTGATGCAGCAAGTCTTGTGGTTCATAAGAAAAAAGAGATTCTGTGTGGCTAAATTATGTTTTGTGGCAGGAACCCACAGTTTTGTCTAAGCTGTAAAGATGCCTTTGCCTACTGCTGCATTTTTATTTAAAACACAAGATTAGAACATGAGTGTGCTGTAAAAAAAAAAAAATAAAATAAAAAATGCAGGCCTGCCAGCTGGCCCTGTAACTTCAAACCAATCCAGTGTTCCAATCGAGCTCATTGCATCCAATCCAGCAGTTACGCTCTTGTATTTGAATCCATCAGTAATTTACATAGCGCTTTATTATCTCCCACCATTGCCTCCATTGGCTTCATGGAGACATAGTGATTACTTTTTACCATGTCATCAACCTTGAGCAGTGAGTTTGAATTAGTCTGTGTCCATGAAAGGATGTATCCGGTCCAGTTACATGGCCTGTTCAAATCGAGCCCGTCTGAAAATAAATTGAAGCTGGTAGCATGACTTGCCAGCTTTCCATTTCAAAATGAAGGAATTTTTTCCCTTCCTTCCCCAGAGGAATTTGACTGTGATTGAGAACTGGTAGGAGTGAGGAGGTCTGACTGACTCCCAAGTCATTGTTACAAGACATATTCGACATATATTCGTTGCTGTTGGAACGAAAACAACATTTTCTTTTTTATATATATCATTTGAAAACATTTGGTGCTGTTTATGCTATGTTGGAATTTAATGACGAATAAGTTGCACGAAGATACACTGAAACGTAGGAATAAAGGACAAGGAAAACGTTCTTAACTTTAAATGTAATGCAATGTAACCGTAAAGAGTCATAAAATGACCAAAAGTAAATGGACTCACAGTCTAATCTTTCTTCGTGTGATTTAGCCAGGCTGGCTGTAGCTGGTCTGAACTGGTGCTTAAGCTATTGCTTTGTTTGCTTAGAGGCTTCCATCTTCCACTTTTTTTTTCCCCCTTCTTTTTTCATTCTTGAGCCATGTTGGTTTTACCTTGTCTGATGCCAGACCCACTTATTATACCAAGCTCCTGGAGGAGAGTCTTGGGTCTGCTGCCAAACAGATGACTGTTACTATGACATATTTGCTGTTCCCTCTCTGTTGCCTGTGGTGGTGTTATTGGACTGGGCACCACAAGGACAAAGTAAGAACCAAAGGATTTGTCCAACAAGCTTCAAACACACAGCTTGCAGTAGCACCACTGGGGTCCGAGTGTTGAGTAAAAGCCGGAATTTGGATTTGAAAATACACAGAATGTGTCGAGACACAAAGAGCTCCTAAAAGATTTGTCACAAGTACAAAGAGAGCGTGAGGATGAAGAATTTCTGAACTACAATGACTATGCATGGGGTAAAAATGAATGTTGCACAAAATTATAGCTTTTTTTTCCCCCTGAAGTTTTGAATCGATTGATATCATGGAAAGCAGGTAGTCGCTTCTTTCAAACATTTTACTTACAGTGGATGGCGTTGTACATCCAAGAGAAAGCTTTCTACAAGAGTGGGAAAGATAAGACTAATGGGAATAGTATGATATATGAGACTCGATAGGTGCGATGAAGGGGGATTTGGAAGGGATATGGCTAGATAGTGACAAGACATAATCTGTTCCCCTTCATATCGGGACTGCAGTGCTCTAAGCCTGATCTGATGGGCGGCAGTGCTCAGGGACCGGTGCCTGCTGGAGATCAGAACCCCCAGCTGTGTGGATGGCGTCGAAGCCTGTCTGACACACAGTGCAGAGATGAACGTAATCACCTTGTCATAAAACAGCAATAAGGGGAATACAAGCAGTCATCTGCTCGGCGCTCTGCCTGCGGCTCTCTAAGAGGCTTTGTATTGTTTGCTGCATGGCAAATTTGATAGAAAGGGACAAAAAAAAGCATGGAACTTGAAAAAAAAAGGAGAAAAATGGTTGACATCCTAAAATGCATAGAGATTTTGGGGGGCATTTCTTCACTCATTTTTGGGAGATTTACTAAAGGTACAAAACAGTCTTTTCGGTGTTGGTAGAGACTGTCGGTCTTTAATGACAGGGCAGTAATGAGTGGTCAGTCCCCCCTCACTGGTCCCTTTAGCTGAATGATTGAGGGAAACCTCTCTGAAATATCTCTCACTAGAGGATGAGGAGGAGGAGAAGGAGGAGGAGGAGAGGATGCTCAGCTTCAGCTCCCTGGGCAACACTGCCAGAGCCGTGGCTCGGCTCAACGAGCCTTGTGTGCCAGCCCCTCTCTTCGACTTGAAGCTTCTCCGACCACAGCGAGGCCAATTAGGGGTGTGCTCTTGAAAAACCAGCAATTATTCTTTCGCACGACATGCATGGCTCCTGCGTTCCACCCATTATTATCTCCTGGCTCCCCCTCTGTGAGGAGCTGGCAAACCGTTCACGCATCCCCACTCCTGCGAGCTTCACTGAGCTGGCCTGTCCAAAGCTGCAACCTCGCACCGACAGGACCAAGGCGCGGGGAGCTAAAATAGGGCATGGAATAAAAGCATGGTGAGCAAGTGATTAGGAAAGAACAGCAGCGAAGAAAGTGCTGGTTTCAATCGCAGCCCCCTGCTCACACGCCGAAGACGTCTCATTCAAATGCTCGGTAATTGTTTGTCTAATGTCAAGGCACAAACGTCTCAGTGTGTTGGAGGGGTCAAGAAAGCGGGGCTCAAATGAGGCGCTGCTGTTCTAATCTGAAGTTTGAGGTGTTCAGTGGTGCCCATTAGCATGGCACACACTGAACACTATGTAAATCACCTCTAAAGGAGCCCTGGAGAAAAGCTATCATTAAAACAAGCCATGAATAGATATTTCTTTGTCCAGGCCTGCACATTACTGTGGATGGATAATCACTCTGGCAATTATAAGCCACCGTAGGAGGTTCTCTAGCACTGCACTGGGAGCCCTATCTGCCACAGGCACCGGCTCCCCGTAGCCCCCGTATTGTATGAAGTCATATGAGCAGACAGCTGTGGGGCTAATGTTGGAAACCCCTTGTGATGATGGAGCTTTGGGAAATGTAAAACAGCTTGTTAATACAAGATGAGTCGCTGTGAATCAATCAGATGTATTACGTTTCAAAGGCAGGACCAGCTTATTAAATGAACAAAGCCTTATTCCGCAAAAGTATGTAGTTCAACTTTTGGTCCTAGCAAGATTTCACCTTGTGGTCCGCACCAAGGAGACCCCGTGCCACATCCACATGTCCTCCATCCTCCCCCTCCTCCCTCAAAACAGCATTCTTTCACTTGTCCTCCAGCCTTAGATACTGCAGTACGATGAAGCAGCTGCATGCGAGACACTTGCTAGTTCGAGTGCCTGATTCTGAAATCACTCTCTGCGTTGTGACCTTTGAGTTTCAAATCTTTTTTCTTCTTCTCTGAGGCAGTGGAGGAGCCACTCTATGATATTACTAGGGAGGCACGAGGATAATAAAGGAAATTTTGATGGGGGCGCGAAGCCGTCTTTCTTCCCTCTTGTGACACCGAGGAGAAAAAAAAAGAGAAAGTTTCATGACTGAGCAATTCACTCCTTTCATCTGGGGCCGACACATCTTGCTGGCTTTTAGTTCGTGTTCAGTACACTCCCCCTCTGGCTGCGCGCTCCGTCCCAGAGAGGCGATGCTGGGCTCGTCAGCTCTGCAGATGCACACCCACACACTCTCGCCCCTTTGACCTGTCTGAGGCGCCATTCCATTGAGACGCTTCTTCTCGAGCAGAGCCGAGCAGCGTCCACTGGCTCTGACCCCAGAACCCAATCATAGACAACAGAGAACAACAAAACATTCCCAGGGCTGTCATTTACAATAGACACACAACCGCAGGAGCTTGTTTTACAGCACTGTCGTGATAATCAATAAGTGACTTGCCAGCACCAAGGTCCTGCTGCGGCGCATTTCCCACTCACTTGCTCTCTTTCTCACTCTGTTTTTCTCCCTCCATCTCGATCCCATCCTTGACGCCTCTTGTCGGCTCTGGAGAGAGAGTGTCTTCTCAAATAAATTGATTTGATGGTATTGCTGATGCCAGATAATGTGAAAAAGCCCAGTGGAAGCTGTCAACGAGGAACCAATCAATCACTTGTGCCACCACTGTATTTATCCACTCCCTTCCTGCCGCAACAGCGCCCTACTTAAATAATTGTTTATTAGGGAGACTAATCTAGTTCAGCAGGCCTGTGCTGCACTCTGACAGTGGCTGTGTTGATTTGAAGACAGTCACCAGCGATAGCGCCATAAGACGGATAGCTTTAAATGCTCAGATAAGAGAGACATCGCCGAATAAGTCACAGCCACCTCGCCGACACAAAACAGAGCGGCAAGCGGCCAGGCCTGTCACACCGCTGCTCAAATAAATTGATGCCTGCCCCGTCCAATGGGGCTGCTAATTGTGTCTTCTTTTACCTGGAAGGTTTTGTCAGCGCACATCTGTCATGTATGACATGTGTGAAATGACAGTCTTCCAGGTTGTTGAGAGAGGAAGATGCCGGGTCAGGGACTCCCTGGCACGCTGACAAGGCACGGTGCTCACACCCAGCCATCACTTCATTAATCCCCAGCTAGCACGGAAATCCCGGCGGCTGCTTGCTTAAGCCCGAGTGTGTTTATTTTGCATTGTTGTTGGAGTCTAAGTGGGACAGATTTCTCAGGCCTGCCGCCGTACAGCTTTGATCCCACTCCGGCTGCTGATGCAGGGCTTTGAAAGCACTCCTATCAAAATTCTACAGACTCCAGATTTTCCCTTACTATGCTAAAGACAAATGAACAAGAGGAGCCTTGCGCAGATCAGATCTTGCTTTCCGTCATTGTTAGAAAGGACAGAGAATCGGAAAGTGTAATCATAAATTAAAAATGCACCATTCATTCCCAATCCCAGTATCCACACTCTGCGTGGGTTTTATGCTTTTCCTCATGTAGGGCACACGATTCAGTTCTTTAATTAACAAATTCTTCATGCGCTTACTCAGGTGTGTTAAAGTAGCGAAAGTCCAAAACTGCACATGGGGTCCCTTTGACTGGGACTGGGAACAGATGGGTCTGGATGTGGGCCCACAGTTTAGTTCTTCACTTTACAACAGACAAATTCATAGTAACTACCAAATGACTTCTATCTGGTTGAAAAAAGCTTTAAGAGTAATATCTGGATAATCCTAAGGTTGAAGCAGTTAAATTTGAGGAGCTGAGGGTATTTGAACAGTGACATTTCAAAATACCATCATTTTTAATGATTTTTGATATAAGTTTTGAGATTAATAATTCATAAATGGAAAAACATTTTTGTTTCTTTAATAAAACCGCTGTTAATCATAACATAGCACTGGTATTTCATGTTATATAAAGTACACTCCCAAGAACCAAGAACATATATCAGGAAAACAGGAGAAAACTATGATGCATTTTGGAACAAAGTCCTTCAGTTACTTTCATCTTGCTATACTGAATTTCTGCAAAAATAAAAGCAACTTGCATAAAATGACATATGATGATAAAATATCTGTTCTTCTGCTCTTCTACAAATTTGATACTGATTATCACTTATTTTCTCCAGTTCTACCAATTACTGTATATATATATATATATATGACGGAAGACTGTCATATATATATATATATATACACACACACACACACAACAATACTTGAAACAATACCAACAATACTAAGGGTGAGTAAATTGTGCAGGACAGTCACTGGACCGAAGTAGAACAAGATCTTCTAATTTCAGATAAAATCTTCAGACCGTAACCATGATATGGAAAAAGCTCTTGTAAATTATATTGCATTTTTTATTGCACTGCATAGTTTTCTGACCGCCCACAATCAGCTGTCCGACTGCCAGTAGCATGAAAAATTAGTCCTACGCAACAAGGTATTAAGTCAGGTCCTGTGGGAATAGAGCTTTCTGTGAAGCTGGGAGAACACTGGAGAACATGCTGCAATGATATGTGATGACTAGATATGGAGAAGCACCTGCTGCAAAGAGAACTAATGACTAAAGATCGGCTAGGACAAAGAGAAGAACGAGGTCTGTGAATGATCAAATTGTAATAATTATCACTAATGTGCAAAAAAAACAAAAACAAACGCTATTCGTATGAATATTTAACATCAAGACTGCAAGTACGGTAATACAGAAAATCTTCAGACAGTGACTGTAATGAAGTTAAAGGGAAGGAAAGGATGTTCTTTTCCTTTCTCACTCCCTTTCATTTATATAAAGCACTTTTTTTTGGGGTGCGGGTATAAACTAATGGGTATAAAAAAGGTACAGTTCAGTAAAATGTGATCTAAACTGCAATAGAAAGAACAAGTGTAAAGACAGTGCGCTCCTTTGTGATCTGCAATTCATTTTGGACAATAGACGTCTGCATAATCGGTGTTTGTTGGAATGTGGATAAATGACAGTCTATAGAAACCTAAGCATCGCAGCATGACACTTTCCATTTTTTAAATGTCAGGACAACTCTTGGCAAACGTAAATGCTTAACATTTAGTGGCCATTAATGGGTTGTGGACAAGGTATTTGCTGTCCTGACATTTTAGATCAGTGCCCATACAATTATCCTTAAATGTTGTCTTGCAGAGCTGAGGCTTGCATGTAATGTGTGGGAGCACCGCAGCTTAGCCATGCACACTGGTAGATGGAGAGATGCGAGGGGGAAGGAGGAGAGAGGGAGAGAAGGGGAGAGGGAGAGAGAGAGAGAGAGAGAGAGAGAGAGAGAGAGAGAGAGAGAGATTTACGCAAGAAGAAAAACTACCCTTGTCGCACACAGGGACGGTGGTACATGGTGCTTCCTTTTGCAGTACTCTACAAATCACAGAGTGGAAACAAAATTAGATTAAGAGGTGCGTTGAAATGGACCTGCTAAACATCACTATTAATTACCCCCTTGTCAAGGGCAAAGAATATTTATTTTCTTGGCAGAAGGCGAAACAATGAGTGTTTGGATGGGTTTGCAGTCATTTCTCACATGTACAGGAACTTTTATAAAAGCACAAAGGGAAAGCATGGATTTTCAATCAAAGGACACTAATGTCTCCATTAGCAGCGAGACACCAAACTCCCTGACTTTCTTATGAACAGCTGAGTTCAGCCAACACGCCAAACCTTCACAACTCACTGCAGACATTAATGAGCAAGGAAGAGTGGTGGAGTGGTTTTTATTTTTTCATGCTTTGAAAGATCACCCACTTTTGATCTGTTGCTACCCATTCAATTAATCCAAATAGATGGAGTTTTGGTATCGCGGGCCAGGGTCACACTTCACAGTGAAGTGAAGAAATTGCACAGATGGAAAAAAAAGGGAAATATTCCTTCGACACTTATGTCGTCCTGAGATTCTTTTCTTTGTTTTTCTCGTGGCAAAAGCGGTGGAGAAACTGGGTGCAGCTGTCAGAGGGATGAAGATTTCATGCTGACGGGGCGGTGAACTTCGCTGCGGTTTGGAGGCTGGACTGTCCAATTCCAGTTGGAGCTCTGCTCATTAAGGCCTGTCTGCGCATCCAGGTTTGGGGATGGGGAAGGGTACGGAGTCAGGGGCCGTCCCGTGCTCCCCAGGCGCGGGCATCCGGAGGGGCATCTGGCAGGGGTGCCGGCCGGGTCAGCCTATCTGAGGAGGGAGCGCATCAGCGGCCGCTTCATGGATGGGACGCTGTCGGCCGCTGACAGCTTGTCATTTATCACAGCTGAGCAGCGGTGTCAGGTGGGCGCGTGATTAATTTCACTTTACCACTTTCAGAAATAAGCCCTATAAATCATCTTAAGCTCCTTGCGCCAGGCTCTGTTGTGGCCACATGACAAATCTTTACCGCATCCTGTACCACACAATGGTCCCTACCATGTGGCTCAGGAAAAGGGAGAACCCCCCCCCCAGAAATAAATAATAAAATAAAATGCAGCCAGTGACAGGGCCAGGCAGTAGCGGAGTGACACAAACAGTCCTGGGGGATTAATAAAGCGTGACGGCTCCAGTTAGAGCAAACAGCCACGTGTTAAAAGGAATTGCATACGAGGCATTTGTAAACACAAACGCCCGTTTCTCTTCTCCGGTCGGTGACATGTCCGTCCATCTGTTTCGTAGGGGAGGGGGAAGGAGGGACCCTCTGCTGCCGCTGATGATGTGGATGGGTCACTCCGATGTAAAACAGACTTTATTAACTGCACGAAGAAAAGACATCACTTGTCAAGTGTCAAGATCTAATGCTGATTCTTCGCGAACCAGCTTGGCATTCTGCCAACCTGTCAGCCATGTTATTAACAGTTTTTGTAGCACTCTAATTGGACATAAGTCACTTATGCCTCTCTTTTCACAGGATGGGCGCCAAGAGGGGCCCGACATTTATTTATTTATTTATTTATACTTAAGCAGAACTTGAACTGATGTCCGTGTCTTGGCTGAAATTACTCATCCTCTCCAGAGACAACATTTTTTTTTTCTTGGCCCCTCCACTCATGATGCCAGTATATTTAATTAAATAAGGACTTTCGAATCAAACTTAGATCACTTTTAAGGGACGACACTTGTCCCTTAAAGGCCCTCTTTCAAGATCTTGGGATTTACTGATTCAGATGTGTGCATTGGCTCTGCATGAATAAAACATTTCACATCAACGCAATTATTATCTCTCAGCTTGCTTACTTTTGGCGTATAACCATGCTGATTTTGTATATTTTATTCATGTGGAATCAGTCTTCATGTTTGAACTGAGTAAATTCAAAGCACTTTCTAAACGCCTCACGCCTAATTTGTTGTCTGTGCATTATATTGCTTGTCCCTGTATGCTGGTGCATCACAGCTAACAGACCAGGCGCTGCATAGACTAGTTGACTAATAATTCCACTCGCCACCTCTGTGGGAAGGAATACCCGAGTGGAGCGCTGGGCCTGAAATACAGCAGCATAAGAACAGTAGTGCACAGGCAGAAGGTACGAGCAGAAACATTTGTGTTAAACAGAAAGAACAAAGCACTTTATTTATAGGGTGGAAACACCACATGAGATGAAAGGAATTCAGTGGTTCTCAAGCTGGTCCTTGGAGACCCCCACACGGTCCATGTTTTTGCTCTATCCCTATGTATTGCTGGTTGGGTTGGTACAAATTTCTGGACTGTCTCGGTGTCTCTGGGGACTTGTTTGAGAACCAGTTAATCAATTCTGCTGCAAGCTGTGTAAGACAATGCTGAAATACAGCCTCGTAAGCCAGACTGACTTGCACATCCTGCCACAGTACATTTAGCACAGTGTTTCAGGAAGAAAAAACTAACTTGGATTTTACAAAGTGGAGGACTGGTCCTCAAACACAGGACTATCAGTGGCTTCAAGGAAAATTCAGGAGTAGTAACAATACGACAGTGATTGCCACCCTGGTCCTGGAGATCTCAGAAATCTAGTTTCAGCCACAATCTACACTCACCTTGGTTGATGAACTTTTTTTGCCCTGATTGGCTGAACTGTTAAGTAAGGGGGTTGCATGTTGGATGCAGGTTGGAGCTAAACAGGGTAGGAAACAGATCTCCAGTTGGAGGACCGGTGCCCACCGAGGGATATTATGAATGCTTCTCTCATGTTTTTTTTTTTACTTTGAAAATAAATTTTTTAACTTTGGAAATGACAGCTGGTCAACTACATTTGGACGGATTAGTTGATTAGTATAAATCCAATAGTTATGCAACCCGACAGATGATGGAAGATGGAAGATAGAAGACAGATGCCAAGTATGGTGGACTAATTTAAAGCCTACATGCCTCTCCCAGAAGTTCTGGTCACCAGTACTGTCTTGTTCGCATTGCTGCCCCATATTATTCTCTTTCTTGCTCTGTTTTCCTTTCTATGCTGGCCCTTTGCACCAATTTATTCTTATCTTGGCATTATGGACTGTTTCTAACTGTGCCTAAATCCATATTCCCAAACAATACAGTATGTCAGTCCCTTGTGAGCCCGACAAATGCCACACAATCAGCGCTCCCCAGCCACTAAGCTATGCCCACAACACTCAGCTCAGGCACAGAAGCAAGTGAAGCGAATCGATTCCGAGAGTGTGTGCTCCAGTGTGGCCGTCAACCAAATGCAGTCGTGTTTCAGAGACACAGACCCTGAAAAGAAACTTAAAATCACATTTATTGCATGGAAAGAAGAAAAGGACAAGTCTAAGATGAGAAAACTTTTTTTTTTCCCTCTCTCTCTTTTTTTCTAATGCTAGGAGCTGCAAAGGATTTTCTGTAGATGACAAGGGTCTGCCTGACTCGTCCCCCTCTTTTGTGCACAGCAGTCTTTCGAATGTGATTTAAGGTGAGCACGCTTGCATGTATAAATACCTTTACCATACAGAGCTCCTATTTGATATGCATATTCTCATTGAAGTATTCTTGTTCCTGAAGTTTTAATTGGCTTTAATAAATAAATCATTTTTTACTCCTCCTCAACAGCTGTGCACTGAGCTTTCTGATGCATAATGTCTGCGGCTCAGGTGTGCCGGGTGTCAGCTATGGTTGCTGTTATGGTGACACTTCTTAGAAAGTTCCTGGACGAACCAAAGAAGCCTTTCCTTGGAAAGATATTACCACTTTCAGAAGTGAATCATCGTAGTCTGCATTCTGTCCTCCAGAAAATAAAAACGACAATAATCCTTTTCCATACCATTGCTGGAAGTAGTTACGGTAAAGCCATGCATGTATCATATTACTCCTGCATGTCTTCAGGTGAATAAGTAATGACAGGTGCAGACCCTTCAGCTTTTCATTATCCTGCTTTTTAGATGGCCTGACGTACATACATATATATGCCATTTCTGATTTGTCCTGAAAGCATGGAATACATTAAAACACTACAAAGGGAGATGGACCTCTTGCAATAATACCAATCTTATGTGTGAATATTGAACATATACTTACAATTTTGCGGTTTCTTCTGAAAGCACATGGAATCCGCTGTAGTAGTGCAAAATGTCTGTGGTTGCGTGTGTGTGTGTGTGTGTGTGTGTGTGTGTGTGTGGGTGTGGGTGTGGGTGTGTGGGTGTGGGTGTGTGTGTGGGGGTGTGTGTGTGGGGGTGGTCACTATTGGCCATAATGCTAACATGACAAAGGAAATCACAAAGGGGCACTAAGGGGCATTATCTAGCACACAGTGGTAATTTAATAGAAAAACCTTTCTTTTGTAAGAGGGTTTCTGCACTGAGCTCTGGGTTTATTGTGACATGATGCATGACATGACTGCAATATACAATACCTGGGTTATTCAGTGTTCTTGTCCTTGATCAGCAGCTCATGGTCGCTTGGCCACAACGTAAATGGAGAAGTTCGTTGTGAAAAGGATCTGGGGTGTATT
>JBBIGA010000032.1:5689118-5702784 GCA_037576975.1 Alestes dentex
ACACCATTAACAAGGCTCAAAATAGCTCCACACTTCATTTTTAGAATTCTGAGGGCCCTGACATTTAAAATGAGACATTGAGAACTTTGAAAGTGCACAGGTAGTTTATTAAATAGACAGTTTATATAGACAACCTTCAGGGAATTTTCCGGTCGCCGCCATCTTGAAATTAAGGCACGATCAGTCGACTGACGAGCATGAACGAACAGGTAGGACACGGCAACTCGCTGTCCTCATATTCTGCCATCTGTGCAAGATTTGTCAACTCCTGTTGCACCAATTCCAGTCTACAACTAATGGGAGTATTCACTTGACTAATCAGCTGTAGTTTCGTTTGTGCTCGTCACTCGACTTATCAAGCATTCGGAATGCGGGGGGCGAATGAAGGTGGACTACTTGACAAAAGTTCGTACTCGTTATCATGTTTCAATACACCCCAGGTCCATTTCACACCGAACTTCTCCTTTAAAGAACCAAACACCACTTGCATAATGCCTTCTCTAATACTTGGAAACATGTCCCCTTGCCTTAGTAACAGCATCAATCCTGTCAGCATTTATGCTGCTCTCTTTAAAGATTCCTACCCTGATTCCTCTAGAGTTCCGATTCATTTTAGCCCACTCTTTCACTAATTGGGTGCACACTGCAGCTAGGGTTTGTGTGTGTGCCTGTTTTGGCAGCTCATCTGCTGTTCCAGATCGAGAATCGGTATTGAGAGCTGGCGAATTTGCCAGTCAGTCAAAGTGTTCCATCTCGTCTGCTGAACCAGTCCCACACAGGCAGTTTAAAGGTGAGTGAAATACGTCAGGATTGAAAGATCAACAAATGAGTTCAATGTTTTATTCAAAATTCGGAAAGATTTATGGTTGTGTAAATTGTATAGCTAGCCTCTCTCTGTTTCATCAGTTAAATGATTGGCTAAGGACATGCTAAACTTATTCGTCTGAATTTTGTTCCTCAGTTACAACTACATCCAGAGCTGTTTGTCTTTGCCTAGTCTTTGTATGGAATTTTAATCTTTCTCTAACTAACTTAGCTTGTTAACTTAGCTGTCTCTCAAATAAACTTACATTCCATAAACAAATTACACTATGTTGGTTTTTCTTGATATTATGAAAGCAGCTATTTTTCGGTGGTTATCATTACAGAAAAAATAAATAAAATGACTAATTGAACATCTGCGCATTTTATCATAGTGTACGTTGTTGTTGCTTCATGTCATGCCCAACAACAGCCCTTACCTGTGATGAAATCGTGGTCTCCTATGACTTAATCTTCTGAGACTTTATCCGAAGACTACTTCTGTTTGGACTATTCCTTTAACAGCCCTTTAGCACCTGGAATGAACAGCAGAACCGCAACAGGCCTGTAGTTGTGTGTGTGTCTGTGTGTGTGTATGCATGTGCAAGCCATTGGTCATGTGCTGGGGGTATTCGGCAGGCTGGACTAGAATTGCCATTGCCACAGGCGGCGGGCCAAGTGCAGTATCAAGGCATGATGAGGGTGTCCCATAAAAATGCATGGCCACATGCTGTTTCCAGAGGCTTTTCATCTTCCCTCTGTCTGCCTACCCCCAAACACCTGGAGCAAGGGGGCGTCCGGAGCTTGGGTGCACACGGGGAGGGAAAGAACACACGCGCATAGACACGCGCTCTCCCTTTCGCACACACTCGCACAAACATTGTCCTCCCTTGCAACGTCTGTTGGTCAGCTCCTCCGTCTGCTTATTAATTTAGAAGCATTTGCGACCTCTTGGGAGAGGGAGAGATAAATGCCAGCAGCGCAGGCAGGCCGGCGGTGAACTCATAAAACCTATTAAAGGAAGCTGTTCATCACCTGCATCAGCAGTGCCTGATTATGGCCACGACCAGCTGTAAAGCTCCACAGACTCACCCAGAAAGACTCACTGCGCTCCAGGCTTGGGTACAGTTCTGCTGCCTGCCCCCGCGCCCCCATTACTGTGAGAGATGGGCCTGGCATCTCAGCCCCATGCAGTATTTATGGACAAGCAGGCACACAGTTTCTTAGCTTTAAGTGACAAGCGCAACAGTAGCGACTGACTGGGTCTTCCTTTGGATGTATTTCAGCATGCTACTTATTTTATTTTATTTTTTTTTAAAACCAGTGATTAAATTGTAAAGAAATGAAAATCGTGATGTCTTCTTAGGTCAAAACACAATAAATCTGCACGGCATATCTTTGAATATATTTCTCATGATGGGACAGTATTAAAATTCTATGCACACCGAACTGTTCAAAACTCTGGATAATTAAATTAATAATAAATTATTTCATACAACAATACGTTACTCAGCATAGACTGGAATGGAATAAGCTACTCCCATGAAGGATCTTTTATGCAATACTCTCTGTTTTTTAGGAACAGCAAGAAGTTTTACTTATATTTTATATCTTATGTGGAATTTTATAACGTGGTCTCACTGATTCTCATTGGATCCTATAGTGAGTATGAGATATCCTTGCCAGGTTATTACGTTTTTTTTGGGGGGGAGACTTGCGAAGTGTTTAGGAGCTGTACATATTTCTTATATTCTTTACTAAGCAGAGCATAACATGGCTTTTCAGAGATCTCACAATTTATCCTTGGAGATTACTGCCTAAAGAGCAAAAGACCCTTTTTCAAATGATGGCTTTAGAGTCTATTTGTAGTTATCAGATGAATATGACTAATATCTACAGATTTTATCTGCTGATCTAGTAAAGTGACTTTTTCATAGACTTTGAAGCATTTCATGCATCAAAGGCAACTTGGTGAGTACATTTCAGATATGAATAAATTATGCAAATGATGATGTAGATGATGTTCCATAACTAGGGGTGTAACAATAAAGTTAACTGTATACTTACAATACACTCACACAACATTCAACAAAGTAAGACTTTGTAAGTAAGTAAGAAAAATGATGGTACAATATACTAATGAAACTAGAGCTGGAAGGTTGGGGGTTAATGTATGATATGAATGCGCTGGACTGGGTTGTTGCTTGGACAACAATGCAGTTACATCAAACATCATCATTAATAGAATTCTTACTCTCCACAGGACGTTTTCATGTGTCCATGATGCATATTGCCACATTTGTTGTATGGTGATGTCCTGATTTTTCTATGCATCACTACACCGCTACCCATAGGGATGTACTGATGCCACAGGCTGCCATATGTGGTGGAAAGAGAGGGGCTGTGTTGACCTAGAGACAACTCTCTCCAAGCTGTGGAAGTATCGCAGTGATTTGTCAATTACTTTTAGATTTGAGATGATGTCACCTTACAAAATCTAGGCTTTACACAGTGATGGAACTAATGTATTGAAATAAGTACTGTGTTTAAAATGTATATGCAAACTGGTATGTTTCCAGAAATATCTCCGGAACGTGCATTGTCCCTGTAAGCACAAACACGAATAAAGTGTACAAGAGTGTAAAATTCAGTGTGGTATTATTGGATTGGAAGAGATACTGCTAAAGTGTCTTTTCCTCTCCAGTGCTGCACACGACAGTAGCTGCAAAGTTGGCATCAGTTAAAGAGCATTAATGGTATTTACGGCCTTCTCGCCATTGCCAATAGAGACAGATGGTAAAAGCATCCCCCCCCCTCGTACCTCTCGGTTGGTTCCGTCTGTGTCAGCGAGGGAGCAAGTTGGACAGGAAGTGTGGCTGAGGAAGACCCTCCTACATAGTTTTGCTCCATTAGAAAATAATAGGCTCCGCATCCCCTCCCATCCTGTGATATATTTCGCCTCAGCGTGTCTTCTTCACGCATCGGAACCGCTGTTTAAAAAGTCCATCCCCGCGGAGGAGGAGGGGGGTTGTTTGGGGGAGGTGAGCGTAAAGCTTCACTCAAAGGCAGAACCTACTTCACAATCAAACGCTTTATGAATTGCTGTTGGAATTAGGAGGGCTTCAGGGGAACTGGAGGGACACAAAAATTATCCAAATCCCATTAATCTTTTGTGAGAGAGATGCTGACATTTTGTGGTCTAATTAAAAACGCCACATAATGAATTGCAGAATGCTTACAATAATTAACAGCTGTCTGGGGACCATGAGAAAGGGAACCGAACGCGGTGGCCCTCCGTTTGGACTCGTTTTCGACTGGAACTGAATGGGAAAATGGGTGTAAAAAGCCCCTTTGATGTATTGTAATTCCGCATATCATTATGGTCACTTTTTTCCATAACCTCAATTATTCAAATAGTGCAAAATGCCATTCCATGTTGTGATTAAATTAGGTTAATGCGCCCATTAAATTGTCTGTTGCTACTGTAATCATCCATTAAACGGCTCTCCTCCATGAGTCTATTATGGATGCCATGTGTGCCAACATTGTTTATATGCGAAGGGGTTGCGTCACTGCTGGCAATTTTGCATTCACATTGCACGCCTGCCCACTTATGCCCACCAAAGTTAGAACCCTGGGGTGGCCAGTGTGATGTCTCGGGTCCGGATGGTTCCTTCCGTCTCTGTGTGTGGCCATCAGGTAGCGCAATTCTTCTGAGCCATCCAGTTCCCTGGTCAGCAAGTCATTTTTCTCTGCAGACTTAGAGGAAGCGGTACAGACAGAGCTCACCCCCACCTCCTCCAACCTTTTAATCATTGCTTCTTGCTCAAAATAACTGGGGCTGCCCCGTTGCCTGCTGTCGTCGTTGGCCATCATAACAGATAATTACCCTCCTCCCTGGACACTCGTACTGCCCCGCTCTCCCAGCAGCACTATCTCAGACCGAATCTGCTGCAGTTGTGAGAAAGACTTGTGTGTGAATAACGAGTCCAGAGTGGCTGCTGTTCCATCCCTCTTGTCTCACAGACTCACAGACTCACAGACACTCAAACTCTTGCAATGGCAATCAAAGGTAAGTCAAACTTCAGTGCAGAAAAAAAAAAAATTCTGTTTCAGAAGGAAAATGTATTAATCAATAAAAAAAAGGATGACCCTTAAAAAAAAAAAAAACTGTTCACAGCGGCAGCTCTTCCCTGACCAGTCCAGGACGGGGTCTGGAGTCTGGTACGACCAAGAGGGGGCACTGTTGTTGTTTTGAATGGAAAAGCCAACACTTTGCTGCAGTGGGTGAGTGAATAGAAGAGCGGACAGGAAGGGGTGGAGGGGGGGGGCAAAAAAAAAAAAAACAACAACGCACAAATCACTACTCTCTGAGTGACAGGAGGAAGCTACAGTGATCGGCATTGATCCTTCAGTGCTGTCCCGTAGCTTGACCACTGCCCTTGTGTCTGCGCAGGGCTGGCGGAGCTTTATCAAACTTAAACCGCTGAATTAGAGCCAATGTGGCCGGGGCATGGCATCACCCCGTCTGTGTGCCAGTAGCTGCTGTATGCATAGTAACAACAAAGCAAAGTCAAGTGAGAGAAACTGCTGTTGTCTTGGGAACCACACCAATGTTCCTTTCGCCTGAGCATCGCAAATAAGGTTCAGCAAACGCGAGAGGAACTCGGGGTTTAATGTTAGGCTTGAGGTGCAAATGCGGCCAAGCAAATCGGCCTCCTTTTCGCATCTTTCAGTTCTGGTTAGCAAATTGGCTGTTTAATCGTTGTAGTTTGGGCTGAGTTTGGGAATATAAAAAAAAGGGTGTTTAACTCTGTTGAAGTGTCGACTCCTGCTCTGCGCTTCTGTTCAGAACCTTGCAGGGGAGCAAGGGCTGTGGACTGGATATCATCAAGGGAGCTGCGGGGTCTGTGTGCGCTGAGTAAAGTTTATAATGAGTATATTCATGTAAAATTGTTTAGAAGAATCCAAGTAAATAACCACAGAAGCAAACCTGCTCCATACGTACGAAGGGAAGGCACAACGGAAAAGCAGCGGGGTTGCTGTGTGTGTGTGTGTGTGTGTGTGTGTGTGTGTTGCAGATGGCAATGACATCCCGGCAACGTATGCATTTTTCAGACCCCTGTCTGGTGGTGACTGCTTCACCGCCAGACATGATTTTCTTTTGTATTGTCTGAGCAGACACAAACACACTCTCCCTCACGCAAACACACACACATTGACACACACACACACACACTGACACACACATTTCAAACAAAATCTATAATCAAGATCCTGTGCTCCACCCCCTCCGGTGAGGCCAATTGGTATTCCAGAAGATCCTCTGCCCCCCTGTTGCGTCCCCAATCTCCAACCAGGAAAGAGAGAAAAGAAACCGCTAAGCCCTAGGATGGAAGATGGCTGGCTGTGGATTAATGGCTGCAAGAACAAATGAAGTCTAGGGGAGAGTTTATATCCATCGATACAAAGTAGCACAGAGGACGGCTACCTGTGTTTCCACACTGTACAGTTTGCTAAGTTTGCTCGCCGCTAGATCAGCACTAACCCAGGGTGTTGCCTGCATGAATATGACATTACCCTGCGCTGCATTAAAATGAGGACCTGATGAAAGTCAAATCATCCCGAGTCAACAGGCTGTACCCACTGGTTTGTGTGGCATCATTTCATTTCAGAATGTGGCCTCCACTGCACACAATTATACCTTTGCAAATGTTTGTTATTAGAATATATTCAATTCCAGCTGTTGTTTGAATGGTTTTATTTTATTTGACAAATTTGTACATTGTTATTTCAAGCATAATTTCTTCAAGCATGGATCAGCTGTCCACCAATGAATTAAAATAACAAGTAAAAATGAGTAGAAATAGGTTAGATAATCTTATAATACTCATTTTCAGTGGTCTCCTAATGGGGAATATATTGACTAGATTTTTATTCACTTACCAAGATCTGTTCTACTCTGCATGACCTCGACTTGGTAACCTGAAAAGCCTGTGCGCATTTGTTAGAACAATTTATCAACCCAATGCATGGACCTTCACATCATGTCTTCCTATAAATCCTGAAAACAATGTGTTTCACAATATCCCCTTTTTTTTTTTTTGCAGCTTGTCAGGTTTTGCATGGCAATTCAGATGTTTTTCTCCAAAGCAAGAATGAAAAGGAGTTATACAAGGATGGCCTGAAACATGCATTCAAGGTCTTTTCTCTTTGATATTTCATTGATATTTTCCTCAGCATAATGCCTAAAGAAAAATTCATCCATGATCCTGAAGTACATTCATGGACACAACATAACCTACCCTTAAGGCTGTACTGACTGGATCCTTAAGGAATAGCCAACGGCTATTCAACCCAAACGCTCATGAATCACGAAGACGGAGAGGAAAAAATACAGCGTTATCTAAGGTTACTAAGAACTTTATGTAATGAGGTAACGACAGGTCCGTTCTGCCTAAAAAAAAATAAAGAATTAACTTAATAAGCCTGACAGTCTTGCAATTGTCAGTCTATTGTTCAAAACGTATTTAAGGTTTCAAATTATGCATTGTTTCTTTTTCTACTTTGGCCTGTCTGAATGCATACATTTCAGTCAAACCGCTGACCTTATAAAGAAGACCGGTATTTTTTTTTTTTTTTTTTTTGCTTAGTGTTTTCAGTAGGCTACTTTTAAAAGATACAATCAATACGCCAGGTGATGAACTCCAAATCAATAGCGTTCAGCAGCATGGAATTGAAAACACAGGTTTCTCAGAGGCTTTTTTTTTTATTATCTGCACTGGAAAGCTCGAACTTTCACAGGCCGAGTAGACCCAGATAAGAGCGCAATAGCTGTACTGCTGTCAGCCGGGGTCATACTCCAGTGAGTTGACTTCCCTCAGTATCCATAACTCCCAAACAAAAGTTTCCCCATCCAATCCTCTCCATGTTTGTGCTCTGAAGTTCTGCCGAGGAGCTTTCATAAACCCAGTTACTTTTTTTTTTTTTCCCTCTCTCTCTCACTTTCCCTCTCTCTCTCTCTCTCTCTCTTTTGCAACAGATACGCACGCTGTGAATGTCCAGTGGCACTCCATACTCGTGTTCTAGTTTCTTTTCTACTGCACTAGTTGATGAAGTCTGTAGTCCATGTGCAGCTGATAGGGAGGGAGAGAATGAGAAAAAGAGAGATGGAGAGAGCGCGAGAGAGAGAGAGAGAGAGACTAGAGCCGCGGCTCTGACTCCCAAGGATACCCACGCAGAAAGCCAAGGAGAGAGCCGCAGGTCTAAGGCAGTAAATCCAGCCTGATCCCTGTGACCTATCCCAGCTTCACACATCTCTCTCATCTGACCGCAGAGGGAGAGCGAGGCCTCTGGCGCCGTGCTGCGTGTGGCCCACTTGCACTTACTCGTTTAATTGCCTCTGTGTCCACATGCTCTGCATGGCCCCTGCGTCGCGCGGCCCGATCCGCAAGCTTGCACCAGAATCAGGCGCACTAATGTCATTATCTGCGGGACTTTTTAGCGACTGTCAAAAGCCAACACCCCCCCCACACCCCCCCACCCCCCTTCCAAAAGAAAGGCCCTGGCAGGCAGTCTTTCCTAGAGCATGGCTGCTGATTATTTGTTGTGCCAGTCAGCTCACGTGGGGCCTCCGTGCCAGAAGCAGAGAAAGAACAGCAAACCGGGTTCAGCCATAATTTATGTGCCCTTGGTGAACTACACAGAAGAGTAGGGCTTTCTACGGGTCAGCATTCCCCTTTGTGCTCTTTACATGAGGAAAGAAGATTGAAAATCAAAAAGGAACTGTGAAGAACCGCTCCCCGGTTCATGCTGTCATGTGAGTGGCCCTGGCCGAGCCAGCTTTCGCTCTTGGCCGGCGACGGTTCAGCAACAGATGGCTCTGACGCCTTCTTCTCCCTGAGGAGGAGCGCGAACGTCTCATCCTTATCCCCCGTCCAGTCGTGAGGTCATTCAGGTGGACTGAGGAGTAATTGGCAACGTGCTGGCGAGCGGAGCCGGTGAGCTAAGCGGGCCGATGTTCTTCCGCAATGGTAAATAACAAATGAAAGCCATGAGTGGAATTACCTGTCTGGAGGCCTCTCCTCATTAAATGCCACCTGAAACGGAACCCCAGTAACAAATGGACGCGAGCGGCTATGCCAGCGGTTATCGAAGAGAGGGCATACATCAAGGAGCAGATTGTTAATATCAAGCGTCTCATATGGCCGATTGTGAAATAAACGGCAATGGAGCTTGCAGTAACACGGCGCGACACGGTGCAGCGTCTAATGGGACGAGCAGGCCTGCGCCGCGGGGACGTAATGGACTGAGACGTCATCTTTCACCGGGGAGCGTGACCGTGTCAAGGTGTCGCAACACGCCATTTGTTAAGTGGAGGCGGTGGAGATGTCACCTGCTTAGCCAAGGTTAGGCTGGGACAAATCAGGCCCATACGCCTTCAACAGCTTCTCGACAAATCTCATCCAGAAGGCTCTGTCCGGAGCCGCCACAGAAAAGTGGGCTGGTCTAGTACCGTCACCGAGCCAAGACCACATCTTTAGGCCTAAACATTAATGCAAAGGTAAAATGATTGGCTTTCTGGTGATGCTGGTATTGCCGTTGTAGCTCATATGTTAGTCAAAACATGCTGTAAATGTTTACTGTCACCAAACCTACAAACCTAACACTTCATTTAGCCAAGAGTGATGTATACAATATACACACACGTGCACACTGGCAAATGCACATCGAGCAAGCAAGCGCAAATCTGACCTAAAACATCTTCATTTTGTGGGTTATTGATTGAGTGATAATGTGAGAAATAATACTTCTCTGCCAATTGCACTGTATCCATCAGCATTTCCACAGTACATCATTCAAGGCATTTTGCTAATAAAAGAGGAAGCTAATGAGAAGGAAAGCGAGAAAATTTGCTCCCAAGCTAAACGCAGTTTTGCTCTCAGCAGTAGCAACTGCACCATTCTGTGTGTTGAGAGCTTCAAATCTATAATTATTACTTGAGTTTCAACAAAAAAACTGACACAGCATGAAATCAAACTTCAAAAAAAGTTTTTGATCTAAAGGATAGTTTCTACACAAATGGGCCAATAGTCCCGACTATAGACAATCGACCATGTAATCATTGGTCCAAAAGATTTTCTACCTAATCAGTCATCAAATTCATTGAGGTATGAGTTGTTTTTTTTTGTCTGCTATGGTGGATTTAAACATCTTTTAGTGTGGGGAAACTCCATTTGCAAAAAAGCATTCCTGAATTAAAACCTAGAAATGAAAGGAACAATATATTGACAGAAGATGTAAGAGGTTTAACACTATCAGCTAATTAGCCATGTAATGATACCTTTAAATTTAGCAACAGGTACAGCAAACTAGCAGCTTGAGATCTATAACTTTTAGTAGTCAGTTACTCTAAATTCTGAAGATTTTCAAAACCTGACTGTGATACAGTGTCGCCATGAATGAAAAACATTATTAAGCATGAAAGTGGGAAAGCAAACTTCTTTATGTGTATATTGGGGGTGTCAAGCAATTGAAAAAATAATCTGTTCAATTACAAGATGGTTAATTAATCTAAATTAATCACACATTTTTTGCTGTAAAAGTGTTTACAGCAAAACACTTTTTGCACTATTCATGTGCAGTAATGGTCACAGCCATCAAAAATATGACCTAATATGAGGGAACAAAATCAAAAATGTTTCAGCAAGAACAATGATAGAACCAAGTCCATCTATAAGGTGTAGTTTAAGACAATGTAAGTACAAGTGTGGGCGTAAGAAGCATTTTAATGTGTGTGTGTGTGTTGGAGGGGACCACTGTTGGAGGGTCTGGAACAGAGGGTGAGAGGGTGAGCACTGCACTCGGCATCTCAGTTGTTTCAGTCATACAAATCACTGGGTGGATAAGTGGGGGGGCCAAAACTAATGATTTTTAAAAGTCGCTCCCTAATATAATGTTCCAGTACACAAAGCTGAACCAAACTGTAATATCCACTCAACATGAATGAAAAAGAATGACAGAGAAAATACAGGTTTACAGGTAATGTGGCAATGATAAAACAGCTGATATCATTTGACTAAAATGAATTTTGAAATGAAATATGGGTTTACTGTGAATACGAGCCAGCTTCTAACAAGAGCAGATGCCCACCCACATAATTAAAAGTAAAGCTGAAAGTAAACATAAAATATTGAGTAAATAAGTAATAATTAATATTTAGAAAAAAAAAAACCTAAATTGAAAACATGACTGTAACAGACTCTCTGCATGGCATACAAACATGGAAAACCATTTCAGACTGGGTAGTGAATTATGTGTAGCTACATCTGAATCATTTGAAACCGCTTGTCCTACTAACGGTGACCTGCTTTCACTATTTTTATGATAAAACTAAAACGCTGATACTACTCCTAATGATACTACATAAAAAAACAAAACTGAAACTTTTAAAAACTTACTGAAACGAATTAAAACCCAAACAAACAAAATATCTATAGGGGGTCCTTGGGTTACAAGCGTCTCGACATACGACGTTTCGAGTTTACGACGCTCACGCCCATGAAAACGTTTAAAAATTGAGACGTGAGTGTTTTGGCGTACGCCATTAGCGTCGTACTCACGGACTATGTGGGTGAACTAGTTTGGTTCTGTGCAGCAGAAGAATACATAGAATATGCAGAACACACAGTTAACACGGTGTTTGAGTGAGGGAGTTGGCGTCCTCCAGTTCACTTACCTACGCCATTTTGGCCTTTAAATGTACAAGTACAGTATATTTATGTCCAAAATTCATGTTACATCACTGTCGTAGGAATGGATCTGTGTCATAACTCGAGGACCACTGTTCACCTAACTTATAGTCAATTTCAGTTAAATGCCGTCCTTTATTCTTACCGAGAGAGCTAACAGCTGTGTTAATCACGGCTGTTTACGTTCCACCTAGCGCTAATGCTAGCATAGCTCTCTCGCTGTTATCAGACACCATCAACAAGCTACAGCAGACTTATCCCAATGGTGTACATATTATAGCTGGCGATCACCACATGGCTGGAAGACGCACTTCTTCAGCTTCACTGCTTCACTAGCACCGAATGGAGTGTTTTTGAACACCAGGTCCTGGCTGCACACACAGAAGCTGTCCTGTCCTACATCACATTCACACACATATGGGGAATGTTACAGTGAGCAAACGCATCCGAGTGTTACCCAACCAGAAGCCCTGGATGACCAGCCAGGTCCGCAAACAGCTCAAGATTCGGAACTCCGCCTTCAGGTCAGGAAACAAGAAAAACAAAGAAACAAAGCCAGAGCAGATCTGAAAAGGACAATCAAGAAAGCCAAATCTGACTACAGAAGGAACATAGAAAATCTCCTCCTGGACAACAACACTCGGCAGATGTGGCAGGGTTTTCAGCAGATCACCAACTTCAGGGGACAGACCCATGCAGCTGGGGACCTTCTTCACATGCTTCGAGACAGCTAGCAGTGACACCATCCCAGCAGCAACCAGTTTCCAGCTCCCTTTCACTGACTGTACAGGTGCAGGACGTTAAACGGATGCTCAGCAGGGTGAACCCTAGGAAAGCGGCCGGGCCGGATGGAGTCCTGGGGAAGGTCCTCAGAGCCTGTGCAGACCAGCTCTCACAGGTCTTCACCACAATTTTCAGTCTCTCCCTGATGCAGGCCACCATCCCAGCCTGTCTGAAGTCTGCCACCATCGCCCCAGTACTTAAAAAATCAGCTACAAACAGCTTAAATGACTACCGCACAGTTGCACTCACACCCAACATCACTAAATGCCTAAGTGCTTTGAGTGGCTAGTTCTAAACCACATTAAGGCCTGCCCCCCCCCCCCCCCTCCTTTGACAGGTCAACAGAGGACGCCATAGCCACCGCCCTTCACACTGCGCTGAGCCACCTGGAGAATCGGGAAAGCTATGCCAGAATGCTCTTCATCGACTTCAGCTCAGCCTTTAACAGCATCATCCCCGACATCTTGGTCAGGAAACTGTCTGGTCTGGGAATCCCACAACTCACCTGCTTCTGGATCAAAGACTTTCTCACAAACCGGCTCCAGACAGTAAGACTGGGACCCCACCCCTCCTCCACCTGGACACTGAGCACAGGATCTCCACAAGGGTGTGCTGAGCCCACTGCTGTCCACCCTGTTCACCCTGAACACCTCGGACTGCAGACCTGCCCACATCAGCAACACCATAGTTAAGTGTGCTGATGACACTATAGGGATGAGGTCCCGAGATGAGTCTGCCTATAGGGACGAGGTCCTGAGATGAGTCTGCCTATAGGGACGAGGTCCTGAGATGAGTCTGCCTATAGAATGAGGTCCTGAGATGAGTCTGCATATAGGGACGAGGTCCTGAGATGAGTCTGCCTATAGGGACGAGGTCCTGTTATGAGTCTGCATATAGGGACAAGGTCCTGAGGCTGTCTGAGTGGTGCATGGCAAACAACCTGGCTCTGAACACTAAAAAGACAAATGAGATCATCCTGGACTTCAGGATGCACAGGGCAGATCCACCCCCCCTCTACCTCATGGGTGAATGTGTGGAGAGGGTGTACACCCTCACCTTCCTGGCCACCACGATCTCCGCCTACCTCTCCTGGACTGCTAACACCACAGCTGTCATCAAAAAGGCACAGCAGCGTCTGCACACCCTCAGGAAGAACAACATCAGTGAGAAGCTGCTGGTGAACTTCTACCACTCCACCATCGAGAGCATACTGACTTACTGAATCCCAGTATGGTTCTCCCACTGCACAGAGTCAGACCAGAAGAGACTGCAGAGAGTAGTCAGGACGGCAGAGAAAATCATCGGCTGCCCCCCCCCCACTGAAAGACATC
>JBBIGA010000032.1:5712860-5745185 GCA_037576975.1 Alestes dentex
GTGAGTTACAAATTACTGATTAGTTTCCAGTCACCAAGTACAAACAACAAAATACTCAAAAGTAATTCAGTACATATTTTAAATACATTTAATTGGAATAATATTCATCTTTGTCCAAAGATACAAAAGCCGGCTCCTCTGTACAGCAAAAGTCCCAGCAAAGTTGTGGAATATGATTCAGTTTATAGGGTGGTCTCCTCAGCAATCACAGCTTGTCTTCTCGTTTAAATTTCAATTTGTCCAAATTTGTACTCATGGTGTTTACTCAGACTGTGACCCAGCCGTCACAGATATTCACCCAGAAATCCAGCATGGCTCTGTTTTTATTATAAATGCAGATCAAGCGTCTCTGCCTTGCCTTCTGCCTCATAAACATCCACACAAACACACCCACACCCACTCACATAACCATATCTATCTATGTATATATATCAGTATATATATTTATTATGCGTATAATTATATATTATATAAGGCAAGTCTCAAATTCTTAATTTGTCACTCAAGAAGTTGTATATATATATATAAAATACATTCTACATATATGCGTATATACACTATACACCTTCTCATTTAATGATTCCCTATTGTTTTTATTATTGGCAACATTGTAGATTAATCTTGAAAACTATCACCTATTGCTCTGATGACAATTTTGCACACTCTTGGCAGTTTTTCTATCAGATTCATGGGGAATCCACCTGGAATGGTGCTTAATTAACAGGTGTTCTTCGTCAAGAGTTCATTAGTGGAATTTCTTGCCTTCTTAATGTGTTTGGGACAATCGGTTGTTACGGTAGGGTTGGTACGCAGTTAGTAATCCTATTTGACTGCGGTCCTACTCCACATTGTGGGAAGAACCACTTAACTATCATGGTGGGTATGGGGAAGGACGCACTAGCAGGACACAGATATAATGAGATAACTGTTTTTTTTTTTTGTCGGAATTCAAGTTTTTCACAGCTTTACCGGCTTACACATATACAACACACAGCTTAGGTCGGAAGAGGTGCACTTTTCACACCAGAGGACCTTCTCTCCGGAGGGCATGAACAAAACAGAAGGACCTTCACTCCAAACGAAACTTTCTCCTCACACTGGGCACAGACTCAGCTAGAGTCGACTCTTCCGCGGTTTTCAGCAAGCCCTCTGCTTTCAGGGGCCAGTACAAATTACTCCACGCTCCGTGGAGCTCTCTCATTCAGTGGGGACTCTTGTGTTCACGCCTGCAGATATAGTAGGAGAAAACACACACACCCTGTCAACACACCAAGCACATGAAGTTGCAAAGAGTTCCAGCTGAACGTACAGTCTTTACAAGATTCGGAACCCAACCCAGAGCCACAGTGTGGAGTTGGGTGACCATGCAACGATTCTGAGGATTGGCTGGCCTTTTGTACACATACACACACACACACACACACTCTCACACAGACAACCAATCACACAACACGGACCATTACTCAAGCACTTTACTCGAACACAGGACAGGTGGACATGTCGTTAGGTACCTAGCAACCCAGCCAGAGAGCTAATGAAGCTCCCCACTCTCACCTGGGTTGCCTAAGCACCCAACAACTACACACACAACAACCATGACATCACACACCCGTGCCCAGAGCTGTGTACCTCCTAGTACTCGGTATTCGGGCGATGGGCTCTGTTTGGGGCGTGGCTGAGATGGACCAGACGTGACATTAACTAAGTAAAATCAAACAAAAGTCCATCATTACCTTATTACAAAACATATTCTGGCTTGTTTAACTCTTTTTTTGTTTACTGCATAATTACAAAGAAAAAACAATGAGAAGGTGTGTCCAAATTTTTGACTGGTAGTGTATGTATATTTTTTAGGCCAACTTCTTGAGTGAAAAATTAAGAATTTGAGACTCGCCTTCAGAAAAATATACACAGAACGTATTGTTTCAGGCTAACGTCCCTTGGAGGCCTTGCCTACCTTACGGGAGGATAGTTTTATTTGACACTGCCTTGGGCGCTGCATATTCAGGCAAATCAGTCTCGAACTCTGTCTTGGTTTCAAGCACAGAAGAAGCATGAATACTTAAGAAATCTGCCCTTTTATTTGGTTGCAAATCCAGTTGAATAAAAGCTGAGCATGGATGACTGTGTGAAATATTAAAAACGAAATCTTCTCTGTTGTTTTTAGAAGTAGGACACCAGTAGCGAAATAGGACAACTTGCCCCGAAATAAAACAGCTAAAACAAAAACCTGTAACTCCTTTACCTGTTGAAAATAAATGGCTGAGAAGAAGCACACTGACTGCACTAGATTGACCAGCACTGCTGCATTGTGCGTAGTGTGTATGTTGTCATTTATATATCATATATCCATTTTTGAGGTTTCTGAAAATGGAAATATGATATATTTGACCCTACTTGAAAGCACCAGCCATCCTTTACATTTCGTGGTGAATAGAGGAAAACAAATGGTCCACAATTACTAGGATTTAATGTTAAGTATCTTTTCTTAAGCATCTAATCTAATCTTTTCCCATAAAGTCACTGTTTTGCAAATATAGGGTTTTCTTACAGCGGAGACCATATATACTGGTCCAGTAATGTGGGATGGGAGTGGATTCCTTACATAGTGCCTTTACAGCTAGCTCTTACATCTAATGATCTCGCGCAATATTTATTTCCTGGCTTTTCCAGGGTTTGCCCACAGTTAGGTATACACTAGCACTGCACTGGAGAAAGAAAATGAAGTAATCAATACACACAAATAAGAGGAATCTTCTGGAGAGTACTCCATCATTCTTTGTATTAGCTGGGCTCAGCTGTGGATGCCCTGTATTGACATGTTTAACTTTCACGTATTGCCTGTGATCTATGGACTTCAGAGAGAAACAAGCATTCTTTATCTATGTAAGCAAGGATGCTCCTTGCAACAGGCCAGCCTTATCTTAATCTTCCCATAAAGCTACAACAATGTTATCAATGCCACACAAATATAAAGCAGTGACTGGTCGGTATTTAGAGACTTAAGAGATCTAGTGTATTCGTTTTCAGCTCCATGCTGCTAATGCAGGTGTTTTGTGCTATTGCACTCTACTCGCCGCAAAGGCTGCTGAGTTTGAATGGCATTTCTTGGCATCACGAACGGAATTAGCAGCTGGTGAGTTGGAGCCATGCACGTTATTAAACACCGATATGCACCAACCAGATATGATTCTGACATGGAGGGATGAGACACGTAGGCCATGAAATGTTCCTGTTCTGTTCCCCATGCAGAAACAACAAAGCTTTGAGGCTTCTTATCATAGCCTGCGCTTTCTTTGATGATAATGTTTCAAAATCAAACATGGGCCGCATCAGGATTTCTCCGTCCACCAGACAAAATGCCAGCAGATAACAAAAAGAATATACTAATGATCAGGAAAGGGCAATGCACCATAGTGAAGATCACAGTGCTACAGAACCGCAGAACTTCTTTTGACTACTTCAGAGAGAATCGTAAACTTACAGTGATGTTACATCACATCTGACTGATAAGCTAGGCAAATACAGTGAGCGCCCATTACACTGTGAGTACTGTGAGGTCATTAAACAAAGCGGTTAGATTAATGACCGCTGATTAAGACAATATGTGAAAGTCGGCAAGGACGTCACTGCTTCTGTATTACAAGAAAGAACTCTAGCTGCCAACCTAGTTGCAAATATGAATCTTTTCATAAATCATCTGTATGGGTGTAAAGATGGTAGACAGATCTTTTATCCATACATGTCCATTCTCTTTTTTCTACTGTTTGATCAAACAGCTTGATTAATGGCCAGTGATCAAGACAACGTGATAAAATTGTGAAAAAAAGTGGGCATAGTATCTGTAACACATGAGGAGGGAACAAGGTGCTTTGTTATATGATGATGTTTATGTTATTGATATGGATGTGAGGATCAGTCTCATATCTGTACTTTACATTTTGTAATTATTTGATTCAGCAGTTCCTTTGATGAAGCTGTGTGATTAATGACCACTGATAAGGACAATAAAACTTGGTGAAAGTGAGTGCAGAAGTGTCACAGCCTTTTCTGCATAAAAACATTTTTGGATCATGAGGAGGAATTCTAGCTCCTGAACAGGTTGCTACTACAATTTGCACAGTACGATTAAACAGTATCATTAATAGTTCAGAGTTCAACATGACATATGTGCATGCAGAGATGTTCAATTGTCTTGGCCTATCCTTTTAATTATTATCAAAATGGTCATTATTTTCAGTTATTGTATTATCAGATATTTCTTGCTATCGATTCGCATGGATCAAAGTCTGGTTCTGGAGGAGTAAGGGAGTTCTGCACAGTTTGGAAATTTTCCTGCTCCAATATGTCTACCAAACATGGAAATGAACTGATGAGTTGAATCAGTTGTTTCAGAGCAGGAGAATTACCTAACTGTACTGGTCCAGGATTTGAGAGCCTCAGAGTAGATTTTTTTTTTAGCTCTGATCATGTGATTGATTTTTAAACAGGCCTGAACAGGCCTGCTTTTAACTAAACATTTTGATTTATGAATTACACGACTTAATAAATCCAAGTGCATGTTTTAAGTGCATGAATTATTGCTGGTTTCTAACTCATACTGGTGTAAGTGCTCCTTTTTACTTGTTGAGGTGGGGGTTGAGTTTTTAGGTCATAATTTAGATGTCATAGTTTCTCTTATATAGCTACAAGAAGGGACAGTAGCTGTTAGCATAATATTAACATTACAGAATCCATGATTTTTCTGTAGGGATGTTTGGATAGATAGGCTTTTCTTTTATCCACACATTCCAGTGCAACTAGCTGATATTATTTTGATGAAATGAATGTATAGTGGTCCAAAACAATGTGTCCAAAATGCTCTAAATGTGTGCATCAGTAGTCAATAATCCACAAGGATATCACAACATCACAATTTCCATGGTACAAGTTAAGTTTTTACCACTTTGCTTGCTAATATTATATTATTTGTAAAGCCTCTGTATTAAGTAAGAAATATAACGTTAATAACTCTTCAAATACTTAAAGGTAGAGGCGGTTACCGCTTGCAATAAAGGATTCTCTATAGACGTAAGGACTGAGGTTTTTCATCTATAAATGTCTGCTGTATCCTGCCACTGTTGTACGTTTTGCCTGAGGCCCTGAATGTGTTAGACTGAAAGAGTGAAGGTGTCGCTTGACTGAGTGCATCTTATCCAGCACCAGTGTGTGTGCTAACTGTGACCGCAGTGATATGCACATCCCTCAACATCTCCATCCACTGCCCTCAGTCCATGGAGCTGATCTGTGCATCGGGAGATGGAGAATATTCAGAAAAAAAAAAAAAATTGGGCTGAGATTGTTCGGCCAGACCACGAGCCAGGCCTTGTCACCTTGCGCAAGGTGCAGAGAGTAGAATTGGGCGAGTAAAAATGAGAAGTGACAGGATATTGATTTGCTTATCGCCACACTGCAGACACACCGGAGTGGAGGGAGAGTGGGGGGTTGGTTATCAGGCGTCCACGTCTGATAGAGAGGGAGCGAAAGTGAGAGAGAGAGAGAGGGGGGGGGGGTAAAAAAAAAAAAAAGATTTCTCAACTGATTGGTTAGCTCCATTTTGGGCTCCACTTGCTTGGCGTGTGTAGCCCTGACAGCCGTGCACTTTTACAGTAAATGAAAAGGAGCTTTCTGATGTGATAAGATTATTCGCCTATACACTGTAGATGGAAAATAAAAAGGCTGCTATCTCTAAAGAGGATTCGTCAATATCGCCTGCAATTAGGTGACTTTTAAACATTTTGCACGCTGTTTTCAAGGAGAAAAAGGTTGCGGGTGTACTTGAAAAAATAGAAAAGCAAAAAAAAAAAAAAAAAAAAAATGTGTCAGGAATAAGGCCAAGACATAATTTTAGCAGTGGTGTGTGAGCGAGAGTTCAGCAGCACTGCGAGTGAGATCAGTTATAGTTCATTTAGGTCAGATCCAGCGGAACGCAGTCAGACAAGCCTCATTTACATACTCTAAAATGGATTCAGTCTTACTTTACTTTGATCAAAATGAAAAGAAAAGAAAAAAAAAACTGGCATAACAATGAGACTGAGAAAATAGACCTGGTTGAACGCTTCAGGTGTTCTTTCTAATCAACATGAAATGGAAAATGTATTAGATCAATATCGTGCCAGTCTGTGGGCTACTAGTTATTTAGCTATTTGTGTGGGTTTCTCGCACCCCACCAAAACAAGCAGTACATAAACAACATTAAGGGCGTGCGACTGCAAAATTGGGGCCTCCACAGGTGTTTCGGTGGGTGGGGATGACATCCATAATGGATGACGTGCTTTTTAAAATGCAGTCTGGAAGAGCAGAAGCATGTGACTGCTGGACAACAGGAACTCATTACCCAGCCCTTTCACCCATGGGCTCCCTCGGCTCTTCTCGTTCATTTTCACTTCCCATTTGTTTGATAACAAATAGAGGTTCAAAGCCCAGATGGGGAACGATACCATTAATAAAACCTCTCCTTCATAAGACGTGGCCCCTCTCGGAAGCAAACTTGCGGTCAGGTCATGATAGATCTCAGCATTGGTATGCCATGGGGGTCCGACAGTCTTTCCTGCACTTGTCAAAATAAAGAAGAAATTTTGTGAAATGAAAAAGGAGACCACTCCCCCCCACCGCATGCGCTGTCAGGTGATTAACTGACACAGGTTGCCTGTCCCATTAGGATCATTATGATGAAAGTGCATGCATTAACGACCTACTCCAACCTACCGTTTGTTGGGAGGGGAAGAACAAGCTCGTGATAAAAAAACAAAACAAAAACAAGAATCTGTAATTTTTACTCCGAATGCATACGTTTCAAAATAGCAGGAAAGGTTATGAATGTTATTATAAATGAAACCGCACTGTAGTGCACTACAAATCCAGGCTGATTGTATGTATCAGTCTTGCCAACGGTACTTTTCATCTGCCTGATTATCATCTGTATTGAAAACAGAGTAAGAAAAAAAAAAAAAAACGGAATGCCTTCTAGCACAGTTTTACAAGTTCTTGGTTCAAAGTAAAAAAAAAAAACTCCAAAGGCTTACTCTGTGAGATTCAATGGTGTGCTTTAAGTCAGAAGGCTACTGCAAGACCTTTGGAGGTTCTTATACATTAGCTTCTCTCTTTTCCGTAAGAAACCTAGTCGAAAAGTGAAGAAAATTAACAAGAATTGGATTTGAACTTTGTTCTCAGGGCATGTCCTAGTGTTTGCTCTCACATAAATGATGTGCCTTCCTGGTCCTTGAATGACCAAGTGTCCTTTTTCTCCCAGATATGCATTTTGAATGAAAGAATGCAAATTCACTACTGTAAATTCCTACAAATTAGTGGCTATTGATGTGAAATTCTTACAGGAGAATTTTCAAGAAGTTCATAGCAAAAGGATGTGCATCCATTCACTGTGTGACAAAATGTGAGGCATGATAGCATTTGCCAGAATGTCATATTTGTCTGTAAGTGCCTCAGACCTTGACAAATACCTGGATCAGACACTCCTGAATACCCAAACACATAGCAAGGCTTTATTAGTCTACCACAGCAAAAGGCTCCATCTTCACAGGAGAAAAGGGTGAGGATTTTTTTTTTGTAGCGCTTCCAGCCCTCAGCGGCAAAGTTCATGTTCTTACAAGATTAATCTTCAATATATGTGTCATTGAGACAATAGAGTTGTCAGCCTATTTAAAAATTTTGAAATTGATCCCTTAACGATTCCGTTAATAGAAAGATCTCAGGGACACAGGGGAGAGAGAGGGAGGGGAAGGAGAGGGCTGATTAAAATGTCTTCATTTACTTAACTTGCAGCGATTTTTTCAATTAGAGCAACTCTAGGCAGAGGAGAGGTAGGGTAGGGTTAAAACTGGAGTTGGGGATTAGAAAAAAAAAAAAAAAAGAAGTATAAAATGACAGAGCGACGAGTCCCTGAAATTAATAGGAGGAAATGAAGATCCCCACACATGCAAGAAGTCCCTTTCACACAGTTTATCACTGCCACTTCCAAACTCATTGGTGTCACTCAATTTAATGCGGAGAGAGTCTTTATCACAGCCCTATTTGCTCCTGTCCGCCGTGCTGTGGCTTGACGGTATGCCACATGCAGTCCTCAAAGAGCATGGAGCCCAGAGCCTGAATCTGTCAAAAAAAACAAAAAAAAAAAAACATGAGACATCCTGTGCCCCCCTCCTACCATCCGTCCCCATTACCATAAAATCCACTCGCTCATGAGAAACCATTAATGCAGCGTCTTATTAAAAACCTATCAATACATGTGCTGCCATTCCGCTAATGGGCAGGAATTCCTCTCCGTTAAGTCCGGACTTGCGTCTCCACTCCAGGCTAATGAGAGCCATCCTTCAGCATCTCTTTGGGCTAAATCACCTTTATTTGTATCTGCCCGCTCGTGCTGGCGGTAATTTATGGAAGTGTGCGCTATGGGAGACGCATTAGGACTGGCCTGGAGGGCCGTGCTTGCAGGGTGATTCAGTTCCACGCCGGCCTCATGGCGAGCTCTTAATTGTTCTTTGCCGGAGCCCCGGCAATAAAAGAAGAGGGTGGATGCGGGTGGGAGGGGGGGCGTCCGTGCTGCCGCTGATGAGGCGATGTTTTGCCAAAGTTTATTTTTAATGCAGAGTCAAAGGGAGGACACTCGCCGGTCCGTGCCTAGCAGGAGTTTGCCCTCTGGCTCAGGGGAGGAATTGGATATTGCTCTATCAATCTGAGCATTTTACTGCTCCTGCTCTCCAGCCGTGAGAAATGTGGGGGTGTAGTTACACTTGCGTTTACAGTGCGAGGCTGAGGCAAAGCTCGGCCTCTATAAACTTCGCCTGGAGTCAGCAAGGCTAAACGGTAAAGTCGGAGAGATGCTCCCAACATCACAAAAATGACACAGCCAATCTGGTGGCAAAGGCTAGATGTTTGCAGCTTAGAACAGATTCCTGCATTTGCTGATACAAGCCAGCAGCTGAATAATGTCTCACCTTTAAAAGGCTGAATAGCACGGCTGACTTACGTAATAATGACTTATCACCCCTGTTGCATACGTATGCTGTAATATGCAAAGTTACGAATGTCTTTATGTCCATTAATATGACAGTGTCATGATGCTTTACAGTCTTACCATTACGGGTCTAAGGTATATCGGCTATCACTGCTAACTGTTCCACTATGATATTATTGATAACTAGAGGAAAGTAATTTAGCATTCCCCATCCTGATGCTGAATTCATATTTAGTCAGTATGTTTATGTTAATGCTTTCGTTCAGATGTTGTCCTGCCATCACCCAGGAAGGGACTGGCCTCGTTCTAGCAAGTGTTCAGGAAAGACGAGAGTTAGTAGTTGGCCAAGCTTGGATAGGTCCATGGCAGCTGAGCCACATCTCCAGTCTTGCCGGTGTCACAGAGGATTTTACTGGGAGACTGAACTCTTCTAATCACTGTTGGGAGCAAAGAGGATGTTAGTATTTTATTTGGCAGTGACATTAAAGGAAATTGAAGTGGCTTTCCAATGCCTCACCATGCAAGACTGCAGCTTCTTCCTTAAAGCCAATTTGTGGCACCACTGGTGACTCACTGAGCAGTTACAGCAGGAGCAGCAACTTGTTGCGCCCTGCCACAGCCACCGTCCCCTCGTCACGGGCTCTCAACCAATCACTGGCAATGGAGAGTGACATCAGTGCGGTTTTGGGTAGCATCAGGTCTCAGTCTTTGTTCTGCTGAGGTGAGTCATGATGATGATGCCGGTAGTTTCCAGCCCTGAAGTGATGGTTGTGACACTAGCATTGTGTTTCTAGCATTGTGCACAAAAGATACCTGTTAGCTCATTAATGGCCATATCAAAGACAATCCAAATATCTTTTCATTATATTTGTAATTATATTATTTATCATTGTGTTCATAATTACATTTGGTCATTTGGTCATATGAGCCTATTGGTTTTAAAACAAATAATCAAAAGATATAAATTTGATTGTGGATGATTATGGGTGGATTCTACATATAATAAAACCAACCCGATATCACGATATCAGTTTTCGTGCAGCCATCACGATATACAGTGTAATCAAAAAACGTGCTGCGATCACGCTTTAGGCCGTTTTTTCGTGCTAGGACAACGCTTCACTACTCTATGTATTTTAATGCACACTGCATAACACCGCCAGTATCAGTATCTGGTGACTGTTAGGGTTACAGTTAGGGTTAGGTTTAGGGTTAAGGTTAGGGTTAGGGTTAGGGTTAGGTTTAGGGTTACGGTTAGGGTTAGGGTTAAGTTTAGGGTTAGGGTTAGGGTTAAGGTTAGGGTTAGGGTTAGGATTAGGATTAGGGATTAGGATTAGGGTTAGGGTTAGGGTTAAGGTTAAGGTTAGGGTTAGTGTTAGTGTTAGGGTTTGGGTTAGTGTTAGTGTTAGTGTTAGGGTTTGGGTTAGTGTTAGGGTTAGGTGTAGGATTAGGGTCAGGGTTAGGGTTAAGGTTACGGTTTGGGTTAGTGTTAGGGTTAGGTTTAAGGTTAGGGACTTTCCCTGTCTCATGGCATTTCAACCTGTTTCAACCGCTTTGCAAACAAAAATGATAAGGAATCAACTCACTATTTCTCTCCCACTGTCCCTCAGTCACCACTTAGTGCTGATACTGGCGGTGTTACGCACTCGCACTACACATTAATATTCATGGGGTAGTGAAGCATTGTCCTAGCACGAAAAAGTAAAGCGTGATCACAGCGCATATTTTGAATACATTGTATATCGTGATGACTTCAGGAAAACTCATGAGACCGGGCTGAAAAAAACATAAATATAATAAACATAATTGCAAATTTCCCACTTGTGGGACTAATAAACGATTATCTCACTCTTATAAATGATATCAGGAAAAATGTCTACATATCATAGACATAACCATGCTATAAACATGTCAAGGTAAATGTCATATGATGTCACGAGTTGTCATAAGTGTCCATTAATATAACAGTATCACAGTACTACTGCCGTTACATGTCAGTGTTATATAGAAGAGTTCAAGCAAAGCATTACCAAAAGTTCTCTTGTGCTTTTCTTGTCATGCACAATTTAGTTTTTGGACATGAACAAGCTAAGAGTGACTGTGTTGTCTCACTTTCACATCAGCACCTCATAATGTTTTTAAAGTCATTTATTTGACCTCATTTCATATTGCCAGTTGACCTTAAGATAGCATTTACTTTTTTTTCCCACAGAAATGGTCCAAAAATCCTGTTACATTATTGTACATTAAAGATAGAAACGTTTCCCTTTTTGTAGAATGTCACCATTTCAATGACAAGGTTTTGTTTCAACAGAGCATGTCCAAGCTTGAGCAATGTAGAGAAGACAGAAGACCAGTGTTTCATGTTAATAAAGGACTATCTATCGATAGAGGCTTACAGTGAGTTTTTTCTATCTATGTATTGCGGTCAGAGTGGCGGGGCAATGGGGGAATCTCACTTAAACTGTCAACAACAACCACCTAAATAGTACTCTAAAGAGGAACTGTGTAAAAACTGGCAGCAGAAAGAAGTGTAAAAGAAAACAAGCCATGGCTCTGACAGAATCCAATTACTCAGCTTGATGGCTGCTTCAGCATGGTGGCCCGGCCTACTGTAGGCCTGGCTAGATTCATGCATGCTCCCTTGAGATCCTCATAGGCCAAAAAAAACAAAGCAAAAACTTGCAAATGATAGCTTTTGTGTTATAGCTATCGCAATCATCATCTGCCCTGAAACTGTTACGATCCGGGAGAGTGAGGAAGAGCTGCCTGCCAAACGGTGGAAAGGAATGCACTTTGAGAAACACAGTAGATGGCACAGTCCTGGACTGGTGCCAAGTGCACATCTAAAGCATCAAAAATCATTGGCATGCTGAGTCAGGTGCCAAAACACATACATTATACATCTTCCTGTGATGCCTGTCTGAGCTGATTTTCCTTCTTTTTTTTTTTTTTGCCCTTTCCAATGCGTCACACTCACAAACACTCGAGGAAAGCAGGGAGCATCAGTGGGTTGAATAGGAGGGAGGAGCGGGTGCTCTATGTCTGGTCCAGGGACAAGTTACAGAAAGAGAGAGAAAAAGAGAGCGAGAGAGCATGAGAGAGAGAGAGTGAGAGAGAGAGAGAGATAAAGCGAGGTGGGTGCATACGCTGGGGGGCAGCATTGCAACACAGAGGGTCCAGACTATTAGCACTGACTAAGAGGTAGGTGGGCTATCTGTGGGGGCTAAATTAGCCATCTATCAGTCAGGACACATTAGGGGTAGGGACGCACAGATGTGGAAAAATAGGTTAAGCTGACATTGGTAGGGAAGATTATGGGGATGTGTTTCCTAAGTAACTTCCCCGGTTTGTCCTCGCCAGTGAGCAGCACTGACAGAGTGCTTTATTTATTACTGCATAATAAGCTGATGGAGGTGCGAGCGTGGCTAGCAGGCTCTCATTAAGCAATGGACATTTTATTTTTAGAAAGGAGGGTGCAAGGCAGCAACAAAAATGACAACTTGCTTTAATACAAAAGTGACAACCCGCGATAAAATGTAACAAAATAACAGCGAGTGAGCAGACACTGGTTTTAATGATCATCCCTCTGAGTAAGCTCCAGTCTACATGCGAAGATACAGATGTGGCAAAAAAAAAAAAAAAAAAGGGAACAAAAAAAAAGTTTTCTTTAAATCAATGTCTTCTACGCCCATAATTACTAAGAGCGCCATCGCAGTGCTCGGATTGAGGGATGGCTGTGCTTATGTTGTGCTGACACGTATAGCCTTCACTCCCCGGAAGCATTTGTCGCGGTTGTTACCACTAACGTATGTAAGGCAGTTAATGCTCACAGATGAGAGAAAACCCTGGGTGATGGGCCATAAAATCCCAAAAAGCATAAAACAAGGCCCAAATGGATATTTTGGGAGCGCGAGCTCACTAGGCACATCACAATGCGTCCTCCGAGCCTCATTGCCTCCAGTAAATGTCACACAAAACACATAATATATCGCAACAGTAAACATGTGCCGCATATTAACACACCAGCTCCAATTTACTGGACATCAGTACCAAATTAACTTGCATATTATCGCTGTCATTTACTGGTGTTGTGTCTATAAATTGCATCCCCTCATTTGCATGGCAGGGAGATGTTTGTCACAATAGATGGAGTGTGTGGTGGAGGGGTGGGGGGGTCGTGGGGGTGGGGGGGTTGGATGAGCAGCGTGTGCGGTGGCCGCCGGTCACCCTGTGGCTTTCTTCTGTTCTGGAGGCCCTGCTTGATGCTTTTCACGTCGGCCCCTACTCAAAATGACTAAATCCTCACGTCAAGCCCTGTAAAGCTCCACATCCTCGCTGGAGATGTGGATTCACACCCGCTTTGAAGTGGCCCCTGCACGGGCTGGGACACCGGGATTGATCTAGGTCTGCTGAAAGCCTGAAAGTCTCAGTGCCCTCTTTGTTGCTTTGTAGCAGAATGACCGTTACAAGTCGGCTGACATCCTTCAAGCTCATATATACCCACTACACACATACTTTACTTAACAACACTCTCACAGAGGTGAAATACACAGATTGTGTACTGATAGATAAGTGCAATGGAAAAATCATAGAATGTAGCAAATACCTTCCAAGTCCATACAGACCCTGTGAAGAAACTAAGCTGCACTGCTTCCCTAAGCAGCTTCACTGTTCCTGAGTCTTTGTGCCATAAAACCAACATTAGTGTGTGCTGATCATTCATCTGGGGAAAGAGCTACGGCCATGGATAGGAGTGGCTTGCTCTGTTCACAACGTTGGCTATTTTGCTATTAGGTGAATTATCACTTATGGTGCTGCATTCAGAGGCCATTACCATCCTTCAGGGAAGTTCTCCCTTCTCTCCTTTAACAAATAATCTATTTTAGTCAGTGGCCTCTTACGTCCCTTTCCCTCCTTTTGCACTTGCATGTAGGTGTGCAAACAAGCACTCGCAAATAAAAAGCATCGAGAGATTACTGGCCTTTTTTAATTTTGCCGTCACATCTGTTAGTCTTTGCTTCCTGTTAGGAATTTGCTAAAGAGTTAAAGTTGTAAAAGTCAGTCTTGAATGAGAAAAACGCAACTAAAGTACAGATGCTTGAAAATCAGACATAAGTTCAGAAACAAAAGTATTGCACTTTGTTACTTTCCACCTCTGCAAAGAAATAAATGCAGAAATAAATAAATAAAAAAAAAATCTTGCACTACACGTCTGCATGCTGGCACAGATACAAACTGACTCAGGCTGACATGGCTTGCCGTAGCCGTGCTGATGTTTGTCATAAACCCAGTTAGTAGGTCTCAGCGGAGGGGATGGGCCTGCTCTTTCCGGGGCTAATTGAAAAAGATAGACAAGCTTGTTTAATGGTGCTAGGGGAGGAGGCATGCTGACATTGCCGAGATTAAATTGCAGTCCACTGAGTGATTGAGGTTTCTAATCCCATCTAATGCACTCGTGGATACTTTCATACTTAAATCTGCCGTCTCAAACACCGTCTCCCTATCCTTTAAAAAGCTTTAAGTAATAGGAGGCGATGAATTAGCTCACATGAGAAAATGTAGGATGATTTAATGGAAGGCACGTCGCAATTATTGCCCCTGCTCTATTATTTCTTTCTTTTTTTTTTTTTTTCGTCAGATAATTAGATTTAATTATTCAAATCCATCTCTAATCTGCTTTCCTCATTTCCCCCTGAAATTAATAATATGGATGCTTTCTCTTTCTTGTGTAATCTCCATATCTGTAGGCATTCCTGGGTGCAATTTCTGTCAGTGGAAGATGCTGTCTAAGGTAAACATGGCCAACAGACAGAAGCGGTCGGCTCCTTAATAAGAAAACGAAGAAAAAAATAAACAGAAATAACGCTGTGATGGCAATGCGTGGATGTGCACGTATGCTGCATTGTATGCTGCGTTGATGAATATGAGCACTGTATCTGAATAAACCTAATAAAGATTCCACCGCTTTTGCAGGGTTACTGCAACCACGAACCCAGTTATAAGGGTGTAAATGACCCTAATTATTGGATATGCAGGGGAGAAAAACATGTCAGGCTTGTTAGGAATATATCTTTAAAAAATTCAACAGATATTTAACAGCCCTGGGGTATTCTATAACAAGCTCCATCCCTTGAAGGTTGCCATGGCCTTCAGCAAGGCTGTTCTGGGGATGTCCTAATATATGAAAGATAATGAGGAATTATGTATCATACCTGTGGCATCAGTCATCAGACTCAGGCCAGTGCACCAGGGGTCATGGCTTAATTCCGAGGAGGCACCTTGTTAAAAGTGGTAATTTCGAATCCCCACTGGATAAAGGATAATTAGGTGTTAATCAAGATATGCTGTAATCTGTGGGACGCACGGGGCTGGAAGCTTAAGTGCTCGCGAGGCCTCTCCGTGTGATCTTGCCATACGGAACCAAAAATGATCAGCCGTCCCTGCGCAGCCAAGGGAGCGCTCTTTCCCTCGCATTTCCGGTTCCAGACCGTTTGAGGAAATCCTCTGTGCTCGGCACGCAGGGGAACGAGCACGGGCCATCTTTGAGTTTTTTCAGCTGCTCTGAACTTCACCATGTACCTTTCACCAAATCCCTTACTAATTGTTTCCGTCTCCTAGGTAGCGTGCGCCCGCTTTGATGTTCAAAACCCCCCTTCCTTACAAAGGAGGCTGGCTGCGGGAGCAGAGGAGGAGGCAGATGGGCCGCGACAGGATGCGGCGAACCTGACGTCTCTCTTCCCCTTTCAAGTGCTCCAGTTCAATCAGCCCTCACCACACAAGCTGTTGTGGAGCACCTTTGAAATCAGAACGTCTGCACAATAGTCTTGACTGCTAATGACTTCTTGTAAAGTTCCAAAGCCGCTCTGATTACACACCCTAACAAGCGCGGATGAGGACACATATGCCCGATGCGCGGGCACACCCGTGCCACTTCGGCGGCACTCATAAAAGCAACATGAGGATGCTAGTAAACAATTAATATGTTAATTCCGGGAGTCGATACCAAAGCAATGGAGATGCAGGTGCAGGGCTGTGCCTAAAATGGCTTGTTCAAAAAAAATAAAAAAATAAAAAATGAAACCTCCCGTTTCATGCTCTGTTGAAGACTGTACTTTGACTGCAGATCCTGTGTGTATACCTTCAGCCTGCTCCCCCCCACCCCCCACACACACCCTGCTTCAACATTAAAGGAGAAAGTCAATATACTCACTAACCTCAAGCTACTGACCCAATGAGTGGCTCCACCAAATGAGCTTTGTGCACGGCAAGCTACCAGCCCTGTCTTGGGTAGTGGAGCAGCAGAAACAATTCTGCCTTAGTCGTATTATGCTAGGTGTGACCTACCATCCAGCTCAATATCCCACCTCAGCACATCAAATCCACATGATTTCTCATGTCCAGCCACTGAACCATATAATGTGGATGATATGATTCAAGGGAGTGAAGATGAGATTACTGAATTGTTCTCCACTGATCCATCAACATCTGTCCTATAGGTCTGTTCTTTTGAAGTCGTCTCAAACCTCCTGTCGACACACAAACAGCTCGCTGCCATCTTAGAGGAGTAATCTTCTGTGATGAACTAACTAGATCCCAGAACCAAACTTGGGATCGTTTCATTTTTGGACTCCCACAGAGGCCGGGTAACACTTGCAAGAGGGTACGAAAGGAACTAATCCCTCCTGAGAATGAATAAGAAGTGAGAGTTATCACGCTGGAGTTCGTGAACCGAAGGAGCAGGAATCAAGCAAGCAGGTACTAGGACAAAATGTGGCACCTTGAGTTGGCTGCCTTGAAAATAGCCTAATGCAGCAGGCTGCCTCTAAAGTGGGAGAGTGCACTCCCTTTCCAGTCCAGAGCTTCAAGGACTTTCCTAAATTGGGTGGTGGTGGTCAAAGAAGCGGATGTGTGGAGAGTGTGTGTGTGTGTGTGTGTGTGTGTGTGTGTGTGTGTGTGTGTGTGTGTGTGGGTGTGTGAAAGAGAAAAAGAGAGAGAGAGAGAGAGAGAGAGAGAGAGAGAGAGAGAGAGAGAGAAAGACCGCGGATAGAGTGTGTGTTACCTGCTGTACTCAGCACTTGAGGGGTTCAAAATTCCAGTCTTAAGCTGATAACCGAGTCAAGTGAAAGTGCTTGTCAAAAGGTTGCGAAGACCCCCTTTTCAGAACTGGGAGAAGTGCACAAGTAGATCTGGTGCAAATAGTAAGCCAACATCAGCTTCTGCCTCCTTCAAAGCTCACTCTCATCTGAGTGACCATCTTCCTCACGAGCGAGGTACTGTAATTCCAGTACTGAGGGAGCTTCTCAGTGCTGGTGGCTGAGTTAAATGGGAAGAGTTCGACTCAAAGACAGGTAAAAGGTCTCCGCTACCTGTATCTCATCCCAAAGCCTTCATCTTCAGCCGAGCAAAGGCGTACAATAAAATATGAACGTCTTAACTTCAAGGACAGCTGTCATTTCCGCAGCGCCGCGGCAGTTTTTCGGGCAAGTGGCAGCGAGCCGTGAGAAGGATTGTTTATTTTTTCTTGCACTATCCATTTTTTTTTTTTTTTAAATATTGTTTATTTATTTATTTGGGAAGATAAATGAAATTTCTCAAAGCCCTCACAATTTCACTTACACAGCTTTGAGAGAAAGTGGTGATGGATGTTAAGAGCAAACAAATTGCTCCTCTGTTTAGGTGTCGGGCTCAGGTAGCAGTAGGTGACAAATGTGAGGTGTTTACTGTGGTGTCGGAGTGGGCTTTTCTCTAAATCCCAGCCTCAGGTCTGAAGTCAAGCCTCTTTAATACAAGAAAGAAAACCCATTGTAACAGTGCGGATAAATTGTGCTCATACTGTCATTATTACACTCTCTCTGAAATGAGCAAACTTGCCAAATGATCTGAAGTCTGGCATCACAAGCATCATGAGTTGTGGCATTTCCGTTGTAACTTTGTAACTTCTGTGTTGCATAACTCTAAATGTAAGTTAAATGTGATTTTGGACAATTTATGTAATGACTCCATGTTAACGGTAACTTGCATTCAAATTATGTATACATCCATACAATCATACAAAAACGGTTTTGTATGATTGTTGACATAGCTTTAGTTTTGGCTCACAGCTCCAGTACTGAACTGTAAAAGCAACATTTGGACTTTCAACATGCGGGGTTTAGTGGAAAACTGTGATGATGTGTAATTTGACTTTTTGCCGAAATATACCTTTAAAAATAACTCCACCTGTCCAGGCTGTTTTACTACATAGTAAGTCTTAGATGTTTAATAATAATAATACATTTTATTTGTATAGCACTTTACATTTTACAAAAAAATCACATAGTGCATACAGACAGAGAAAATAACAAAATAATATAACAGGACGTCCGCGGCAAGAGCCCCGTGCGCGACAGCCGGAGTATTGGGGACCATAAGCACAGTTAGTTTAAGCCGCTCTCCGCGGGTACAGCGGGCTGCTGAATATCTTTAGGCATGATGGTGACTCTCTTGGTGTGAATGGTGCACAGGTTCGTGTCCTCGAACAGATCCACCAAGTCAGCCTCGCTGAACAGACCCACCAGGTTAAGCCTCGCTGGCTTCCTGCAGGGCCACGACGGCGGAGCTCTGGTAGTGGAGGTCGGTCTTGAAGTCCAGAGCGATCTCACGCACCGGGCGCTGGAAGGGCAGCTTGCGGATCAGCAGCTCCGTGGATTTTTTGGTAACGGCGGATCTCTCTCAGAGCCACGGTGCCGGGCCTGTAACGGTGAGGTTTCTTCAGGTTTAAGGCCCGGACATTTACATGTACATAAAGAAGCACATATAAAACAGACATTAGATGCTTTGCACTGCATCATAGCATGCGCTAATAATACTGACCAAAGTTAACAATGCTTTGATGCAGCCACTACCATAAAACATTAATTATTAAGTTTGAACAAGACATTATTTTTGGTGCTTCTCCTAAAAGGACAGAAATGCTCCATTAATTTCAGGCTCCCAGGCAATGAATTCCAAAAATGTATAACGGAAGGACAAACTGACCCAGGGATGTTCTACTCAATGTGACCATGAGATTGTATAACGAACAGTTATGCTGAGAACATAAATGTGTGACTAATAACTCGACTCCTGAGAGTTTAGTGCAGTTTGTGAAAATAGAGTATCGACCAATCAAACGTGTGCACTAAGGAACTTGAGACGAAATTACAGAACTGATCTAACTTGATGCCTTTCCTAATGCCCGTTCTTTACATTATGTACAGGAGTAAAATGCAGCCGATAAATTGAACTGGATAAAAATGCTGCTAAATTTTTTCTATTAAAATCTGGTTTAAGAGAACGAATGGACTTTATTTGCTTAATCCTTTCCCTACATTCCCACAGTGCTTTACACAAACGCAGGCCAATGTATTTCAATCAAGAGTGAAGAGTATGACCTATAAAACTCATTTGTAGGGAGAGCAGGAAAGCATATATAGAAACAAATAGAAAAGGAGAAAAGAAAGAGATATTGGTGATATATTAACTTGACCCAGTTGTAATTAAAGTCATTAAGAGACATTGGAGGCTGCAGTTTTTTTCTAGTGAAGCCTCCTCTGCAGTGCAAGAAATTAAAATGTAACTACTGCCACAATATGCAATATAATTGCTCAAAATGACGGGGTTTGAACTTCAGTTTTAATTTCACCTTTTGATATCCAAGATTTCATATAGATACGGTCTTATCCCAAACTTCTAATGCCGCTGGCCAAAAATATTTTGTCAGTTTTCCAAGGGAAAATAAGGTGACACATTCTCAAACTTAGACGTTGCATGTTATGCCAATTATGCCGCATATGTTCTATTGTTTTATTTTAATATATCTGGAAAAAATAATTAATCAAAAAGAGTGGGCACCCAAATAATTAAAATTATTGTATGGTGTCTAATACAGTGTCCTTCAGTTCTGAGTAGCAGAAGTGCCAAGGCTGGACGTGCACAGGATATGCTACAAGCAATGTTAGCGATTACACTCCAAAAAATCAAAGTGCCAAAATGTTTTTTTTTTTTGTGGAATAGTGCATATGAGATACATTTTCACTTCTCTAAAGAATCCATTCAACAGATATGACCTTAATCATATTTTTCCTATAATCATACATCCAAGCCAAGTGCGATTTGGGATTCTTTACCCTTACATGTATAGAAGCAGCTATATTACAGTGTGGATGGAGACTAGGAGAGAGCTCATTTTGGTTGAATAATAGTCCCGTTCCCAAAAAGGAAACACAGCAAGGCAGCAGACGATGGAGGGGGGGAGGCGCCCATAGGCCCCCTGATTAAAATCTAATTATTCTCTGTCATTATCTTTGCAAAGATGATGTCCAGAAGTCAGGGAACAGCACAATTCCTCTTTGCCTTTTGATATTTGCATAGAAGGGGGAAAACAATTAGAACCATGGGGATTGGCCATATTAGTCCAATCCCTTGGAAATGAATTTATTACCTGCCAGACACTTAATTGATTCCGTGCGACTGCATCCCCTTACTCGTCTTAGATGCTGGAGGGGTCTAGAAGTAAATATGCCAAAATCCCATCCCCTGAATCCCACCCTCATGGTAGCAATGAAAAGTTGAGACAAATCCAGCCCTGTATGTTCCCAGTGAGCTAGAAGGTGCACAAAGGCGGAGAAAGCAAAAGGCTCTAAAAGGGTTTCAGAGGGATCTTGCGAGTAACTCCTTACATCTGTTCCAGTTTGTGTTTACTGAGTGGGAGCATGTACGAGAAACAAAAAGCTTTTGATCAGAAAATCATCCCTCCACCATGTGTTCCCCGAGAAGAGCATTTCTCACTAACAGCGGCGTGAGGTTAACAGCAAATTCAGAAATAATGTGTCATTTCCCCACGGACCTCCCCTTGTCCTTTTCATTCTCTTTGTGCCGGAGGAACAATACGGACAAGGGGAAGCGATTCTGCACTAAGTCAACATGATGGGTCCACAATGTTGCCAGTATTTGTGGCTAGAAAGATAGTCGGTGCTGCCCAGGGAAATTAAGTCTCTCCGAGGTGCTGTTCTGCTTTGTAATAGGCAGTGTGTGTGTGTTTGTGTGTGCGTGCGTGTGTGTGTGTGTGTGTGCATTGCTGTGAAAACAAAAGTAATACAAGACTGATTGACCAGAGCTTTGAAGCCAAGCCTTTTTATATATTATTATTCCCACCGTTGTCTCACTTACAAGACAAGAGTGAATCATAATGTAACATGTTGTGGGCCATTCATTCAGAAATGTCCCATTAAGTAAAATATGTACAGTCGGTATTGTGCTATGCCAGGCAGACAAAATGAAATTCATCTGGTTTGGGGAAACAATCATTTCCTCCAGAAGGAAAAAAAAAAAAAAAAAAAAATCAAATTAGCGATTCTCAATAATTATCATGTGACTTGTCTGAATTAACACAATTAAGATCCATTTTCAGTGGGATTTCATGATGAAATGTATGACTCCAAGACCAATTATGTCATTAGGGCCAGATGTTCGCACAGCTGTATTCACACTGACAGCAGTGCAGAGGGTTAAATTAACCACAGTAATTGCACAATAAAGCAAGGCCTGACAGGACTCTAAATGGCTTAGGATTCAATCAAAGTCAAGACTCCGAGAGATGGCTTCTTCAAAAAAGAAAAAAAGAAGCGGCAGCAAATTAGCAATACTCCATTAAGAGCTAAGAAAATATTGATATTCCTTTTGTGCCTAACGGCCGCCTCTATGGTTACAGCACAAAACGAAGCCTTTGTGTTTATGTACAGCAAATTCCATGTGATGCTGTGCTGTCATGAGATGAAATATATGCAGTGATGCAGTGCTTATCATAGACTAATGAGCGGGAGAGAGGGAAGGACAGTACTGATTGGATGCAAAAGTACAATACTGTAATTATACTTCTCTCCCTCATCTGCCATCTGAACACTGACCAGCACCTCGCACCCATGACACTTAACAAACTGCAATCAGTGCTGCTGCAGTACAATCCAGCATTAAATCTTTCATCTGACTCTTAAAAATATCACAGAGGAGCATATTAGTGCTCGTTACTCACTGGCATAAGAGGGTTTCTTTAAAACTTTCATGCCGCTTTCTGTCCTACAAAGTTAACAAACCTCTGAGGTTAATTGAGAAGAAGGCACCACATATCAGTTTCCATCTCATGTCAATTGCGGCAAAGCAAATGACCCTAATCTTCTAACTAAGTTTGCATCTTTCTCCATGTAGAAACGTCTCTTACCATCAATTAGTGAGAAAAATCCCCACGGAGCTGCAATCTGTAATAGATATCCGTGCTTATACACTTAGGGAAATATACTTCTTAAAATCTTTAATTGAGACGGAACGGGTCATCCTATTAACCTAAACGCTCATGGGTGTACATCTTTCTGCTTGAAGATTTTGGCTCAGATCTTCAGTATTTTACATACAGGAATATCTGCTCACTTTCCAGTGCGAACTGACGGGGTTTTATTATGCTTGTACATGAAAACATAGATGCCCCATTTGTAGAGAACGTTGTAAAATATGCACACGCCAAGGCTTTATTTTGGTTTGATCAAAACAGCCCATTCTTCATTCATTTATATGGCATAACAATCACTAGAAAGCACACCATTTTTGCAAACATGGTTTAATTGAGATGCAATCTGTATGCTTAGACTACCTGCCAGAAGTCATGGGGAGAAAATGATCTTCATTGTTTTATATGTATCAGTTACGGGTGGTATGGGGGACATAACAGGTGTAATGGTGATAGAAGCTAATGCTTCGGTGCTGCAGGGCAATCTGTTCATCTCTCCTCACTATTGTCTGTGCTGGACCATATCTGTCATGCCTTGTTTTTGCCAAGATAAAAAAGAGCGTGTGTGGGGGGGGGTAACATTTCAATGCTTAAATGGTTCCATGCTTAATACATTTGTGTATATGGTTCTTCAAGTAACCTTTAAAAATCATTTTTATAGTTTATAGAACCCTTTTGATACTATATATAATGGATATACATAACCTTTTACTAAATATAACCTTTTCGCAATGTGTGTAAACTGCTGTTTCATGTATAAACCCTCCAAGCATTACTTTTTGTCTTGATGCTGACTGATGTGTTCAGTTCAGGTCCACAGTGAGTTAATCAATACATAGGCACTTTATTTACATAAGTCAGTACCAGGCCTCTTCAAGTTATTTTAGGATAGGTGTGCATCAAGAGGCTACTGCGCCTACACAATGCCGGTTATGCATCTTCCATAAAGCTGGCGGTCAGTGCAGAGTTGAGAAGAACACACACACACACACACACACACACACACACACACACAAAAATCCCCACGCTAGCAAATATTAGATGTCCCATCTCCAGATAAAACAAATGTAATGCTAAGTTTGCCCATGGCTCGCTATTTATTTAACCTCCCATGATTCACATCCATTTCGACCATTTCACACAAACAGGGTGGCAGCAGAACGTAAAGACAGAATGACAGAAAATAGCTGATCAAGTGGTGTCAAATGCCCAAAAGATGATGGCACCATTTAGGAGCATTTGGAGGAAAGCAGCAGACTTAGACAGTCTTTGAAAAATAACTGTGAACTAAGGCCTGAAATCAAGCGATTTATGATCTCTGCTCCTCAAACATCAAACAAAAATATGAATTGACATGAGGGATAGGATTCACTTTCACTGACCTTTCATCTGTAAAAACTCCAGGAGAATTATTCATGTAGCCCCATTAGATGTGTGTTTTCGGTTGAGATGCTACACACCTGTCTTTGACTAGTGTAAATGCTATCTCTAACTCTGTAGGGTAAACCTTTCAGTACCCTGTCAGAACAGTTACAGCTATAAATCGGCACTACAGGGAAACAAATTAAATGAAATGTCTCATGATATACTGTGGGACCTCTTTAACTCATCAGTTGAACACCATGATGATCTTTTTCTAAGCAACAGCTTCCAATGACAAATACCTTTCCATGCAAATCCAGATGTGCTCTGCGTCGAGTAGATTCCGGTTGAAGTTGTGTTAAGTGCTGAGAATCTGGCTGAAATTGCCAACAATGTTCTTCATTTTAAAGGTTAATTACAACTGACATTTATTTATTATTAACTTTGAATCAGAATGATCATGTTGATAGACATTAAAATCTTAGCATAGTCTAATGTCAGCATTTAAATAACCCTGAAATGACCAAGCCCAGGAATTACTTTGAATATACTTTGATTTTATAGTTAACTGTGAGACTATGTGATGCACATGTGTACACGACGCAGGTCCTCCTCACAGTCCGTATAAGAGGTCGAAATATATTAACCACAAATCTAATTTCAAAACGTTGAAAGTTTAAGTAACAGATAACACAGAACATTCCTATTTAAAAGCACCATCTAATTTGCAGTGTTGATATAAGTTATGCTAATAGAATGAATTAACCAATAGGAATTAATTATTTAACAGCTGAACTGAGAAATGTCTGCTTTAAAAAAAATACAGAACAAGGAAACTTCCTAATGTTTATACACTGAACAACAACTGGTTAAGGAAACTGTGTATTTTTCAGAAGAGCCAAGTGAAAAGGGGGACTCATGAAGTAAGCCAGTTGATTTTTCTTTTTTTTACTAAAAGCGTTTGTTGTTACCTTGTTTTCTTATTGCTGTGCATAAAGCAGGATGTTTTATTGAAGTAACTGGATTTTAAAAGTGAAAAAACAATTGAGGCAGCATAGATGTTCCGTTTATTAAATTTTACAGTATTGTTTTTTTTAAGCAGATTCAGAGTTAGAAAGTAATTAAGAAACAATATCAAACGCAGAGCGATTCAATGACACTTCGATTCAATGATCGGTTGCCATCTGGGCAGCGTCTTTTTAAGTCAGAGCAATGAACACTTTTCTTGGCTACTACTGAAGACAGCACGGCCATAAAACCACAGTTTACAGTTAAAACATGTCCTCATACTGATGCTGCTTATCAGTTTTTGATCCCATAACTTTTTTTTTTTTTTTTTTTTTTTTTTTTTAGTGGAATGATGACAGCGCTAAGGTGCGGGTCTGAATGTGTCACTTTTCAAACCACGCTAAACCTGTGTCACATTTCCAACCTTTCAATTCTCCCAATTCAAAGGGAGGCAAGGAGAGCCCTGTTTGATAACAGCAATTCTAGAAAGGTCACAGACATCAAGAAAATAGGAAGAATGAGCCAGGAGGTTTTAAAGCTGTATTAATGAGCGCCCCTTGCTGGCACAGTCCTCTTAGGTCAGGCCATCACCCAAAATGATAAAGATTTATCATGGGGAGGCGAGATGGTCAAAGCTCTCTCTTATCTTATGCCAATCCTTTATAAAAGCAACCACTGTCAGGGCCCGCAGCGGATGAAAGCTGATGCACCACTGTTGCAGACCCGAGTAAGAGGGAAAGATCCCCTAAGTCTGTAAATATTTTATGCAATATATTTTGTACTCTTTGAGAATTTTTAAGGGAAGTGAGCACATTATGCTGGACTTTGAAGATCCTCTCTGAAGAGGTGGCATATATAAAACAGGAAACAGACTGAGATAAGAAATGGATGACCTTCCTTGGTGCGATTTGGTTGTGTGGTTTTGAATTTATGACGACTACTGCGAGACAGTTGCCGAGACTGGCTAGTTCCTAAATTTGATCAAGTCCCCCCTTTTATAAACATGTTTCTCCGCAACAGGAATGATGTTGCTGTCTGAATCACAAACATAAATGGTGTCTAGTGTTGAACAACGGGGAAAAAAAACAACATGGACGTCATAAGTTACAAGGCAAACACGCTGAACCCCCTCAATAAATAACGCAGCCATTGATATTCTGTATTGCGAGGGATTTATAGTCACATCTATATTACGACTGGATTTCTCAAGCCACTGGGGAGGTACAGCATTGCTTGACGTGGAACTCAAACCTGCTGTGCTGTCATGAGAGAAGCTCCTCATAAAGATGTCATGAGCAGTTACAATCGCTTCCATCAGGGCCACAGAAATCTGCCTAAAACCAGCACGACCTGTTGTGAAGGTAACGCGATGAACCTGACAAATAAATGGATATTACATAAAAAAAAAAAAAAGGCGGTGCAAGAAATCATACTGTCAGTTTTATGTGCTTTGCTGAAGTTGAAGCGCTTTCTTTTTTTTTTTATCCGCCTTTTATGATAACCGAAGGCCGGCGATACATAGGAATGAATCAGCATGATTAGAGACTTTAATTAAGGGTTGGGGGGGCACTAGACAGCTAATTATTTCAGATTACATGCCCCTGCTCTTTGGTGAATTCTGCTGAAATATAGCCTTCCCAAACTTTTTTTCTGTTTTTTTTTTTTTCATTTCATTTTTCACACAATATACCAATGTCAGTTTCAATCTCAATTATTCACTGTCAAAGTAATAAAGGCAAAGTCACATTGAAGTCTGCAGCACCTCCAATGATCATGGCAGCTGCCTGCCCCCTGCTCCATGCACATGAGTCAACTTTCGCGCTTAGTTATGTATTCATCCACGCTAAGTGATCTTTATTTTGTTTGAGGTAGGCACCCCACGGGGCAGGGATAAAACCATAAATCCATTGTTGACATGGCAACCATTAAACCTGAATTGCTGGGTTTCAGCGTGAGGCTGTCGCAGTATGATAAAAATGTGTGAACACGGCTTCACACAGCAATTCTAGCAGCAACTGTTGTGTCTACAAGCTTCGCTCTCTCTCTCTCTCTCTCTCTCTCTCTCTCCCTCGCTCCCCAAGACAAAAAACAGGGTCTCGATCGCAAAACGGCATCTCTCATGCTGAAAAACATGAAACGAAACAGGATCTAGGACAAAGAAAAGAGATATTGCTGCAATTTCTGCTTCCTAATTCAAAAGCGAGCCAGACATTTTTTTCGCTGCTGTGATGTGGTGGCTGACATTGCTTTCAATTACTAATTGAAGGCCAAAGTCTCACCCAAATACTTTAATAACCCCCAGAAACACTTTGGTGGTGTGTGTGCTGGGAAAAAAAAAAAAACAAAACAAAAAAAAAAAAAACAAAACAAAACAAGACAACATCGAACTGAACGCCCTGAACGCCTGGTTAAAGAAAAGAAAGAAAGAAGTAGACAAGAAAATTACTAAGCTGATAAGTGCACTGTCTTGAGATGGTTGTAATACCATGCTTAAATCCTGGCTAATGTCCAGCCTTAAGCTTTGTAATCCTTAAACATCAGGTAATAACCAACAATTATCCCCGCTGGAGACCCGGAAACAACTGCCCCTGCTGAATTACTAATCATAATTGGGAAGTTGTATATACAGTACATATACAATAGTCTTAAACATTGCTATTTGGAAACCTGCATGGACCGTGGGCAAAAAAGAACTAGTGTTAGAACTGCACAGTACTGTATCAAAATGTAACTTTAAGAGATGTTTTACTGAAACATTTTATTCCAAATACGTTTGGACCAATTCTATGAGTACATTTGTCATGATGTTTGTCGTAATGTAAAGGCTGGCTGTAGTTTTTGTACGATCTGAGGTTTTATTGTATGTAGGTATAGAGCCTGTTGCCATTTGTTTGCATTGCAGTCCTTTTTTTAAAGCACTCGCCCATTTGGTTAGGGTTTGGGTGTTGCCTCTAAGATCAGAATGTTGTGGGTTCGAATCCCTGCTACTGGCACCACTGAGGTACCTTTGAGCAAGGTACCATCCCCACAGCTTCCCAGGTGCCCCCTATTGGTGGCAGCCCCCAGCTTCCCTTGGTGAATGGGTTCAATGCAGAGAAAGAATTTGACATTGTTCACACTGTGTGCTGTGCTGTGGTGTGTTCACTCGTGACTACAAGGAGAATGATAATATTTAATATACAATAACTGACAAGCCGTTTTACAGCAGATTTGCAGATACAGAGTGGATCTTCTGAATCGTCTGAAGTCTTTTTGCAAAAAAAGCTGAGTTAAGTTTGGACCCAGTCGCTGCTGTCGAAATACATTGATTAGGCCAGTGGTTTCCAGTCTGAGTCCTTGGGATCTCACACTCTCCTTATTTTTGGGTTTTCCCGCTCTGGCTCATCACATGAAGGGCTCCATGATTAGCTGATGAGTTGAATCAGGTGTGTTAGATTAGGGAAGCACGGGAATGGGGTCCTATGCTACTTTGAGAGTCAGTGTCATCTACAGTAATAATCAGAGCTGGGTAGTGACTGCTTACATTTACTCAATTACATGAACATCAGGACCAGTTTGACTTTTCTGAGCATCAGGTTTTTCCCCAGTTCAACTTCAGCCATTTGTGCTGAGCCTCCAGTTCTTTTCTTTTTGTTTTACTTTATTCTGATCTGTTGACAACAGCACCTGAAACTGCTTTGGAACTCTTCACACTTCTCCATTTAGCATTTTATTTAAAACCAAACGGATCCCAAAAAAGAGAACATTGCCTGAATAAATAAATAAATAAATAGATAAATAAATAAAACGCCTACTTACTATGCTGGATATACTTAGAAATTCTGCTGCAGTTCAGTTTGGCAAGCCAGCGATGTACTGCAAACTTTTAACACCCCAGAATTACATTAAGAGAATTAACACCCCTTTCTCCTTCCATCTTGTGGGCGAATCTGTCTCTGCGCTCGCTGCATCCTCCCTGTTCGCACTCCTCCTTGTGATGTCAGACTGGAGACAAATGAAGATCATTTTCATTTTGTGTTGAATGATTTTTTTTTTTTTCTAGGTTACATAAGCTTTGTGCACTGCTGACAAATCCATTACCATTTGCTCATTTTTAACTGGGGCTACATTCTCACCTCTAATTTGTCCTCTAATTTAAAATAGCTTAACATCTAGATGGCAAATGGATACCACAGGCACCATTTTATTTATTTATTTACTCAGTAATTAACTTTATGGGGTAAAAACTGCTCCTTTATTACATTTAAGAAAATGACTTATTCTCCCTTGTTAGTACTGTGCGATATAAACTCAGAAAAGGCCCCAAAATGTAAGACATTTGCATTTCAGTCACATGTGAATTTTTCAGGCAATTAAAGCTATTCTAATAAATCTATGGTAAAATAAATGCATGTCTGATAATTGACTAAATAGTTCAGTTTGCACTAAATAGTCCACTTGGGCTTTTGATCATGTAAAATCTGCAACATAAAAATCACTCACTGTAAAACAAACCTGATCCCTATGCAAAGCTGACAATGTTCATGAAAAAGAAAAATTATTCATTAATTTGTTCATTTTTCTGTAACCACTTAATCCTTACTAGACACAATAAATAAATAAATAAATTAAATAAAAGGAACATTGCAGTAACAATCGCCAGCAAAGATTCTACCAGATCAGCATAGTTTTGTCAAATCAAGTCCTACCCAGCACAGCTAGCACGGTCCTGGTTGTGCTAATAGTTAGCACACATTAAAGTCCAATGTTAAAATACTGAACGGACTTAATTTATGTCACCCATTGTACGTTTATTAGATTAAAATGTTACCGGCAACTAAACTACAAAAAAAACCCCCAAAAAACTAAGCATTTTGTGCTCAGAATTCTGACAACTGTCCTGATAGGCATCACACAAGTTAGCTAGCTAATGCTAACCATGAGCTAATGCTTACAATAATGCAGACCCAGACTGTAAGCTTGGCTACTTGCTTTACGGAATCCCTCAAAATAAGCATGCAGATTTGACTCATGTTATATCCACCATGTGCATGGACTCAGTTTTCAGGTTGATGATGTTTTTTTATTGTTGCACATGCTGCATTGCTTCTTATCGTTCTGAAGAACGGCAAAGAAAGTGCATAATTTTAAAGAACTGGAATAAATGAAAGCTTAAGGTAGGTTTTAGGTGTATCAGAATTGTGTTGTTTCTAATTAACTGGAATAAATAAAGTATACATTTCATATTTGTTGAAGAGTTGCATGTAAAGTCCCTGCTTAATGTTTGTGAGGACCTAAAATAATTGTGACTATTTCCATTCCTGAACAGTGGTGATTTGTCGCTTCTCGCCAGCTGCATTAATGTGAGTGTTCAAGTCTTCTGCTCAGTAGTGTTTCTCCACAGATTTTTATTTTTAGTTTTTAATTGCTGCTATAGCAGTGATCTCATACATTTACTGCAAATGACATAATATTGTTGGAGATTTTAGTGCCCACAAAGCCACTCTGTTATACCATTTTGTGATTTGGACATGAAAAGAAAAGGTTGATGTACTCAATATTTCCCTAAAACGCAAATCAGTATTCATTTTGGTCACTGGCTGGATCCCAAACCACGTACTATTAGAAATGCATTCTGTTATGTCACTAATGTAATAGAAGGTTGTGGACTGAAAAAGTGCTACTGCCTTAGAATTAGAACTTCAAAAAAGTGTCCAACACTATTTAATTTGAATTTGTGCATGTTTTGGGGGGTCTTCCTGCTCTGTGCGTCCTTTAACGCAGTGGAGTTCTCCTAAAATATTCTTCCTTTTAGGGTGCTTCTCAAATTTGCGATGGATATTATACTTGTACTTTAGTCATTGTTTCTTTGAACAAACAACACTTGAATAATAATGAATTTGCATGTTCTGCATCGGTGTTTCCTCCCACAGTTCCCACAGAGAGTTTGTCCTGTGATGGGCTGACGACCTATCCCAAGTGTTTCTCCACCTTTTACCCCATCATGGGACCCTGGTTAAGGAAACGTGGTTTGGATAGTGAATGGAATGAATAATAATAATATGATTATTTGAATAACAACAACAACACCAATATTAATAATAGTAATAATAATAATAGTAAAGTGGCCCCTTATAGTCACACGTGAACACTCAGCACACAGTGTGATAAATGTGAAATTCTTTCTCTGTATTTAACCCATTAACCAAGTGAAGCAATGGGCAGCCAGCAGGGAGTGCCCGGGCAGCAGTGAGCGGAGACGGTACCTTCCTCAAGGGTCCCTCAGTGGTGCCACCAGCAGTCCTTGTATTTGAACCCATGACCTTGTGGCCACAGGGGCAACTCCCTAACCACTAGGCCACAAAGCCACCAGCTACTTATTATTATTATTATTATTATTATTATTATTATTATTATTACTAGTAAAAAATCATAATACTAATAGTAATCATCATCGTTAATATCATAAAAAACATGATAATAATGTACTTGCACTAAGTAATTATGGTTTAATATGCTTGTTCATATTAAGCAGGTATTTCCTATATCTTACAGGAAAGCTGAAGTGCCCTTTGTGGGGTTTAGTGTGTCTGTGATGCATTGTGCACAGAGCTGCAATCAGGTCTCAAGACAGACAGGCTAATCACTGTGTAATGCATGCAGGATTGGCTAGGTTAATCACGAAGTGAGCCGCGCGACAATGGCTTGAGCCTGCAGCCTCCGCAAGCTGGGTTTTCAGCTGGAACTTACGAGGCACCTCGAAGATGCTCTAGCCCTTGATGAGTCATCAGCTGGGCACTAGCGCAGCTATTTGCAGTGTTTTCAGTCAGCTCCCAGACTATGAAAGCCTTGTTTGTCTTAGAAATGGGGTTCAGCGGTGAAAACACAGCTGGTTTGGACAATCAGATCTCTCAAACGCTCCAGCTTTCCAACAGGAGTCGTTCAAAATGCCGGAACAGAAACTGCCTTTTGGGAAATACATCCGGATTAAAGGGGCTGAAAGATTGAAAAAGTAATTTAAAAAATAATGGGCTTTTTAATGACTAAACCTAAGGGACACACAGATGTGCTCTTTGTTAATTTTCACTTGTATAATGTAAAATTCCAACTGCTTAATTACTCAAGTATACACAAAGCAAGTGCTTTTAACGAAGCAATTATGGGAGACAAACTCGGCTTTCCATCGGAGCTTTTCACAAATAGCCCCCTACCTTTTGGACAAACTGGTACTTTCACAAGATAATTTGTATCCGTATGTGTGTGTGTGTGTGTGTATGTGTGCGTGTGTGCTTGCTTTCAGTAACACTTGATTTTGGCAAAAGTAACTGCTATGAACCACAACATCCTGTGCAGTCCTTCTAGTGCGACTTTCCACAAACGTATTGCTACATGCTCACTTCCCATAGCATCACTGCTTTCGATTCAGTCATTTTATTATGATACCTAGAATAATGGGATGTATTTCCTAATTTCAGTCTTGCAGCTTAGAAATATAAAGATAAAAGGGACATACAATATTAAAATCCCGACACTGCTAGTGTCATCAGCCTTGAGCAAGGTACTGTCCCTACATGCTGCTCCCCGGGAGCCCCTTGTTCCTGGCTGCCCACTGCTTCACTTTGGTGAATGTGTTAAATGCAGAGAACGAATTTCACATTGT
>JBBIGA010000032.1:5753420-5763297 GCA_037576975.1 Alestes dentex
AAGTGTAGAAAACTGTGATTGTTAAAGTGTCAGTGTTTTTCTTTATGCTTTTGTTTACCTGGATATACTGACAGTAGCATTGGTTAGGTACATTATATTGTTGTTAAGTGTGGTTGCATGTCTTGAGGAAACCACCAATTAATAACTGTCCCAGGCTGGCAGCTCATCTCCCCAGATAAATGCTTGAGTAGTTTTTCAATAAGACCTTGTTCATGCTTCCTTATGTAATATTACGTAATAATGTCATTTTCATTACTGCTTTCTTGTATCTGTACATTTAATGATCACCACAGTAACATGTGGCCAAATTGAACTAAATCCTAACAGATTCTTCTCTCTCAGAAGAGTAGAGCCTGTTACTGTAGCAAAGAGAAGTACAGACTCTCTAGTAATGACCTTAATTCCAGAAGTCGCAGTTGTCTACAAACTTTTGGACGTTTTCCAAACAATGTGACAAAACACAAAATTCCCAGTAAGTCCAAGAAGCTTCTCAATATGTGATCTTCAGGAAAATCCTACATCAATTTCATCAATCCTTGTCATTAACTATGCATATTCCATCCATTCCTGGTGACAGTAGATGAGCTTCACACTCATAGGATCTCGCCTCTAACCTTATCCTCATGAGCTATGGTGGAAAAACATGAGGTGCCTGTCAGGAAAGTGGGCAGCACTGGTCAGGGTGAGATTTTCCTGAGAGCCCAGTATTCTGCCTGTCCGCTCACTCCAGAGGGTCCTATATTTCCCCACCATATCTTCATGCAGCCATTTTACATGAGAACTCGAAAGGCTAATTGGCCCTCAGAGATCAGCGGTATTGTTAGTTCTGCTTGGCTTCCAACATCCATGCCTGCAATATGAGTGGATAATCACCTCCGGGCCCCACACCTGACTTAGCAGACACTTTGATATCCAAAGAGTGCCTGTAACCAGTCAGGAGTGTCTTCAGTCGCAGTGGGTGCCTTGCGAGAATACTCTGGAGCTCTGGAGAAAGAGAGACAGTCTCAGAGAGAGAGAGAGAGAGCAAGAGAAAGAAGAAGAGTGAGAGGGACAGACAGATGAGACAAGTTTGGAAAGTAAGATAGAAAGATGGAGAATGTCAGAGAGAGTGTGTGAGAGAGAAAGAGTGAGAAGGATGGGGGGAGACAGACAGAAAGATCACCCCTGACTTTGGCAACCTCAGACCTCGGTATAATTCTCTGCCAGCTAGTGTGATAGCAGTTCCTGCGCTAGTGATTCCAAAGGTTTAGCTTTTACACACTTTGAGGGAACACATTTAAAACACGTCACAGCGCTCAGTTCAGCTCCTACTCTAAGTCAGAACAAAGAAAGGAAATTCTGACATTAAATAAAGTTTAAACACTTTATGACTACGCTTGAAAGGTGTTCTCTCTTTTAGCACTGATGGACATTTACATTATAATTGAGTTTTCTCAATTCATACTCAATTACTGCTAAACCTTTGGACTTACAGTGTATACACAGTTCTTATTTCCAAAACGCTGGCTATACAGGAAAATGCATGAAATGTGAAAAATCCATAAAGTGGACGGTGATATAAAACACCGCAGCAATAACCAACATGCAAATATTACTCATACAAGCCAGAAAAGCAAGCCTTTGGGCCCCATGTGCATTATAGAGTCTTGGGTGACCATGATCCTGTTGCTGGTTCACTGGTTGTCCCTCCTTTGACCACTTCTGATGGGTCCTAATCTCTGCATATTAAAACTTCCCACAAGATAGTTTTGAAGATGCTCTGACTTGACGAGCCATGACAATTTGGCCCAGCTTAAAGTCACTCAGAACTTTACACTCGCCCATATTTCCTGCTTCCAACACATCAACTTCTGGAAATGAGCTCATTTGTTGCCTACCTCTTGACAGGTGCTATTGTATAGGTGCTATTCCATACTTACTGATGCTTACACTTGCTTGTCCCTGAGCAAGACACTTAACCCAAATGCCCCAATGAACTGTGGCATTTATGTTTGTGGTGGCTTCCAGTATTTACTTGATGCAATGTTTACCTATTATATTTAATACTGCCTATGATACTTACCATCTATTGACAAAAAACATTCTTAACTTATAGATATAATTATATTTCTCTATGTAATTTTGGAACCTTTTATTGGTCTATTCCTTATGAAATATTCACACCATAAGGGGCAGGTGGTGTTTGTAAATCATGCAATGAAAACTGTCTTTACAAGGCATATAAATGTAATTGAAAATACTTGCAAATACCTGATAACAAATGTGAGGGTCTTGAGAGTGAGGGCCTTAAGCATCGGATGTTCGAATCTTGTTGTTTTGATTAGCATGTCTGTCGCTGCGTACCTAAAAATGAGTTTAAAGTGAAATTGTGTCTGCTGTGGCACAGAGCATAACGTAGTAGCAACGGTTTAGCTTATTTTTCCATGTCATGTGTTTTATATTATGTGTATTGAGAATATTAAGATTTTTTCTTAATATTTACAGATTGCTGCATTAATGTAATTGATAGAAGAATGAAGCACCACTACAGCAGGTGCCAGGTGTTAGAGGAGCCAGTACCCAGCCTTCTTTGGCACATGTTAAGCACTACTTATAAACACAGCATTCACGTTATGATAAATTTGTCGCATGCCAGACAGTTTTACCCAGCCTTATCTGACCTTGTGTGAGGGCAGCAATACATGTCATTTCATGCCAAATTCATGAAAAAAGCTATCCACATTCCGACTGTTATATCAACAAAAAGATTACCAATGTCTTTAGGCCAAGCATGCAACACCTCAACAGAGTGAAATAATAGAATTTAAGGTGACGCAATACACAACAATGCCATTACAGAAACGTCTGTGGAACAAACTGTACCTTGTATGACTCACTGACAGAAGATCTCCCCTGGGGTGCAATGAAAACACCAGCAAACCTTGTTGCCACAAAATCAAAGGTTCCTCAAATGTCACTAGGCTTTGAGATGCTTGTCTGTCATTTCAGTTTGAATGCACATCTGATCCCCTCATGATGATAAGACATACAAGGGCCATTTCATTGTTTCTCCACTTACGTAACCTGTTTCCTTTTCTATGATTAGGAAGCTGAGGGTTGTTCTCATTTCAGAATCGGTTTTGCTTCTTCTACTCAGTTGTGGACGAGTGGTGATGTTATCGTGGACCGGATGATCAAAACTTGAAGAATCTTTTCTCTTACGGTCTGATGAAGCAGCACTGCTTTTGTTTACCATGGGGACAGCAATCACAAATGAAACCCTAAGGCAGTGTGAAATTATGCAAGTTATTGGGCTGCACCCAGAAATCCTGTACAAAGCTCTTAGCACATAGTATTTAAAACAATGATAGGTCCAGCTGTTACTAAAGGGCATTTGTCAGGAGAAATAAATAGCTGTCATTCAGTGTTGCATGTAAATCATACACTTTAAAAATGGGCAACTTAGTTGCTAGCAAAATACTATAAATAGACAGTACTTGGCTATCAGACATTTTACTGTAATTTTACAATATTGAAAGTCATATTGCTGTAACACTGGACATGTTCTTTAGTCTACAGTTAAATGGCATCACTTAATTTTGCAGAACTATAGGTCACATTTCCAGCTGGCCTAGAACTTTGCAACCAGGGCAAAAAGAAGAACTTCACAACCAGGACACTTGTGCCATTACCTGCTCTCCAGAAAGTCTTGCAAAGTGGAGCTCCACCAGTGACCTAACGGGGGGGGAGGAAAGAATCATTTTGTTTTACATTTTAAAATGATGTACGTATGACTAATAGTGAGGTTTGAACGGTTTAGTATCTATTGATGTTGACAGGATTTAAAAGATGTTTAACTAATACAAAACAAAAAACCTTGGTTTCTAACTAAGCTATCTTAAAAAAAAAAAAAAAAGAATGGATTTCATTTTCAAAGGAACGTAAAATGACCAAAAATGACAAAAAAAAAAAACTGTAACTGAATAATTGAATAAGTAACTGAAAAGCAACTGTCTAATGGATTACTAAAAGACAATTTACCATTAAACATTCACACTATGGTCATGTCGAACATTTAAACCTACTATCTGTGCAATTATACACAATGTAATAAAAACCACAAAACCAAAACCAAAGCAATGCCCCTCACTGAGCTTCAGTCTTTGACTACTGGAGTGAGAAGCTAGGAAGGGAGTACTCTGGTACATAATGACAAAAAATAAATATATAAAATAAATAAAAAAAAAGGAAAGAAACCTGAAGTTCCCTATTGAAATGTATTTGCCTTATAACACAGGGTATCTTTTTTTCGGTTCTTTTTTTTCTTCCTAGGACTCACTCAGGCAGAAATAATCACAGGTCTAGCAAGAGTCTCGTTTCCATCTCTACGCATTCAGTCACATGAAACCTTTGGCACTGCTGGTTTCAAATGATCATGCTGCTTGCACCATCTCTTGGTGCCAGAATGTCAGCCTCCTTCGTTGTGCCTCAAGTGCAGTCAGGCTGGGCTCCTCTGAAATGAATAGCAAGGCTAATCCACAGCTTCCTCTACTTATATCTCGACACTTTTTCCATGTGTTTGGACAAGTGATTCATGTTTTGAAAGCACAAAAGTGGTCCTTTTCCATTAAGCACTCTGTCAGCAATAATGTTCGCAATAACTATTCTCAGAATGGACAACTTTCTAGATGATTCAACAAAAGAGAATTATTATTATTATTCCATTGTTATAACTAGAGCTATCGTTTGATTCTTCAGATTGGCCCAGTTGTGATGTAAAAACACACTTTTTAATCTAAAATAACACCCGTTACTTTCACAAACAACAGAATAATGTTGTAGGCATGACTTCACATCTTTAGCACAAGCACTGAATGAGACAATATAAGATATTCTATGAAGGCCGTTGCACCGATATAAGGGTCCATACATAAAAATGATGGGAATTTATTGGGTAACCAGGTAAGTGTCAGATACAAACTCCAAAGTATTTCCTTTCAATAACAAGGTGCTAAGTACATTTGCAAGTCTGATTCAGTTTCACTGAAATGTCTAACAGGTGTAAAGTGAGTAAGTGTGAAGTACAAACTACAAGGTGCTAATTATTATTCTGGGAAACAAGATGCAAAGTACCAAGAACATCTTCTTTATTGACATTGAAATATTACAGTATTTGGTGGATCTTTGCATGGTGAAAGCTCCAAAAAGCCATAAGTGTGTTGAGTAAGAGGATGGCACATGCTAGAACTGTCTTAATAGATTATGCTAAAGTGCCCAATGAGGAAACAGAACACATTAAATATCTGAGATCTGGATAACCTTTCAGAGTAAGTAGCTGGTAATTAAAACATTTTCACATTAAATTTCACAATAAAATGACATTTCTCTAAGCAGAAAATTAATTGGAAATGCTCAAAGACCTATTTTTTTCAGCTTCCTATTTTTTCCTATTATTAGAGGAAATATATTTGCACGTCATCATCTGTTAACTTAGACTGACAAAAAATAAATAGCATGTTGTCAGTATGAGCTCAGGTTTGAACAGAATATTGTATTTTCAAACAACAGTGGTGTCAGTTGCCTGTTACAATCTACAAGAAGGCAGACAAGTAAGAATGTCATAGTACATGCACCTGTTCACTGTTCATATTACAATAGATTATGCAAAACCAGAGACTCTTAAATAATATGCTACTCTCCACAACTATTTTTAAATCAGCATCCCTATGAGTAAGGCAACCACTCCATGCCAGTGTCTGTTAAAGTCCTACACAAGCATCTTATTCTGCTCTATGAGGTACTGATTAATGATCACCTGAATCACATCGTATTTAATGAGGAAAAGTATAAAAACACTGCTGTAATCAACACTCTCCTCTCGCAATGTGACCAGTTGGATGTTAAACACTACTAGAAGTACGTCAAAGGTAATTATTGCCATTTTGTTTAAGAGCAAACAAGAGATTTGTTGTCTTTGAATTATTTAAGTTCTGCAAACACTGCATCATTTCTCTTATTTTGATGTTTTGTCATTTTCTTGCTTTAAAGAAGACTATTTTTATTTGGAAATCAGGAGAAATATTATCAGCAGTTCTTCAAAACTATAGCAAAGTTGTTTAGTTTTATACTTGCACCTATAAAAGATACAACCAGTAATTGGAGTGTAAAAGAAAGCAGCGATTCTTGCTGTGGTTTAACTGGATCCTTACTGTTCATTTCAGGAAACAAAAAAAACCAATATGTTTTAGATTTTCAAGACCAAACAGCATTGTGTCTCTAACAGGACTGTAAAAGGAAGCAGCATTTTTTTAATCCTGGCAAACTCTTTCACTTTCTTTTAACATAATAATGTCTGTCCATCACATAATGCAACATTACATTTGACCAGGTACGTTTAAACAACATGAGTTAATAAAGTAATTGAAAACATTAAAGGGGACATATTATGACAGGGGACATATTCTTGACAGTTCCAGTCCCTTTCAAAATGAGCCGTTTAAGGGCTCTGTCACTTTTATGCAAATAATCTGTTGCTGGCCACGCCCCACCCATCCCATGCTTACGCTGTGTGTTTACGTTCAGATTTGTGTTGTTCTTTGCAGCCAACAACACAACACTTCATGTGTGACTTGCCTTTGCCTGTAGCCATAGCGCTCGGCATCTTATGCGTGCTTGTAAAACCAGCAGACAAAAATGGCAGATATTCAACTAATCTAGTGGGTGGGGGCTCCACAGGAGAGGGGTGGTTCTACGCAAATTTCCTCATCCTGACGTCAGGATAAGGGAGCGTCCAAACGGCTCATAGAAGCATATGATTCCTGACACCAAAATCTTTCAATTGACTCACAAAAAACAGATGTTTTTGGGGGGTTTTTTGGCGCTTGGAGTGTTTATAAGAACAGTAGAGACCCAAATGGAAATACAAAAGGATGCAAAAAGTGAGTTTTGCATAATATGTCCCTATCAGTACTATGACTGAGGTATGAAAATAGTAATATAGCAGTGTTATACTACAGATATTGTTAACAGAACTAATCAATTTTATACTTCTTTTGCTTCTTTTTTCATACATTCCTATTTTAAGCAGGAAGGGAATTGCTCAAAAAGCAATTCCCTTCCTGCAATTCCCTTTCTGTTTTCTTTTATGAAACTTTTGTTTTATTGGCAGGAGCTCTGACCTTTTTTCGGCTCACTGATTTTCTGTTTGAGCTCTGTTTCTGGTTGAGGCTTTGCATCTTTGGGCAAAATTATTTAGTGTTTCATCATCTTTGAACCCAGGCAGTGGCCCAAATTCCTGGCCTTGCCCAGCAATTGTTACTTCTGCTGTAACTGCGATGGTGTTCTCGTCCACATTCAGTTTCTCTCAGCTCACAGTGACCCTACTTGTTCACTAAAATTCTTTCAGGAGTGACTCCTATCAATGAAATACATCCTCTGGGGACTTGACCACAGAACACCAAAGAAACCAAATATATATCTAAATGACTACAAGTCAATGAATCTGTAAGCAAAAGAACAAAATTAAAAAGATTCATACAAAACACAGCTCTCTGATCAGAGAATACAATGAATGTAGCCATGCAGTCATACATTAGATCTGACATTACATACTGAAGAAAAAAGAAGACAAAAAGTGAGGATCTGTTTAAGACTATCTGCACCAATGAAGAACTGACAGAGAAACAAATTTCTTAAAAATGATAACCATTATAAATAGTGAGATGTCTTGAAACCAGAGTGACAACTTTTCCTATACACAGTACACACACTGACTCAAAAGTCTGAAGTCCCTGTTCAAAAGTTTAAAGTTTTCAATAATGCTTTTGTCAGTAAAGGAAAACCCACTGAACTACAGAGAAATGTATACAATTAGAATGTTATTAAAATTATTATATTAAGCCTTGTGTAACCTCACAAGTATGAACTATTAGGGAACTAACAAAAAAGGAGAAATATAACTTGTCAGATCCCATCGGAATACTAACTCCAAGACTCCACCCCTCTTTCCAGCAATGCCTAGATAATTAATGGACATAAATACCACCGACTTCCGCATTCAGATTTGCAAAGTATTGCCATAGACTGTCCCTGCATACTGAGTGTATTTTGCATCTTGTTATTTGACTTACCTGATTTGTGAATCCCTGCGTGTATTTCTCAGCTTTGATTCCTGTCTCGGCCCTTTTGTTGTGTTTGCTGATTTGGATTTGCATTTCTGGACTCTGACTGTTGACTGTTGGGACTGCACTCCTGGACCCGTCTCTTTGGCATGGCGGTTCAGAACTGCTTGCTAATCAGACTGCCTTTGGGTTCTGGAATTCTGCCAGTATCTGTTTTTTTTTTTTTTTTTTGTTATCTGCTGCTTTACAGCGTATATCTTGCTGCATGTTTGACTCTGCGCTTGGGACCATCTTCATCCGAACCGGACAAAACTATGTCCAAAGCTGAACGTCAGAAATTTGTTTATTAAAAAGAGAAAATTTGCAAAAGTTCGAAAATGATTCGTAATAGACATCATGGTATTGTTCATCATTTCATGTTTCCAAAATACTTCATCATCAAAGCTCCTTCATCATTTTCAAATCAAAGCTCTAATGATTTCAAATATCTTTGATGTGCAGTGAAGTAATATTTCATTCCAGACTGCATGAATTATTACTGAACTTTTGACTGATAGCGTGCCTCAAAGTTAAACATTGTGAGGCGAGGGGGCGGACCACCCGCACAAGCCCGCAAGACTGAGCAAGGGGGCTCCTCCCTTTATGAGAGCCAGGAGTGCTGAGATAAGGGAGGAGCCAGGACTCTTTAAACCACGGGCTCTCTGACAGAGTAAAGAGAGAGGAGGACGAGAAGAGGGAAGGAGAGGACTGGAGAGGAAAGGAGGAGAGACAGAGGGAGGTAGAGAGCCCCTGTTAAGATTTCAGCCTTACGTGGTGGTTGTTCTCTGTTTATGCTTTCACTGTGCTCTCGCTCCGGTGTCTCTGTGTGTGTTTCCGGGTGTACATTTTGGCCTCCCAGCCTGTGGGTGGCGGCCGTTCCCCGGGCCGCACGCCACAAAATCTCCATTATATTCCACAATCTCCATATGTGCAACAAAACCCATATGTTCCTTTATTCAACTCTAAAATATTAGTTTATACAGTTGCGTGAACTATACCAATAAATATTTTATTTGACATGGTTGTATTTTTGTAATACCTTGGACAGACTTAGACGTACTACCATGCTCTTTCTTGTGGAGTTGCTCACAAAGGAAATTCCCGTCTTCTTTAAGTAGAAGATTCTCATCTTTTAGGAGACGATTTCTTTTGGAGCCTTGATCTCCTCATGAAGTTCATCAATGGTTGAACATCCATTTGGTCCTACTTGTGTAAGAGCAGCCACTAAAAACAGAGAAAGAGAGAAATAGAGAGCAAGAAAGAGAGAGAGAGAAAGAGATAGAGAGAGAGAGCAAGAGAGAGAGAGAAAGAGAAAGTAAGAGAGAGAAAGAGAGAGAGATAGAGAGAGCTAGAGAGAAAGAGAGAGAGATAGAGAGAGAGAGAGAGACAGAAAGAGAGAGGGAGAGAAAAAGACAGAGTAACTATAGGCTTGCCTGGGTGTGTCTGACATGTTCATAAACAATCCACAATTAAAAATGAATCTCATTACACATCGTCTACATCCTTAAAACTTGATTTACATTGTAGTGAACAGCTGTACCTTCTTGTATAAAGTGAGCAACCCCTATAACTACATTGTGCTGGGACTGGCCATCCAGAAAGGGAAGCATAAGTTCATATTCAACAGTGTTTAACATTAATGTAGAAAGGAGTTCATAAGTTATCTGGACTTGGGTAGAGAGTTGAAGACGTTTCGTCTCTCATCCAAGAGACTTTATCAATTCTGAAGTTAACTGGTG
>JBBIGA010000032.1:5776712-5797447 GCA_037576975.1 Alestes dentex
AGAGAGAGAAAGAGAGAGGAAGAGAGAGAAGAGAGAGAGAGAGAGAGAGAGAGAGAGAGAGAGAGAGAGAGAGAGAGAGAGAGAGAAATTAATATTTGAGATGTAACTGAATCACAAATATGGAGGTAACACCACAATGGTCTGTAAACAACCCAAGGTCTATATAAATATGTATTGCATATTTGGAGTCACACAGAAGAACCCTACAGGCAAAGTTAAAAATTGGGTTTGAATTACAACCCCCTGCTCCCCTTCCACCCCTAATGATTCTGTGATATTCTTTCTGTCTCACTCCAAAGGCTGCAAGCCTCTGAAGATAATACAACACTTTATGCAATGGAGCTTACACACCTAGTCTGCTTCTGAAATATGTGTCCTTCTGTAGTATTACTTGTGCAGCAAATATAAGTGATTGTACTTCATTACTACACTTAAGTATAATTTCGTAAGGTTTCTTGTTAGAGGTCTTTACTCAAGAGTTTCTGAAATTAAATACTTAGTGGCGGTTCTCAGAGAAAAACAAATACGTTTATCTCCTTATAGTTTCCCTGTGCTTTAAAGTAGAAGTCTGTGACTCTGTTTCTGTTATTCCAAGGCTAGTAAATTCATTTTTAAACATTAAATCATTTATATTGAAATCATTCAATCACAGGACATAACAAGCCAATCAGACTGCAAAATTCAGCTGGTCCAAACACATGAAAAGATTCAAATAATCAGTCAAAAAACAACTTTGTGTGTATTAGGCACACATAGACAGGCTATATTTGGCAGCAAATAAACAATCAGTTCCTGTCGATGTGTTGGAAGGAGAAAATAATGGCCAAAGGTAGATCTGAGTGACTTTGATAAGGATCAAATTGTGATGGCTATCTGTCTAGGTCAGAGCATCTCCTTTTGGCATGTTCCCTGTATGCGCTGGTTAGAGCCAACTGAGAGTGGTTCTAGAAAGGGCCACCAGTGAAGTTGTTTATTATATATATATATATACACACACACACTATACACTATACAGATATATACATATAGTGTATATATGTGTGTGTGTTTCAAGCTTTTTTAAAATTGAAATTCAAACAGTTCAAGTCCAATTCATATCATGAAATGGTACAAAGGACAGTGATGGACTGTGAGAGGCTTAAAAATGTTAAGGTTACCCAGAAGTGGGAAATAATTCTGCAGTGCCATGCAGTACCTCTGGTATGTGCCGAGTTGGTCGGGTTCATCCTGCAGCAAGATAGTGACCCAAAACATAAGTCCAAGCTCTGCCAGAACTACTAAAACAGAACAAGATGGTGAGCTGGAAAACATGGAGTGGCCAGAAGTCTCCAGACTTAAACCCCATCTAGCTGCTTTAGGATGAACTGGACAGAAGAGTGAAAGCAAAGCAACCTACTAAGTGCCGCACACTTATAGGAACTTCTGCAACACAGTTGGGAAGAACTTTCTGCAGAATGAACAATGAGACATTGAACCTCTTGAATTTCAATACAAAAAGACAGAAAAATTGGGGTGTTCTAAAACTTTTGACCGGTAGTGTGTATATTATATATATATATATATAGGGGTTAAGAACTACACACATGTGGTGTAAAAGGAAGGTGGGACTGCGGAGAGACAGGAAACCAAAGCTAAACCCACATGACAAGAAAATGAGAGGCAACAGACATCAGACAGGGAGACTGAGACTTTTTGGCTCTCTCTACATTACAGCAAGCAAAATATCTTACGTTTCACTCCACTGCTTAATGTAGGTGTGTGAGGCTGAAGAAAATTGTGCATAAAATATTTGAAAAAATTAAGAGTACTTTCAATTTAAAGTAAACCAATGAACATACAGCATCCTTTAACTGACTGGTCTGTTGCGCTTTGAAGAAGCTAGAAAACTATCAACAGCCATACAGCTATAGCAGTAAAATAATTTTTTGGAATACATACGCATTTTTTTGGTTCATTAATGGTCTGCAGCCATGCAGGTCTTCTTGATAGAATTATTTGTTAAAATAATATAATTACTATAACAAGTCACTCTTAGTACTTCAATACCTTGAAAAGCCAGGGCATTTGCTCCCTGACACAAGAAGAAATAGCTCCACTTTTTTGTCCAACACTGTGTTTAACTCTCTGTGACACCTGTACACCTGCTGGGAAGCTAAAACTGCCCGAGGTGAAGAGTTTTTGCTCTTACTGCTCTGAGTACAGCTTGCTTGTCACCACAATCCAGAAATCTGATGGGGATCCAGGCCTGGTGTCCTATCTTCTCTTCATCCAGTTGGCCAAGAATTGCAGGTTGCCAGTTCAGTCAGACAGGCTGTAGAATAGCGACAGTCTGTGCCTGTGGCTTTCTCACTGAAGCTGATCAAGTGCAAATTAGAATGCCAGCTTTCACACGACATGTTCTCCAGACCATTGTGAAGCTCTGTCATTGTGTCACTTAGGCTCTGTAGCCTTCCTAGCTCGTATTGTGGTACTGTAATGCTGCCCAGTGGATTTTGAACTATGCAGAGGTTACTTGAGTGTTTCTCTGTCTGCTTCTCTCACTAGCGCGTTCATGATTGTACAGCGCTGACATCTTTGTGGTGTCCAGGCACCTTTTCTAGGACTTTCATCAAAACTCCCCGAATGCACAAACACGTGACTGTTCAAAGGTCACAGATTAATGAATGCAGTTTTAACATTCAAAATGCTCAAACAGATCTCGGGTTCCTTTATGATCTTGCAGATGTGCTTGGATCTGCTCTTGGACCTTTGTTGGTTGACCACTCCTGGGGAGGGTAACAATGGTCGTTAGTTTCATCTGTCTGTAGATCGGTGGAATCCAAACCCTTTAGAGATGGTTTTGTAACGTTTATCAGTCTGCATACATTTGTTCATGCCCACATACATTTCTGCAAATGTGTTGTGAAGATCAGCCTTTGATAGATCACTGTTCTTTAAATAAAACAAGACGCTCACTCACACCTGACTGACAACCCACTGACACTAGGCTACAATTTCACATTCAATTGAACCGCTCGAAGTTCCCATATTTTTGCCACTCACGGATACGTAATGCTGAATAATTTACAACAGTAAAGACATGACCGTATCATATTGTCACCTAACGTATTTATTTGTTTATTTATTGACGTAGCTTTGTCTTTTCGTCATATTGTTTATTTTGTTTAAAGCAAATCGTATGATGTTTTAGATCTTCTTTATGAATGAATTTCTCAAGGCTTCCCAAACTTTCAAGCACCACTGCATATTAGTCTCAAACGATCAAAGTGTCCCCTCTGAATTTGTAAAAGTAGTTGTATTAACTGGAAAGAGACAGTAAGTTTCATTGCCCCCAGTTGGGAGGACTAGCACGTAGACGTGGGCTGTAATGAAGTTCCGATTCAACACGGCTATCTGCGCCACTCCTGAGAAAAAGCGGTGGAGAAAAACGGTACCCTTATATAATGCTTTGATGAGGCTTTATATGTCTAAATCTCTATTAAATACAAGGGAACTTATGTTGCCATGCGACCACATTTCCCAAGCAGATAGACACACTCGGAGTCTTTGAGCTGTTTTGTTGCAGGTAGAGACGGCGGTGTCATTGGTGTAACCCCTGCAAGCTTTAAGCACCCCTTATCAGCGGGCTCCAATGTGGGTCACAAACCTGTAATAAAGCGGGGAGGCTGGGCTCTGTTTGGCCAGCCTGTGTGCTCTCACAGCATCCAGCGCCGTCCAGAGCGCCATGCTAAATTATTGAGGTCAGTGGCTCTGCCTGCTCCCTTGATTTGTTTGAAGACACACCAGGCCCATTTGACATTGAAGGACATTTTTCTAGCACAAGGGCTGTAAATTAAAAACTGCTTCCAGATCAGGTCGACGCCAATTGTGTGACAGCGTGCCCTTGATACTGACGGCGACTAGACGCAGGAGTTTGAAATGTCTGGCCCACGAGTTTCTTCCAGCCATTCACTGGCAAAACTCTACACTGAAGAACTTCCATTAGTCAAGACAGCCACCTTAATAAGGTAAAAGGTGCCCTTTTTTTTGTGGTTATTTTCTCTCAGCAAGGTGTCTACACTCTCAGAATATTATTAAACAGGCATCCTCCCAGTTACAGCATTGCAGCTAATCAGCTTAATGAGGCAAAGATTGCTGCAGTAATCAGGCATCATTAGGCTTATGAGCATTTATTATCAGTGGCATGAACGGAATATAGAGGTGGCACTTCACGATGGCACACAAAGGAGAGGATCTCGCAATCTGTTTATTAATGGCCTGCTGTCAGAAGGCCAGTGCACCTCGCCAATCCAGGTCATCCATCAATGCCGAGCTCCGACACGGCCGCGGTAGATTTGCTTTCCCTTGTTCTGACCCGAGTGTTGCCTGTTTCAAAGCCAGCCGAGGATGCAAGTGAAAGTTCACGGTGTCATGTAGGCACCCTGAGGCTGGCTCTTTCAGCGCGCCTGTGAAGGTGCGGCGGGTGTGACACACAGGAGAGCGGCTCGACACACGCGTGTGTACGGTATGCAAGTGTAAGAAGAAGAAGGACTCTATTTCTGAGCCTCATGTTGGATTCCAGCCGTGTCTCATCTTGTTTGCCTTTAAGCTCAGTTTCATGCTGTTTGGAGCCAGTTTTGCCACAAGTCGAGAATCATACGCTTTCATATAAGCCTCCTTGATGTTTTCTTGCTGTCTGTTTGCTGGGAATGCCATACTTATTAAGGAGCCCCCCCCCCCTTTTTTTTTTTCATGTGCATCAAAGTTTGTTGCTGCCGCTTGATAGAGGACCAGCCGCTGCGTGTCCAGGTAACACTTGATTTGTTGGCAATGAATAACATTTCATGTAATGCAAGTAAATAGCAGGTTTGTGCTAAAAGATGTTTTTGAAAGCTTGTGTATGTAGACCATATGTGGTATAATAGTCACGGATGCTAAAAAGCAGGGCTGACACACACTGACACAAAAAAAAGGTTTTATTTTCTTTAATGAGGGCTGAAGCCTTCGAAATTACACTAAGGTACATTATGCATGCTTTGATATCTAATAACATATTGCTAGTAAATGGTCTCAGTGACCATATCATTTCTTTGTCAGAGGAAGCCTGGTGTTTCAAAGTGCTTAGTTATTATTTGATGAACCTGGTACTGCAAGACCTCGTGCTTTTCCATACTCCCAGCACACATAATCCAACTAATAAACTAATTTGTTAGGTGTTTAAATGGAGGCGCTTTAGGACTAAAGTTGACACACTGTACCTCCTGGCTGCATCTGCATTACCTGAGGCAATCTGCAATTTTCTAATGAGTGAAATATAGATTTAAAATGAATTTGCAACAACATAAATGCATCTTATATTATGAGATAAGTCACACACAACCTAAATATGTGAGAAAACACAGCCTACCTGTAGGCCTACACTCTTAAAACTAAAGGGTACTGATTCTTGGCATGACTGTACAGATTAAGAAATGAAGGTTCTTTATAGGTTCTTCAAAGGTTCTTCTAATGTCGCATTTACAAAAAGTTCTCTGCTAATGCTACTTTTAATAGTTAGGCTTTGGCTTATAGGTTTGGCTGCTTCTACTTTCTTTTCTTGTTCTGTCTACTTTGCTGCCGTAACAATGCAAGTATAATAACGGGTTATCTTATCTAATTATCTTATCTCATCCTATCTTATCTTATGATCATTACATAACACTCCCGGGATCTGAGAACATACTAGATCACATATGGCTTTGCACCACAGTGCTGAACTTCTACAATCTCTCCCACAAATCACATGATCGGGTCAATCTTTGACAAGCACTCTTCACTGGAGAGACTATGATTAAACCAGTGGTCAAAACAAAGCCGTTTTTGTTTCACTGTGACAGCAGATTCATCTTTAGGTGAAACGAAGATAGAAAGCGTCGTCTCTTTCCCTCCGCTTGTGCTGACAGTGTTACTTAGCTTCGAGCCTCCAGTGGTGGTGAAATGAAAAACGAACTGAGATGTAAATATGAAGGCGCCATCTCTGTTAAATTGATTCTTTTTTCGTCTGTGATGGGCCAGCCCTGCCCCGTGTTCTACACTTCTTCACATTAGTTACAATCTCGGGTTGCAGATATTAGAGTGCTCTTCTGGTTTTAGAATTGGGTTCGGCTTCCTGTTAATACGCGAACGATCCAAAATCAATACCAATACGCAATGCATGATGTAAAACTTCAATTAGTGCCTGATCCACTTTGTAATGTAATCGTAGTTTGTACAAACAGGCTAGTCGGCTCAAATGCTTCCAGGGACAGCTTGTAATGCATCTGATTTTTGGCTTTGCCTTAGGTTTAAAGATATCAAATAGCTTAGTGCATAATAGGTGCAGAGTTATAGCTGTTATTTTGCTCCACATAACATTTACATTGTACACTAATTAAGAAATAAATCTGGACTGACAATCAGTCGTGTACTTACATAATGTCATTGTATCTTTCCACGACACTAAATCCGATTCATAATAAAACATCTACTTGTAAAAGTAAAGTGGTCTTCACTGAAGAGTCAAACAAGTTTATACTTTCATCACTATTTTCCCACTCGTTTCAGTGAGCTGCAAGCGAGGAATAATTCAAGACGATGTGAGCTGTTCCAAGGTGTATACAGCATAAGGTCAAGGGAAGGTCAAAAGTAAATTTTTCATCTTAAATGTATCTAGTTTAGAGCTGCACTAGTGCAGCATTGCAGTCTGTCCAATAGAGAGGTGGTTGTAGGTTTCTATCATTCTGGTTTTCAGGATTTCAACCTTAATTTTTCGAAACGAATCCACCCAGACATCTACCTCTTCTGTATCTCAACAAACACTAAGCAGGAGTTATTTCACAGGGACAGTCAAGCAGAAAAATCATTCAAAGAGTCGCTTATAGAGGACAGTAGAGGGAGAGTTCAGCGAATGACTACTGCCGAGTCAGTGTTCGTCTACAGTAACTGGGGCGGTGGAACTGAAACGGGTTCCAGAATTTGAGTGTAAAATAATTGATTCGACAACAAGGACTGATTGGGGCCACAAAGCTTCAGCCTCTCGCACGATAAAGGCTGAAGCCAGCAGAGGCCCAAGAGGCAGCCCATTTTCCAGCATATAGAGCGAACAAATTAATGTCATTTTGACTGAACAACATGTTGACCAAACGGGGCTGTATGTGAAAGGGATACAGAGATGCAAACAGAGAACGTCAATAACGGTCTTAAACTGCAGATACTAACACATCACGATTAGGACTTATTATTGCCTTCTTTAGATTTTCTATACTGGCCTTTTAGATTGTGTTTTCTAGATAGAGCCTTGCAGTAACATTTCTATTGCGGAGTTGCAAGGTTAAAGGGGTCGCATGGTTTTTTGCGTTTTATATCAGTCAGATTTATTCAAGTGCTCGTACCTGCCTGTGTCAACAGACTATGTTTAATGAATGCTCTGACCATGACATAAACCTCAGCCTTTAACCATCAGATATACCTTAGATATGCAGCTCAAAATATCAATCAAAAACCATCACCGGTTGGAGGTCACTTAAAAGATACCTTTCTACTGATTCAAGCCATTCAATTTATGAGGTGGAAATTTTTGTGATCATAGATGGAAAAAATTGAATAGTTACATCTTGGATGAACTTTCCATTTGGAGTGTTCTGTTTATATGAAACACGAAAGAAGTCAAAGCGCTCTTGACATCTTTAACTGATTGCAAAGATTTCATGTAACTTGTTTTTTTTTTATATTCAAAGTATGTAATTGCACAAGTCTGTAGTTGCATAGCTGTGAGATGACGAGACATTTTTAAACAAACTTTGCATCTGCATAGGAAATTCCAACTTTTCTAACATTTAATTGTAGTAGGACGCTTGGGATGTCATTAGAAAGCACAGCACGTTCAAATAAGGGTTACTTTTCTACGAGTAAATCAAATGTATGTTGCATTATACTAGCCAAACACACCATGTGGTTTCAGTAAGAGATTTAAGTCAGTAATTTACTGTACCTACATAACACAAAGGTACCATACACCTATTTTAAAATGCAACATTTGCATAGATACTGATGAATATTTGTGCTGTAATGGGGCAACCTAGTCAACTGTATTAACACCAATGTGACATTTCATAGTATCTACATAAGTATATATCCATCCATCCATACATTCATTTTCTGAGTTACTTATCCTCATCCAGGGTTATGGGAGATCATCTCAGTGGTCATAGTGAGAAAGGTGGAGAAACACACGGGACAGGTTGCTAGTCCCTACATAAATATATAATATTTTTCAAATGGGCATTTACTGTTCATATTATTATTAATGAGTTAAAACTAACAATTCATGTAAAAGTATACTGTGCGCAATTAACAATTTTAGCCATCAAAACCATGAGTGGAAATATTTCAATAAAAGTGGAAATATTTTAATAAATCATATTTCATTTACAAGCATCTGCTTCTAAGCAGCTGTGACTGACGTGTCCCTTCTAGAAATAATTTGCAACCTTGAAATGACAGAAACGAAATGACATAAAAGCAAACAAAAGGAGAGACGAAAAAAGGAAGAAGATACATGTCACACTTTTAGGCTCGTACATTCTTCCCTGAGTTCCCAGACTAACAAAAGCGTGATTGAGTCGGTGGATTACTTGTAATTTTATCCAAGAGGTTGCAAAGCATCTAAAGCCAATTCAAACACAGCTGTCCTTCTAGGGGAAATGCATCGAGCTTCACTAAGGAGGCCAAAGTGACTCTGAAGATGCAATTTATTAATCCTCACTAGTGAACAGTGTCCTTTATACTGTTATGGAAAATCAATGGATTCAAACTGGAGAAGTGCCAAGCCACTCATTTAGAGTCTATGGGGAGAGCTATAATTAAAGTTGCTGGTGTGGCTGTGTCAAGTATCACCCTGAAAGGGCCCAGGATTTGTTAGGTCACCATTTGTTAACATCATCTATTCAGTACATGAGTGGCTGAGGACTCATCGAGGTTTGTCCCTAAAAGAAAGCTGATGTTAAAAAGCTTTGCATCTGTAACTTGCAAGGTAACAAATGAAGGCAACATTTAATTGGAGGGTTATGTACACAGGGACTTCACTACAAATGCATAAGGGTCATACGACATTCACAAAGGAGAAATTGCTTCTTGTCTGTTATAAATCTTATATCATCTCGTGAATGATGACGTAAGCTGTTCATAAGTACTCACGTTGCTTTTAAATTATATCATTCAACGCTTATGCATGTGTTATGAAGTCCCTCGCCTTCCCCAAAGCTCTTTTATAGCACATGCACAAGAACTTAAGAACACAGGCATAATGGCATTTACACTTGAGTGCTCCTTGTCTGTTATAAATCGTGTGAATGCTGGCGAAAGCTGTTCATAAATACTCATTTTTAACTACACTATATGGATAAAAGTATTGGGAAACATCTCTTAATTATTGAATCTTAATGCTTCAGCATAGTCAGACATTTTGGAGAGCGCCATGCTTCCAACTTTGTGGATGCAGTTTGGGGATGACACTTTTCTATTCCAGTATGACTGTGCCCCAGACCACAAAGCGAGCTCCATAAAGACATGGATGGATGAGTTTGGTGTGGAATAACTTGACTGGCCCACACAGAGCCCTGACCTCGACCCCAACCAACACCTTTGGGATGAACTGGAACAGACATTGTGAACCAGGCCCTCTCGTCTAACATCAGTGCCTGACCTCATTAATGGGCACAAATTCCCACAGAAACTCCAAAATCTTGTGGAAAGCGTTCCAAGTAGAGTGGAAGCTGTTATAGCTGCAAAGGGGGAACAACTCCACATTAAAGCCTATGTATCTGAAGGCAATCTCTCAATGTTGGTGTACTGCGTCCCAATACTTTTGTTCGTATATTGTATGTTATTCAGTGCTTTTGTCTTTGTTAGGAAGTCACTTTGTATGCAGCCTTGCCAAAAGTTCTAATATCTAATGCTAGAAGGAAATAAGTCGCACAGGATGAGAAAAGCGGGTTTAAATGACAAACAGTATGAAGTATTACCTGTAGTCTGAGGATATTAGATAAAGACGGCCTAGGGGTATTACAGGGCGGGGGAGGGGTGGGGGAAGGTATAACAGAAAGTTGACAAAACCTTTAGGGTAACTGTAAGCTACAGTAAAACAGACAAGCTTCTCTCAAATATGCTCATATCCTGAAAATTGCTCAAACACTATAGTAGCCACATGCAAGAACCTCCTTGAGGTTGTCCGCAGTAAAAGTTAATGGAGCAAAACCAAAAGCCATTCAAGGGCCTGAAATTAGACCAGTGAAGTGGAAAAGTATTTGATTGATATTTTATTGCGGGGAATAAGTGTGCAGATACCGAGAGGCACACCGGTGCCTTGTGAACATTTTTAGGGGACAAGGTCTGAATGGCTGCAGACGAAAAGCTGCACAATAAGAATGGCGTTTATGTACAAACTGACATGAAGTCACACATCTGCGAAAAGTAAAACGTCCACTCATAAGCCGATTGGAATAATTACACTCTTTTGTTTAATGAGAGTGGTATAACCTGCATCAGGCGAGAATGCAGACATCTGAGTGTTAGATCACACCATTATACAGCTCACTGAAAAGCTCCCACGGCGAATGCTCATGCTGATCCCTTGAATAAGAGGCACAAGTATGCTAAATGCAGTTATTTCCTGTCCCAGTATGCTAAATGCAGTCATTTTCAATAAGACTGTCTGTGTTATATGAATGCAAATGTGCAGAGACTAATTTCTTCAAAGACTAGTGCTCTGACCACTGCATGGTATTGGACTGAAATAAACATGAAACCTATTTGTGTATCATATACGGAATCCATCTGTCATAGTTGTCCTGTTCCAGCCAACTCCTTGTCTACGTTTAATTAGCATTGAGAACTAACAGACTGTTACTGTGGGTGCCTTGATGTTGTAGATTGCCTTTGGCATTGCTGACCGCGTAATCATTGGCTGGCACGTCAGGGACAGGGCTTGATTTTCAAAGGCTCGCGCTCCACTGATTCGCTGTGCATCCATGAGATTGATCACAGTGGTTTATCAGGAGCAACATGTGCTCCAATCCCCCCCTCTGATTGGGGAGTTGGCCGCCTAGAGGGGTTATGTCCTTGCCTGGGTGCTCCCCGGCAAAATCCCACAAGCAACGGGCAAAATGAGAGATAGTTTATGACAGCCATAGAGAGTGCCAGTCCATCCTGACTCGCCCATGGCCCTTTCGATTAGAGAAGAAACACAGATGCTATCAACAGTGGCTTTAAAAAAGAAAGGGAAGAAGAAGACGAAGAAGAAGGAGAAGAAAGAAGACAGATAACGATGGCCCACAATTCATTAGGTCTTCAACTCAATTAAAAAGAAATTATTTTTATCTGCTCACCTCTGTCAACTGTCAATATTTCAGATGAGCCTGATAAGTTGGTGTTTGTTGGGGACATAATCTGGTGCCTAGAGGAGGGAAAAAAAAAAAAAACATCTGGAAGTTTCATGGATAGGTATATTTTGACTTTCAAAGCATGACAAGGTTGCTTAAAAATGTCGACACAAGCAACTTGCTGCGTCCGAATCCACAGAGCAGCGAATTTACAAATAAACACAGTCCCAGTTATGTTGCAACTGTTTTCAGTATTCAGAAGATGGTGCTATTTGTTTATGTATGCACTCTTAGAATCAATTCCTCTACTTGGAATTGCATTCCTCTCAAAATATTAAGATTCTGAGCAATTTAAGAGACGGAAAGCCAGAGATCTGCTTGGACTTACTCACTGGTCCTAGTCCGGTTTGAGTTGTGATTGAGACTGGAGTGGTTTCCAGCGTGCGTACATCAGTATTCTCTCTTACTCGCCACACGATGCCACAGAATCTGCCTCCAAATGTCTTGCGGCAACTCTGAAATGCAACAGGATGTGATTAATGTGGTGGAATATGATCAAATCTGCTTAGCTGATGAACTGGTCAGCCTCAGCAGCCCCGGCGCCACCTCTTACAACATCACGCCGTTGATGATCTCGCCAAACACGAGTCGACACTTATTAGGCAATCCCGCCTCTGTGTGCTAGCAGCCATACGCGGAAAGGTCATGTAAATATCCGGCATATTAATGCAATTATGCGAGGCCCGTCCTTTGGAAGTTCTGACATGTAGTACTCAATTAGAGACACAATAGCACACCGAAGACGTAGCCACGCATTTTGATTCCGGCTCGAAGGGCACCATGAGATTATTACAGTTTAATCGACTGGCAAAAATGCAGACTTGGAGAAGCTGATGAAGCCAGTCCTTTCACGCTAGCTCGCTATTCAACACACTTCTGACCTTGTCTGTAAAGGAAAAAAATACTTAGTATTGCTTGTTTTTTTTTTTTATTATTTTTTTATTGAATATAACAAAAAAAGAAGGCTTTCTTTTTCTGTTTGCTGTTTATTTTGAAAACGGTGTCCATGACAGTCTGCTGCTAATGTATGAAAGGGTAATTTATTCAAGGGTCACACTCAGCGTTGATGAGTCACTGTTTTATTGCTTCCCATTTTTCTCTGCACATGGAGGATAGATTACATAAAGGTACCTGAGAGCATTTTATGACACATTATGTGTCATAATGTGATGTGTTATGACATGAGAGGCATAACGTTAGTTAACCTAGTTAACCAGCTAATCAGACACAATTCAGTTAATCTCTAAAACACACACGCACATGCCCACACACATACAGGGATAATTCCTGCTTCTGCTGTCAATGATGAATCATAGTCCTTTATGCAGGCATCAGTGCTGGATTTTGATCGTTCACAGCACTATATTTTGGATGGAGAGTTGCAAGTTGCATCACTTTATACAAACAACTGTGTTCCACATGGCATTCCAGTGAGGGTTAAAAGAACTGAATAAGCCATAGATGATCGTGAATGGTGCTATGGCTCAAAAGTGGACGAAGAAAAATCCTGGCTGGATTGTGTCAGCCGAGCTGAAAGCGCAGAGCTATAAGTGAAGCGTGTGTGTTTTGGGGCGGTTCTACAAGGCACTGGGGGTTTGGCTGTTCCAACAAAACACTAGACTTCTGTTTACAGATTCTTGCTTCTCACAGTCTGTAAGTGCTGCTTCAGTTCCCCGTATTATGCATTCAACCCACGCGAGGCTGACAGTTCGATCTACATCCTTGGCCATTTTCTCAGAAACATCAACCATATAGATGCATTTTGTACACTCTTAACCACAAAGGTCTCTTAACCACAAAGGTCTCTAGACTGGTGTTTCCCAATGTTAGTCCTGGGGGTTCTCCCATACGTGGTTCTTTGCTTTTGCACACCCACTCCAACTCAGGAAAGACTTGTTAATTAGCCGATGAATCAGGTGTACCAGAAGCACTGAATTCACTAAAATAGGCAGAGGGGGAGTCTCCACGACCATGGCTGTGAAACTATACCATAGAAGAACAACAAGTGTGAGGTATAAAGTACCCTCAGTAAAGTAAAGAGTCTTTATCATTTTAACAATTGTTCCAAAAACCTATACATTAAATCAAGGCTGTTTAAAATTGGAAGGTTCTTCATAGATGGACAGATAGAAATGCCTTTATTGTCATTGTACTGAAGCAGGATGCTACACATACAACGAAATTGTAGGGGCCACTTAAATAGTGCAAACAAATATAGACAGTGACATAGTGCAGACAGAAAACAGTGCAGACAGTAAACACAGTATAGACAATATTGAGGTGAGATAAAAATTGCACTTGTGTGTATCTATCTATCTATCTATCTATCTATCTTTATATATATCTATATATAGTATTGAGATTATTGCACATTACCCAGAGATTTGTGGAACATGGTTTCTATATGGCATCATGCAAGCCTCCTTTGTAAGAGTGCAGGTTTACAATGATACTGTCATCCAGCAATACAACTTACACCCACCCTCAACTCCATTCTCTTTAATCCAATGCAGTACATTAAATTTGTTCGACTGAAGTGTGTGCATCATTTCGATGTGAAAAACCCAAACATCAACACAGTCTTGCCTGTTTGGCTATATTGTTGTTGATCTAATTTTTTTTTTTTTATTTATGAGGAAACCGCTGCAACTCAAATATTACTTGAGAGGTGGTCCATTCTCAGCACAGCAATGATATCAACATAGTGGCTTGTTGGTGTGTTGTGCTGGTATTGGGCGCAGCAAAGTTGATGGATTTTTTTTCCCATACTGAGGCTGCTCACTGGCCACTTTATTAGAAGCACCAATCTTCTTGGTACGATGTAAAGGTGTATGGTTCCTGTTTGTCCAAGTGCAGTTTGCATAAATAAATCCCGTAGCCCTTCATCAGTGGTCAGTTTCTGACTAGAGGACCACTGTTGGCTGGATAGTTTTGATTGGTGGGCTGTTTCTATCACAGATTTGTCATTGTGATGTTTAAATATCTGATGTACCAACATCAGCTAGCACCCTACTACCATGCTGTAGGGGTGTAATGATTTACAAAATTCTTTTTTGATTTGAAACAATATGGTAGTGTTTTGATTCGGTATATGTTTTGATCCAGCAGTGGCTGAAAATGTGTCACATTAAAATCTCAGTTACAGCATGCAACATTATAATAGTGCAAGGCTTTTAAACAGAGACAGCTGGTCCTCCTTTAGTCCTCCTTCAAAAATAATAAGGCAAAATAATTGTATGCACCACTAACAAATTACTAGACGTTGATTTTATTGGATTCCTGTGGACAGCACCACCAACAGGTCATAAGTGAAGTCAGAACTGACTAAGATGGAGCTTCTCCACATGTAGCCCAAACTGTAGATTACCACAGGCTATCATGGATTCCATGTTGTGATGCATTACACGTTGGAAAACGCCCCCTCTCGATTTGGGCTCATTTTAAAGCCTGTGACATCCAGCTCCACCTCCCCACAGCCTGCATTCTGTACCAGTAGAGGCAGGTCTGATTGGTTGTTCAAAGCAATTGTGAAATGTGAACATGAACATTTTTATGCTTACACTTCAGTGTCGTCATCAGTCAGATTATGAGTACATCATTACATGGCTGTGTTTCATGCAGAAGCGTTTTAATGCATGATTAAATCAGGTACTGATAGGTTAACCTTCGCTTCTAATATTACGACGAGCCATCTGGTTTGAAACAAAGGTTGTGCTTTACAGTGCCCCAATCTAACGCTCAGTCCATAAGCATTTTAACACACTAGCCACAGGTTGTTATGCTAATCAGTATAAAATATGTATATGTTGCATCACCCTGACCATCCTGGTGTCTTTGCTGAGAGTGGTCCACCTCCCAGATTATGTCTGGTAAGTGGTGGTCCTTGAACATTTGAAATAGTTCTGCTTCTGTTCTCTGTTTTTCTGTTTAGGTCCACCACAAGTCTTGCTAACTAGTCAGCCAAAGCCAAAGTTCGTGATTTCCTTGCTGGCAGCTGTTAAATCGCTGTCGGCAGCTCCTTTATTGCACAGAAATGGAATAATTCATATTATCACGATGAGATGTATTGACTGTTCTCATTTAATACACCCTGTCTGTGGTAACAGGCTGTCTCTGGCTGTCATCTCTGACTGGTTTTATTACCTGTAAATCATGAGGCACTGGCCCCCTGTGGGTTGGCGTGCCGCACAAAGGGCGGAGCGGAAGGTAAGTGACACCTGATCTGCAGGCAGGGAGCGACGGGGCTTATTCAAATCCTCATTCGGTGACAGTCCCAGAGCACAGCATTCTCTGTTTATTACACCGAAATATTATATACGTTAAAGACAGCCAGTCTGCCTCTATGCAAATGCCAGACAGAAGAAACAGAAGCCAACCAGTCACAAATCCCAACACCCCTCCTCTCCCAACAATTACTCCCCACCCTCATTCTTCTGTGTGTGTGAGGCGATCCCCCGCTATGATGTCCCGGTATTTTTTTTTTTTTTTTCTGATTACAATAAGCAAAATCTCTTTGGCCAATATAATTCTCTATGCTGACAAGTCTCCTGCAGATAATTTTTCCTCGCTTGCCTCTGTGTACATACTCCGTCTCCTCGCCTTCTATCAAATTTAATCAGCCTCCGCCTCCCCTTGCATGGGCAAAAGAAAGAAAGAAAGAAAGAAAGAAAAAAAAAAAAACACGGTCAGTGAAAATGCAACGCAAGTGGCAAAGCTGGGCCTCTATTAATTCCTCCGCCAACACTTGCGCCAACAGCCTGCTGTAATATTTGTTTTAGCTTAAAGGAAGGACACTGAATGTAAATTTGCAGAACATCCTCGAATCTAAACAAATGTGATTTTCCACACACAAAAGCCCGCTTATCTCTTCATGCGACCTCTCTCACTAGTGACAGACCTGTCACAATGAAGACAGCTCTTCCTCTTCTGCATGCCTTCCATGCTGGATTCAGTTTTTAATATATTACATTTATCCTGATCAACCGTTTTATGTAGCAGCTCGCACATCTACTTGTAGCATCTAACCACGTTAGTGAGTTCTTTCTATGTATAAGAGCAAAGCTGCAAATATTTGTGCTCGAATTCTAGGATGTACAAGAAAAAGCAGGTGCGACGCTTCAGAATATAGAAAAGCTCTTACTACATGCATATTTTACTCTCGATTTGCATGTTATTCATGGTGGGCAGACAAGAAGAAATTGAGATATTTTTATGTCTCTAGTATAAAGAAACTAGTCTATGGGGCCACAAGTTTTACACCAAGACTGCGCACTGGCCGTACTCACAATTAACCCACATCTTTGCTTGCACTAATCTGCTGTCAACCCTCTCCACCCCCCCCTCACTCTCCCGCCCCCATTTCCAGCCACTGTGCTATCATCCTACAGACATTAATATTTACTGATCATAATTAAATATTAACCTAGATTGAGCCTCCTTCCTCGCGAAATTAGAGCACAGATACTGAAATTTGAAAGTCATTTCAAAAGACTGTCTGTGACTAATATGGGAAATTACCATCCTGTAGCATGTTGTTTTAGCGTGATGCTAATTGATTACGTTTACTCTGTTTGTGTGTATGATTTCTTTCTCTTTTTTTTTTTTGTGTATGCGATAATGAAAGGATTAGCTTCCTGCGATGGCTTATTAATAAGTGAGAAGAGAAAACGTCTGGTCCCGTGGCTGGCTCAGCAAACTCTGAGATTAGCGAGGGAGACAGTGTCAGAATGCATTTGAATCGAAGTGACACAATCTCTAGAAGCTGTGGATGTTGTCCGCAGAATTGATTTGGTAAATATGGCCCTGAGAGTCATGTAATTTGTAAGGTGATACATTCTCGGGGGATGGATCATTTTCTTGCACTGAAAGCATCGGTAAATATATCAGCGCAAATTACCTTAGAGATATTACCCTGTGATGTGGGCGACAAAACGCGCACACACACACACACACACACACACACACACACAAATACAATACGCGCAACTCTCTCTGTCCCCCACATGCATACCAACAACTAACAACTGCATTAGAGTTTACATTACACAGCAAAAAATGATATCTTTGTGAATCATCTTTAATCTGGTCTAGATACGCTGTCCAAAATAATGAGTGCATTCAGCTACTTTATGTTGCGCCAACTGTTGATGTGCACACGCAGCTTGTATAATCTCTATAGAAAAGGAATTGCCAATAAAATGCTACTGAGCAGCTACACAAGAGACTGTGGTCACCATGTCCAGTGTCAAGTGTGGAAAGAGGGATATTATGCCACCCAGCACTGGCCTATGGAGCAGTGGTGCACCATCAGATACCTTTAGGGTAAACTGGAGGGCCATTTGTGATCCAGATCTAATGGTCATTCATCAGTACCTCTGTCTAATTCTCTCTGTCTAGTTAAGCCTTCTCAGAAGAGTGAAGGTGATCACTGAATCAAAGGGGAGACAAATTCCCAATTATTAATACGATTGATTTTAGAAGAAACATTGGATAACCAGGTGGTTGTTGATAGAAGGTGGAATTATTTTATAGTTTTCTTCATTGTGTCATTTCTGTAATACTTTGAAACATTTTTTATTATTTTTTTTTAGAGATAAAGCGAAAATGATCTGCCAGTGGAATAGGTAAACTAGATAAAATTACTTGTGGACTTTGTGGAGGTCATTTAGATGTTTAAAGGGTTCTTTACGTTCACACTTTTACAAAGACACATGCTTTATATAGCTACATAGCTAACCCTACTACGTAGCACTGACATAATCATGCCTCAGTGACAGAATATGTCCAGTAACAGTGTTATGTTACCATTACGTTTACTTGTTGCAGCAGATGCTGTAATGTTTGACATGTTTATGGCATGATAATGCCAGTATTGTGTATGCACGTATGATCTGCTCTTCAGTGTCAAAGTACCTTTTATTGTGAAAGACTACTGTCTTGGTTCCGTGTCTTTTTGCAGTACAGTCTTCTTGCTCTTCTTCTAACAGTGGGGAGGCAAAAGCTCAGTGCTGGCGAGGCTCAGTGGGTTAGGGCTCCTCGCCAGGAAGAGGTTCACATTCAGGTAGGGCAACAAGGCTTAGTCTTAAAGATCTGTAGGTCACTGCCTTTCCTCGCCCCCCTGCTGTGACGCCCTTGAGTGAGGCACTTAACCTGGGACTGTTCCAGGGGTGCTTCAACACGCCACCCTGTCTCTCCCATACACCACATTAAACCTCAAAGTCCCAAAAAAGAGCAAGCTTGCCCGGCATGACAACAAGGTTGCACCGGCACCTCAGAGCACGCACATGTCAAGTGTGATGCTATTCTCGTGCTGCATTATTCTCAAGCTTATTCAGCAATGCTGGATTTCATCTTAATTTCTCCTTATTTTAAAATGAACAAACCAGACCAAAAGAGCACTTGGTGAGAGGCTTGTATTTGGTGGAGGGGCCGCAAAGCTTTCTCTAAGAAACTGTGAGCACAGTTGCACCCTGTGACCCTTTTGTACCGTGAAACAATTGATAACAGACAATCAATCAATCAAACAATATTTGCTTCTGATGCAAAACAGAATCTTGATACTTATGGCCGCTTTGTTGTGGTGGCCCATCGCCCACTGCTGGCTGTTTTCTACAAATTGATGGCTTTCGCCTGTCTTAATCAATTGCCCTTGGCTCCAACCACATTCAACGGTTCATTTTATTCTGAACCATGTCTGGCCAGATGCTACTATAATTTCGTACAGCATGAATAATCAGAGCAAACTAAAATGGACATGGTCTTCATTTACAGTAAACGGCATCCAAACAGATGGGTTCCATTACCCAATGTTTTAATAGTCCGCTCGCATTCATTTGTTAATACAAGCGCCTTTGCATGTTTATCGGTATGAATTATGGAAGCACTAGGGAAGAAAATAATGTAAATCACCTAAAAGCAGAGCAGAACATGCCTTGAATCACAGTGAACACTGCATGGTTACCCTTTTCCAGACATTCCATTATATTAACGAACTAATTATTTAAGGCTATGGTTGAAAGCGGTAGAGGTAGTCTGTGCCATGATGCCTTTACTTAGGAACCTTCTATACCATCCAACAACCGAACCAGCTCCTTGAGGTACATGCTCTGAAAGGGCCATTAGTCTGTGCTGCACCTCGCATCTGAACATTTAAATGCACCTTTGCACGTAAAAGAGAGCTTCTTGCACCTACCCCAAAGATGAATAAGTCATCTCCGAAAAAGCAGCATTATAGCAATTCAGCTTTCAGGCAGACCTGTGCTGAGAGGTGCTGCTGAAATCTAACTCTTCAAATATGAATGTTTTAAATAAAAGGTTTTCCATTACTCCTTCTGCAACAGTCCGCTTCACCTTCTTCCACTTTCCTGAGGCCTGGTCAGACAACGTGGCGTAGGACGTCTCGTCACATTGCCCATACCTAGAGAGCTAAAGGTATGATGAAATCTGTGGCCTCTATAAGAGCAAATAAATGGTCAAAACCCTGAAAGTGAACTCTAGAAGGCAGAACTACAATAATTCGCCATGTGTGGATGAAGAACACTTTCATGTTGTTTCTTAACATTATGAATATCTAAACTGTACATGAATAGTTTTGCTTCAAGATGCACTAAAACCTATATTCATATTTATACATACAAAGATGCATTTCCAGTTTCCAAAGGACCTTCAAATTATTGCCCAAAAATGAGATTTTAAAGAAAAAGTGATATATATTTGCTGACAGTGGGCTGCCTGTCCAGCATAAGCATTAACTTATTACTTGCTTTGAATACTATTTCTTTGTTGTTAATTGTGACTGCTGTTACTGGTGCCATACCACCACCACTACTTCTACTTATAATGACAGTCATTGTAATAATACCACTGAATGTATATAATTTCACAACTGATACATGCAAAATATTAATTTCTGAACAATATCGTGTGAATTAAACAATAATTGACTTACAAATATCTCTATTTTGCAGAGACCACTGCAAAAATGTTCAGATTTTCAGGTTTTAATTACTGAGCTGAACAGCTTTGCCTTAGCTTTTAAGAACTGCTGACAATATTTCTCCTAATCTCCAAAAAAAAAAATATATATATATTGTTCTTCAAAGCATAGTTTTAAAGGAAATGAAAATACATCAAAATAAGAGAGAAATGAATCTCTTGTTCACTCATAGCAACAAAACTTGACTTACTTCTATTAGTGTTTTGCCATTCAACTGGTCACATTGCAAGAGGAAAGTGTTGATTACAGCAGTGTTTTTATACTTTTCCTCATTAAATAAGATGTGATTCAGGTGATCACTAATC
>JBBIGA010000032.1:5815163-5840252 GCA_037576975.1 Alestes dentex
TGGCCCTTTTTTTTTTTTTTTTTTTTTTTTTTTTTAGTTTTTAGCCAGTACAAACCTCAAAAAACAAACTTTAGGCATCAAACATGTTTTGACGGATCGACTACATCTGGGCTAAAGGGAAAATTGCTTAAATTTGATCCATGGCCGAACCGCTGCTTTGAACACCTGCAGAGTTGCAATAAATAAATAAATAAAATGGCACATTCTAAGCATTTCATTATTTATCTCGCTGCGATTTAAACGAATAGAGTGCTGATCAATTAGAGGTCACTAGCTGGCAGCCTTACAGGTAATGATATTAGCCTGCCCTTCACATTTAAATGACCAATCTTAAACGCCCTCACATTTGCTATTTGCTTTCAACGTGACGCTTACAATGTAGGATATGCTGGGGCATGCTCAAATAGAGGGAAGGCAACAGAGCTTGATTAAAGTTTATCTTTCGGGGTAATAAGTCTACCAGCCTTCATTATTGCTTGTCAGATTATAAATGGTCCAGGGTGAAAATTATGCAAGCTCACACACATGTTGGAGGGAGTGATTTAGTCGACCAGACTTAACTCCTGAAAAACCTGCTCGCTCCCGATCGCCTGATAAGGCCGGTGTTGAAACTACGACGTCAGGAAGATTTAAGCCTTTCTGAAGTTTCAAAGGGAACCCAAAAGAAAAAAGAGAGAAGTATTAATTATCCTTTTTTCCCCAGCGAGAGCAGGTGATTAAAGATATCGACCTCTTTAAAATGGATTGATAATTCAGCAGTTAGAAGACTTAAGTGGTTCTGAAAAAGAAGACTGTTTTTAAAAAAAGGGCTGTTTCAGAGTAATAAAGCGATTATCATATTCTTTCTCTTTGTTTTGTTTGTCTCGCTGACCGCGGTGGGGGGGGGGGGGTGCGGCGTGGGGAAGCACAGCAAAGGTAAACAATAAGGTTGCAGTAGGATTGCATGAGGGGATGTGAAAGACCGATGCCATGTGAATTCTTTTCTGATGAGATGACTACAGAATCTCGGGGAGATAAGCCTTTGTAAATATATATGGGAAGTCAATTACGAAGAGCAATTTTTAAGTCTCCGACACACACACACACACAAAAAGGCAGCGGCATCACAGAGGAGAACGTTTGGGAGGAAACTCACGTTTGGTTTGGAATTTAAATCAAGGCATGAATATGAAATGCTGCTTTCGAATTTCCGTTTTGTAGGGCAGCTTGTCAGTCAGAGCGTCAGCCTCCCCTTTAGCCTTCCATGACAGAAATACTGAATTCGGAAATATGGTAAACGCCACGTCAATCCTCTGACAGTAATGCAAGAGCCGCCATGCTCGTCTCTTAACTGTGTACCACATGTTTGAATGGTTCTGAACCACTGCCCCAGACACATACTGACAAGGGAATATGTAGGACACATACAAAGATACTTTACAACTGACATGCTTAAGGCCCTCTCCCAGACTGCCAATGAGCTGGGCTGGTTCTGTGCTGCATATTACAATTTTTCCTTGATTGCTTGAATGCTCACAACCAAATTCACATTCGAAGCGCATGAAGCCGACCAAACCAAAGCACAAGTGCCTTGAACTGAAGAACAAGACTGGACCGCCTGCCACCCTAGCAGTTCCAATTTCTGCTGTTTTAAATGTTTCAGTTTCACACTCATGAGTTCTCAGAGGCTGTAGTTATCACAAACCAATTCATACTGAACTGTGCAGTGATTCCATTTCACATTTGGGCCCATATAAGGGTCGACCTGAGGGGGACTGGTTCCCCGTTTGAGTCTTGGTTCCTCCCGAGGTTTCTTACTCCAGCTGAGGGAGTTTTTCCTCGCCTCTGTCGCCTTTGGCTTACTCACTAGGGCCTTGGATCTGGACTCTGTAAAGCTGCTTCGTAACAACTTGGTTGTAAAAAGCGCTATATAAATAAAATAGAACTGAATTGAACTGAATGTAATCTGATGCTGATGCCAAACCTCATTCAAAGCCAAGGATACACCCGCATTTTTTTGACTGCCTCACAATTAATGCACGGTATTAATGTCACCTTGTTGTTAATGCAATAGTCTTAGACTGTTATGCACAAGCAACCAAATGAAATAAAGATTTTTAAACCAACGGTCTGTAAAAATGTATTTTCTTTAGGCTGCTCGGTTAGCTAACAGGCTAAAGGATAGCTAACAGCTAACAGTGCTGCCTTTAACATCATGGCCTTTATGAAGTGAAAGTGAAGTGAAAGTGATCATTCGGTCATACGTGAACACACCACAGCACACACTGTGAACAGTGTGAAATTCTTCCTCTGCATTTAACCCATTCACCAAGTGAAGCAGGGGGCAGCCAGGAACACGGCGCCCAGCAGTGGCCCCAGCAGTGTGTGGGGACGGTACCTTGCTCAGGGGAATCGAACCCACAACTTTCTGATTGCAGGGCGAGTTCTCTAACCACTAGGCTACCATATAATATAGTGCTTACACTTTAGGACTGCAGTTTAAGAGATTAAGGATTATATGATTTCAAATTGTGTACAGTCAGTGTGATTGTGTGCAGTCTTGCTTTGCATGTTTTCCATATTTTGACATCAATATAAACGGAAAAGTCAAAAGCGCACACCCATTGACAAGGAATCTAAACATAATTCATAGTGTAACTAGCTAACTGATATAAATAGTAGCTGCAATTAATGTATTAATGTAACGACATAGAGTGCTTTAGTTATTTCCTTTCCTTGTGGGAACCTGTAAGGCATTTTGCACGATTTTAAGAAGAAAAAAAAACACACACACAGGAATAATTATTAAGAAATAATAGTAATATAAGTAATAAGAAAAAAGTACATTCAGAAATGAACTTATTAAACCCTGATTCTGAAATCTACAGAAAAAAAATCACTCTATGTGTTGACTTTAAAGACTGCAATAGTAATTTTTCCTTTCTTCCAGTATCTATGCATGGTAGTCTAAATTACATTTGGGCTGGCCTTCCTACTGTCACTCTGCTATGTTTCTGATAAATGGCTTAATGGGTGCCTCACACTAGTGGCAGTGGATAGTACTGGGTATCGTAATCTAAGAACATATAAACTTGGTCCCAGAAGTTCACTGATACTTAGACTATACTGCTAGTAATCTGGAACACATGTAATTATCTCATTTAGCCTGAGCTCTCTATGCCTTAGAACTGTCTGTTACAAAACTCTCTTCTCAAGAAGCCAAACATGAACTCTTATTTAGAACAATCCTGTTGCCTGTGCAAAAGGCTGATGCTGTTGCTCTGCTTTTCACTCTGAAGTAATATGCACCAGTTAAAACACTGTTCTCTGGTCGCGCCACTACTTGCATCATTGCTGTAGCTTTTGATAACGGAAACCATTAAATTCGCTTAGATACGCTCATGAATCTCAGCAGGGGTCCACCAGTGCATGTCTTTTTTAGCATCGCGCCAGACTAACAATTCTGAAAATGTAAAATGATCTTTCAGGGTCAATGAAAGTGTTTTGTCTTAGAAGGTTCTGTACCCTGACCAACTAGAAGAAACACCCCTTTTATGTGGAAAGAGCATTATGGTGTGAATGACTGGATATCTCCTTCTATCTACTGATTTTAGGTCCCAGTGCATCTGGAAATAAACTGGCAGGCTACATGCGAGAGTTCTTTTGTTGCTTGCAGTTCTGTGGCAGACCCCAGTGTCTCTATTGATTTTTAGTTCTGAGCTGAGTATCATTTGTGTGGTAGCCAATCCTCATCTGCTAGTCATGGCTAAGCTAAGGAACCTACAGTGTCTTCATGCAGCATGCCCAAGATACATTTTTAGCGTAATTGCTGTAACTAATGGTTGGATTCACTGACGTGTCTAGAAGCTAGAAAACTCTGAGATCAAGAGGCACACTGTTAGATGTAAAATGTATGCAATGAAGCCTACAGTGGTCTGGGTTATCATTCTCTGATAGATTTGCCGGCTTTATATGGACAATACCACCACATTTGTGCACGAAAAGTGAAAAATGCAGTTAAAAAAATATATATATTCTAAGGTTTACAGGTCATAATTCTTGGTTACATTATGTGCCATGTTTATACTATGAATCATTCACTGTTCTGTATACTGTTTAGACATGATCAAATGTGCTTCGAATAAAAAAGAATGCATTTTGTTTAACAAATAGTGTTTCTCTTCCTGAATTTTGCGCGTACGCAATAAGAAACATCCCCGCTTTGATCACTGGGGTTATTGTGTTGGCTGTGTAAACCGCAGTTTCATTTAAATGTCTTCTGCAATTGAGAAAACTATAAACACTGGGACAATAAATTGCCTTTTTCTCGTGCTTCCCTATCCGCATATACACTTGAAGATGAACGCCAGTCAAGGTCAAACCGTTATCAGAGACATCACAGTCAGAGTGGATTTAATTATCTACTGTAGTGCTTGATTGCTAACAGTGTGCTATCAGCCATTGTCAGTGTAATTGTGTTTATCCTGCCGTTTCATTTTGGTGAAGGAATAGAACGAGTGATACCTCCTTGGACTGGGCCATGTGCCTTTAACGTGAAACCGCTTATGTAAGGGTTTTCATAAGGAGAGGTGTCACAATGAATCCTAATTAGTGATTTCTTACGCTGTGTCCATTTGCGCAGTCATGTCGGATTTGTTTCCCCATGCATCCAGCAATGAGCGGCTTTGTTCTTTGAAGACTGAACATGCGGAATGTGATATCTTCAGTTGTACGCCGAGGTGCGCTCATGCTTTTCAGGAAATGAGCAGAAACCAGTGTTTAGTGTGAGCAGGTCTGATTGGGTTAACACAGTGTAGAAACAGCTTCATTCTTTGTGCATTGCATGTAATTACCAGTAAAACTTTAGTTACAAGCAGCCTTTAGTGAGAATTTGTTAATACATGTGTGAGCAATGAATAATGTTGGGCATTATTTGGGGCAGCTGGGGCCTGGTGGTTAGAAAGTTGCCCCTGCAATCAGAGGGTCATGGGGTCGAATCCCAGGCGTGCTAGTGGCACCACTGAGGTACCTTTGAGCAAGCTCCCGTCCCCACACACTGCTCCCCGGGCCGCCCACGGCTTCACTTGGTGAATGGGTTAAATGCAGAGAAAAGAATCTCATATTTTTCACACTGTGTGCTGTTATGTGCTGTGTTCACGCATGACTATAAAGGGCTGCTTTATTTTATTTAATGTCTTCATAATAAAGCAGGACTTGAGGATTTACTAACAGCTTATGCTGGTAATCACAATTTGACAGCATCACAAGATTTTTTTAAATTTTACTTATTTATTTAAATTGTATTGACATTACTGGCCTTAAACAAAAGTGATGCACATTTATTCCATTTATGAAGCATCATTTCCAAGTAACGACAGGAGACTAATTAAGAGCACAATACAAAAGCTTGCGTTTCATAATTTTTCTCTGTTTTTTCATGATTTGAAAATCTCAGCTGCCCTTTACACGATTTCTAAAATTCATGATCAGTGGACCAATCTCCTAACACTAACTTTCAATGTAGGTCTTGTGCTGACAGTGACAGTATATCAGTTCTGTATGTTTTTATTTCAATTCAAGTACCGTTTCCACTAATCAGACATGCATGGCTGCAGAAATGATCAGCTAATGCTGTTTTTCATGACTGCAGCCGCTCAGGTCGTATTAATAGATTTTTTTTAATCAAAAAAAATTTAAACTTTTGATGCTTCAGTTCTTTGAAAACAACTCATTTTAGTGCCTTTTTGTATTTCTGTACTTTTTTTTTTTTGCCCTTTTGTAGACCTCTTGCCTTTAATCATGTAATGTTTTACCAAGGGTACTTTTGTTTTAACTCAAGGACAGGAATGTACATATATGTGAATCAAAGCCAGAATCAGAAAACTGTATTGATCCCAGAGGAAACTGCTTTGTACATGTAGCCTATATGAATATTAAGAAGTTATCACATAAGTTCCAAGACATCTAAATCTGCCTTAGAAGATTGTCTTAGTCAGGCTCTGGTGAGTTCCATTACTTGAGAATGATGCTTCCTGATGCTTATATAAATGGAAAATATGACTTTCACTATAGTTTAAGGCCTCTAAATTCAAGACAATCTAAATTAATACACAAACCATCATATTTTGCAATGATTTGCACACGCTGCTTATCCATACACAAGTATTACATTATGTTAGTACTTATGCATGTGTTATGAAACTCCCATATAGGTGGTATTCCAATAAAGTGGTACTAGATTAGCAGTTTCACAGTAACTCAATCCCAGGAGAGATGACGGAACATCTGCACTGTTGGGCAGAATCATTACGGCAGACAAAGGCGTGCTATTTACAGATGTGTTGAGTAATGCTTGGTTGTGTCCTTTCAACACAATTTTAGATATCCTCAGCTTGATAGCACTCCACATAATCATTTTTGGAGGAACACAAAATGCTATGGGGTTTATGTGCGGCCATTATTTTTGCAAGACGAGTAATCAAAGTTCCCAGATCTGATGTGCCAAGAACTAAACCTAAATATACTGCACCCAGGTGGCTCTCCAGCGGAATAACAATGATTTGTCCTCAAGTTTGTCCACACATTGCTTGTGGGATTTGGGGATTTTTTTTTTTTGTTTTTTTCCCCTCTTTTCGCTGTCCTGCTGACTTTTGCTGTGCAAACTTGTGCTGTAGTGTTTTCCACCCAGCATACTCAGAGGACTCTATTTCAGTCCGAGAGAAGCCTATCTGTGAGAGAAACACACAAGCCCCTCATTCGGAAAGTGTGCAACCTCGCTGCAGCCGGGCAGTGGGAGCAGAGTCCATTAAGTATTCTACGCCCATTGGTACCCCAATAATTAGAATCATTCCACATCCTGTGAACTCACAGTGACCTGTTTTTGCAGGAGAGCCACGGCTGTGGGTTGTTCTTGGGATATGTCCAATCCCATTCGCCGGATGGAAAGTGACAGAAGCATAAAAGCTCACGGAACCATGCCGCAGATTCCGAACACGTAATTAGCCCCGTCCCAGGAGAGATTGTGGTGAGTCTGCTTATTTCAGCAATGCATTAGCGACGACATCTCTCTGAAAGTGGGGCACACTTGAGCAAACTCCTATATCTGAAGAGGAAATATTTTCTCTGTGCAAAATCAAAGACGCTAAATGAGCAATCTCTCCCTTCTGTTGTAGTTCCTTTTGTCTTATCTTTATAGCGACTCAAACGAGAGGCAACGTCACACTCTTACACACGGAGCCGTTCGTCACCCCCTGCCCGTACACAAAAAAAAAAAAAAAAAAAGCCGAACCTAGGAAGTGTGGCAGATTGATTAATTGACTTGAATTAAAAGATTGGCACAGGTCCGATAACTAACTCGGAGAGATAGAGCTTTTTAAAAAGCAATCAAATTGTAATTGTTCCACTCCTTGGGCACAAGAGAAGAAGAAGAAGAAAAAAAAAAGCCGCAGATTAGTGTGGCAGTGATTATGTATTCATTAATTTCTTTGTTAAAACCATCTGTTTAATTAAAATAGATGGGTTTATGGCAGTCCACCATCAAACCAATACCTGTCTAAATGACGGGACCATTGTTTGTTCCATTTATAATCATTTGAAATGATTTATTTATATGCGCAATGGAACACGACACTTGTGTAGCAACCTAATTGATATTAAATTAACGAATTTGATCAAGGGCAGGTGCTCAGAGCTGATCAATGGATCTGATTCATTTGAGCAGTCATGAAAAGACGGCTCAGGACATGAAAAAGAAATCCCAGTAGAGGACTCCAATCCACTTTTAAATCCACAAGCCAAGCACTTAACTGAGATTTTCTTCAAGGCTTCAGAAGGTCAGATTTGACCCAACTTCAGCAGGAGTCAGAAACATTTGTTTTAATCCAAACCAAATTTTAGCCGTATGAGTCAGTCAAAAGTGTAATGTGACACTCGGATACACAGAGAATGTCCGGCATATTCTTACTTTGGTTCTTCAGATGACATCATTAATACTTCTGAGCCAGTCACATGTTATAAGATGAGTTATTGCTTCCTGTAGCTCCTGAGAAGAAGAAAAATGTCTAGAAGTACTTTTTGTGAGAGCAGAGTTTACACTGAGAGGTTGAGGATTTTCTCCCGACAATAATACTTTCTTACTGTCAAGAATGTTACTGTCAACTTCGGGCTTACACCAGCTACAGAAAGTTAAGAATTTAATCTAAAAGGACAACATTAGGAGTCACAAGTTTGGATCACCTCATTCGCCGTTCCCACAAGTCAGATTCAGATAGCCTAACTGCCTAAAGTTAGAAAAGAGCAGCGTGACTCTGAAATAGTGACTATGTTTCCTGAAATAAGGTTTCATAGAGGACTACTTTTAATTAATCCTTAGTGTGCTATTGCCCTTTTGTAATAGCCAGAGTAGATGCATGAATGGGAGTAAATATTTTCAGCTGCATCGCACTCAGCTGCATCAATTAAAAGCTTAAATCACTTTGAATTCTACTGAAAATTTACTGAAGCACTCACCCACATAAGTTACATTACCTTGACTGATGGGAAGACATATTTGACCCGCTGTACCTGAACTTATTTGTATCATCTTTCTCAATAATTTAAGGATTATGAACTTAAATGACTGCCTTAATCATTTTGAATTCTACTGACTTATGCAGATTTACAGTGGTTAGAATGATGGATTGCCATCACTCAGTGTTCCTGAGTTAGAACCATTGATCTTAATAATGTCACAATGTGCTTTTGTGAGCTTATTCTGGATATCGCCAGGGTTTAAAAACCACTGAGCATTTGCAGGTTTAATTATAAAAAGAGCACAATTAGTCCTGTTTGGCTGGATTAAGTGCAGCTCAGTGTGTGAAGCACTGAATAAAAATAATTGTGCTCAGAGGTTTCGACAGTGTTTTTCCAAAGTGGCATTCAGATTTCAAGGAAACTAAACGAAACATGATGCTCTAAACTGTGCATCCTGAAAATGTCTTGCACTATCACAATTTTATGCTTTTGCCAGAGCAGCCACCCTTCCTCCCGTGTTAGTTCCTTTTGCATTTCAGCATGTTAGCTTGCTTCGTTACCAAAAAAACACATACATTTCTAACCACTATAAACCCGCATAGGTCAGTACAAATGATTAAGGCAATCGTTTGTTTCATTTCATAATCCTTAAGTTATTGAGAAAGATGATACAACTAAGTCATTCCTGCAGGTCAAATATGTATTCCCTTCACTCAAGGTAATGTATCGTATGTGAGTGACTGCTTCAGTAATTTTTCTTTTTAAGCTACATTAACTTCTGCACACTGCCAAAACTCAGTTGATGCACGACATGAACATTAGTATGAAAGAATAATTAGTGGATTACTCAGTATATTTCAGTATATTTCAGTATATCTGCAGGTTTCACAAACTTGGGACCAGTCTAAAGACACAACTAATTGTTTACCTCAATCAGGGAAACGTGATTGATTTTATAATGGTTGTAATCATAAACACTAGTGAAATGCATCTACACTTAATCTTAAGCATAAAGACTCTACATGTCAAATTTATTTTATTTGAAGGTAAAGATGAAAAAGGAACTGGGAAACTGTTAAAAATGCTGGGATGCTCTGTTTCTGGCTGTCTGCCTTCCAGTATGACATCAGTCATAAAACTCACATTATTCAAGTGTCCGTAAGTCGATTATAGACAGTTCCTTTTGCTTAAAACTGAGAACAGGACCTTATTAAATCAGAAGTCACCCGTTTCATAAACTCAAAAAGAAGAACTTGATGAACACATTTAATGTTTAATATTTGAAGTTCCTTCACCCAAACCCATTCATGATTTCCGCCATCAGGATTGACAGTTTCTAAAAGTGGAACTTTTTTTTTTTTTCTTAACCTTGAGACTAAATTTATGCAAAATGTGATGATTTGCTGTTTGGAATCACGTGTTCAGCGCTCAGAGAAGACTAGTTTAGTCACAAGACACCTCAACAGACGAGAGGAACTGGCATAGCTATTCCTTACATTGTGTGAAATTCCACGTACCGTGCTACTTCAGAGGCTTGAATTCATCTCCATCCCCATCAGACCTGAAGACTGTGTACGCTCCGGCGTGCGTTTCTCTCTCCAGGATCTGGCAGCTTCTGAAGCCATTTTTAATATGCTTCAATCTGCGCAATCTCCAAAGGGTCCAACTCTCGAGCAGACGTGAGGAATAAATGAGAGTCTGACTGAGCAGCCGTAATAAAGATCAAAAGCGAAGGAGATAATTAACAGCAGACTAATTGGTACCCACCCTGAGTTTTCACCAGATATGAAAAAGAGCACAGCTTTACTTGCCATTAATTAGGCGAGAATATGCATGAAATATGTTCTGATGTAGGATTCTCGGCTTCTCAGCTTTAACATTTCTCCGCAATACCTGGAAATGGTGCCCAAATTACATTCCAACACCAAAAACATGAGTTTGTAAACTTTTTTTTTTTTTTTTTTAACTGAATTTTGTTCAGTTTTTTTTTTCTTCTTCAGTTTCTGAAAGTAGGCTATACTTCTGCGCTCATTTAAAGTATCCAACATCTGGCCAGTTTCAGATGAAGGACAGTCATTCAAGTGAGTTTGAGTAGAGATATTTTGGACAATCATTTACATATACCTAATTGGCCACTTGTTTACAAATAGCATCTCCATGTACGATGGACACGTTTTTATTTGTCCACCACCTGTCATCATCATCTTTTTTTTTTTTCTTTCTTTCTTTCCTCCACCATGCAGTAGCTGGCAAAAGAAAGACTACATGTAGAAAGTAGAGCCTAGTTTAGTCAGGCAGAGGCAGAAACAGATCAGCACCTCTTGACAGTCAGTTAATTAACTGCAAGCGCACACAAACACAGCATTACATGCTTATATCTGCCACAAGAATCCGAGATCCTATAAATAAAAGGCCTAACAGCATGCGTTCGCATCCTGGGGGGATTGCAGATGTCTTGAGCTTACCTTGAACCAATCCAGTCTTGTTACATCTTATTTAGCAGTTGTACTCTTTAAGCACGGCTTGATTTATTTATCCACCATTCTGCTTAAACAAATCACTTCAAGAGAAGCGCTTAAAGCCTTCGCTGCAATAATAGCGACCCTGGAGATGGTGTATCCTAGCTTCTGATATCTGATGGACCATTAAATAGAAATGCTGCAGCCGGTTTAAGTTACTTTTGCTTCCTTAGTTACACTCAGTCAATTTCTTATCACCAAACTGAACATTCTGCACAGTAGAATGAAAAAAAAGAAAAAGAAAGTCTCATGAAATGGGCAACACTTACTGGTAATGGTAAATCTGGTTCAGGAATTGAATCTTTAAAAATAAAAGGGAAGAAAATGAACGTTAGCAGCCAAGTTAACCAACTTTTATGAAGATAAAAGCTGTCGTTTTTTTTTTTAGTGCAGCAGCATACTTTCCTAAATATGTGAGATTATGTTGCTTTTTACAGATGATGTTGCTGCTTACAGCAACTGAGATGCACTGCTCTGTGTGTCTGCCATCGAAGTTCTTGCTAGTCTCTTGCTAATCTAATGGAGTCTACTCGTCGCAAGACCCCACGCAGAAGCTTCACGCTCACATGGGAAATACAGGGCCAATTTCAACAATCATTCCATCAAGAGAATCAAAAGATAAACAGGGAAGCCGACATCGTTTGCTCGGTGAAGATCAAACAAATAGGCAGTGCAACACCTGTGGTTGTGCATGAGGAAATGATTGTGAACTGGCGAAGGGCGCGCTCATTTCCCTAATTAGAAAATGCTCAACTTGCTAAGCACCTACAAGGTGAATATCAGACATCTGGTTTGAAGCCTGTGCCGTGCTATAGAGTTCTCCAAACAAAACATAAATACCCAAGGTTCTGATGTCAAATTAGGCAAAATTCAGTTCAGTCAAACACCTACATACGCTAATCACTTTGGATGGCTGCGTGCAGTCAAAGCCACCGCACTAGCATGAAAAATGATTTTTCAAAGAATGTCAGTGCAGCTTTGTGCTAATGCTCCTTGTGTGCCATATCAAAGTGTCTTTAATTTACAAAAGCTTCAAAGAAAGAACTTATTAGGATTATGTTTTTTTTAGTTAATTGGTCCTAAATAAATAAATAAATAAATAAATAAATAAGTAAATAAATAAGGCAGAACCCAGGAATCTACATTCTTCTTGGGAAATGTGGCTAACCTAAGTCACTGTGTCCTGGCAGTAGACAGTATTGCAAAATATCCACTAAAGTGATTTACTTCAGTTCACATGAAACTAACTTGAGTGTTACCAGTGAAATTCAGCGATCTGCATTGCTTTTTGCTCCAGAAAAGTTATATGAAACTTTGAAAACAACATTTTATACGTTTCTACTATAGGCTACCTGGAAATGATAAACGACCTCTTAACACCACACCACTGAGCGTCATTCACGTTTTCAGCCAAAACCATGAGCAGCCAGTAAAACAAACATGTGTCCTTGTACTGCATCCGTTGGCTAGAAATGACCAGTGCGTTGGCTACTCCTCTACTCTCCTGCACCCCTCCAAAACGGCATCAATTATGAGGCCCAGGTACTTTCTGCTCACATCTCTAAAACCTCTTTTATTCGAATGTATAAAATGGGCCTTTGCGTTGCGCAGGCTCGCATTTTTCCTTAAGAAGCTTTATTGCCTAGCACGTCTTTTATTTCGTAAACAAATAATCCTAATCGTGTTATTAAAACGTACTCCCGTGATGATAAATCTTACCACAGGGTTTTAACACAAATAACCATTTGTCCCTGGCTACTGTAAATATGGATTGGCGGGGCTGCATCTCTTTCTGGATGAATAGCACAACGGAGATGGGACCAAATCTAAAATTATACAACAATAATACAGATTGGCTGGTAACAAGGTTAAGTGTTGATAGGATTTACGGAAAATCTCACGCTGCTTTTTGTTCAAGGGTGACTACAGCATCACCCTTTGGTGAGGAATAATGGCTTTCCTTTCAGGAGGATGTGAAATTGGATTGCTCATACAAAGTGCTTGCAGAGGATAAACCTGTGTTATCCAATTACCCCACCAAACTACATTAAGAAAAGCTTTAGATGGAGAGTCCAGGCAACCTTGTTCCCCCTAAAACCTTGGCGGCACACAGAACCTGGCCAACCGGAGGGAAGCGTTCTCAGGTATTTTGATAGGTGATCCTCACTCTCACAGCCCCTTAGAGCACCCAGCCATTACAGCAGTTAAAAACCTTTTACACAAACAAGTAGGATAAGCTCGAGAAAAAGCTGCAGTATGCAATCATCTGGAGCTGGAACAATGCTGTTGGTGTAGTTTTTTTTTTTTTTTTTTTTTTTTTTCAGAATAGCTTTTTATAATTGTGTCTTTTTTGACCTTTGGATATTTGCCTTTACACTGATGAATGGTGCTAATCAAGGTAAGAACAAATGAGTAGAAACTTAGCTTGGACGAAATCCCAGGAATGCGATGCAACTAATGTGAATTGTAAAAGCGAAATGAAATGCAATACTGTGGTAAGTGTAGAATTTCTCAAAGGGGCTGTAATACGAAAAGTACAATCTTCCCCCTCCTAGTTATTCTGGGGAAGGTCAGATGCTCTCCGTTTGATAAATGTTTTGTGCAATAGAATGGCATATCGGGGTCAATCTTTTATAAGATAGAGTACAATTATTTAGAGGAAACCCCCCCCCATAGTTGTCATTTACAGTGATTATTATGTGCCCCAGGTGGGTCTTTCTCAGATTCCCAAGTAATTATGAGGTACAATAGAATTATGGCTTTGTGAAACAGACTAAGGAAGCTGTTTGAAAACTATTAGCAATATATTATGTACAGATTAAATACCGTAACAGTTGTTGCTTTACAATCATCTCCAAAGTGTCTTATCAGTTGTCTTGCTCAAGAAATGATTGCTGTGAGTGCACACTGGAATTCCTACCAATAGAGGGCAATAGTCCATTACTTTATGCAGTTCACATACACCTTCTATTTCCTAATGAACCATTGTTTTGAAATGAACCCTTGACTAGTCATCAGCTCGTAGGTTTAAACTTTTGCAAAGTCTCCATCTGAGCCTTTCTAGGTTACTTACAATAAATCTATTATGAACTCCCAACAGTTCATCTCAAACATACCGTGCTGCCTGTACTGATTGTCATGAATTGAAGGTCAAGTGCCATTAGGTTTACTGATTGCAAATCAGCTTTCTGTGGGGAAGACTGCCTCATATTTATTCAAAGTGAGTGCAAAGGCAGTCGGTTTGCCCTAGATTATCTGTATTTTATCAACACCATCAAGATTATCCTGATAATAAGACCCTGCTTCAACCCGTCTCCCTCTTCTGCGCACAACCCTTAATGAATTCCAAATTCCACAGCACATTTAGGTCTAGTTTCTACTCACAGATCTGATAGAAAGGACAGCCTAACGAGTATGACACGACGGAGGATTCCGTAATTTCAAAGTACATAAGGGTATGTGCATAACAAGATTAATTGCTGGGTCCAACATCACAGTTGAACCTGCTGCAAAACTGAACTTTTAATAGTAGCTTGCACATCCACACTTACAAAAGCTTTGATTTTCAGCGCGTAGCCTGGAGTCTGAAAAACAATGGCCCATGGCTCTTCTCTAGTTTCTTCTGCTTTTGCCTGCAGCCATCATTTCACTTGCCTTCATACCTCATTTCTACCATTTCCAACTGGTTCAAAAACCCTTATCTGGTACCTTTATGGACAAATGGAGCTGCAGTTAAAGGCAAACAAGTGAATGACCGTGATAGATGAATTCTGGAAAGATGGACTGGTCATCAGTCATTTCATTTCCCTTTTTCCCCCTCAAGAATAAGGAATAAGAAAGAGATAGCATAACTGGAGAGCATTATACATGTCATTGCGAATCGTTTGCAGAGAGCAACACAACTGTGTGACACCTTGCGTGCAGTACTGAGGGGGTGTAATTAGTGAGGAAGACACTTTCACACGCTCGTTTACTACGTGCAAGAGTGCTGGGTCTCTCATGTGAACGAACGAACAAACAGGAGGCATACAGTTCCCACCCTGGATCCCTACCTCCACCCCCTCGGGGTGTGTAAAGTGCTGGTAAAAATACACAGCGGGCTCCCAGCTCTAGTCCAACTGTAGTCAGAGAAGCAGGACGGGGGGCCACTTTGAAGGACGCGCAGTAATGACCTGTCCTCGCTGTATGGCCTCTGGAGGCAGCTATGTGCCACCGTGATGGTGCTCTCAGATTAGGGCCGCCAGCATCAGACTAGCAGGGCTAGATCAGAAGTGTGGGTCACCCTTGTCAGCGTGGCGCACAGCAGTGATCACGCCCGGGCCACTGACAGGTCTGCCGGTGGTTTAGGCCGCTAAGGGCCTTGCCGGAAAAACCGACAGGGCCGCCACTGCGCTCCACTCAGCCCCAGCGGCCTCCACACTAACACACTGAGCGAGACGCCTACATGACACAGCCGACGCATCTCCAACGCCTGAGCCTGATCGCTCTTGGCAGAGAGCATTTTTTTTTTTTCCCCCCCTTCACTCTGCCTCGCTCGTGTTAATTTGATGACGGCGAATGCACAGCTGCAGGGCCGGGCGCACACTGGAATTTCATAAATAATATCACTTAGTTGAACCATTATGCAGGACAAATGTAATGTGAAAGGGAATGGATCACATGAAAATCCACCAGGATATGGAAAGGTGATTCAAAATTAATGAGCTGCTGTCATGGGGTTTCACTTTGGGGGGCGGGGGGTTTAGGTAAGAGTATGATACAAAAGTCTGGTGCTATACCATCATTCTTTTTAAGGAAAAAAACCCCACAAAAACATAGCCTGAATGAAGCTTGCTTTCTGCATGGCAGTACTTGTCTAACCACTGTTGTACAGTAGCATTCAAAAATAGTCCCACTCACATCATCATAATTGCTGGTCAGAAAGAAGACCCCCCTTGTGTCACAGGAACAGGCAAGGGCATTCTCGTCCACGAGATGAAAATGCAAATGAAATCCCCAGACAATTAAAATGTGCTTTCAGGTTGTCTGTGTTCTCTGGTTATGAAAGAAAGATAAAACTGCAGGCAATAACAACAGGGAAAATGCGCATCACACCGGGTGTTTCTACATTTGTACTTGTTAGCTGCACATTACGAAACTTAATCATGTAAGTGAAATGGAAAATGCAATAAGTGGCAGTTCTGCATGTCCGCCCTGTCAGAACGAATCACGGCAATTAAATAATGGATTGGTTTGTTCTATCAAATCAGAAATTGAAAGGAAATTGAATTCCTGGAGAGCCACTCAGGATTAGAACGTGCTGGAATCTCTTTTCGGCTAAACACTGGTGGAATCAACGCTGGACAATGCTATTCAGTTGTGGAGGGCTGTTAATGGATTCAGTTCCCGGTCTTTCAATTAGCGCTACGAGACATGGCGGCTTATGCTGATGTGTGTCATCAACTCACATGAGCTCGGTGCCAGGGCAAGGCCAAAGAGCATTCGCTTAAACGTCAGGTGACTCCTCTAAAATGGTTTATAGCACTGCGGGGCCAGCCAGGGAGTGGGAACTGTGTGTCAGTATCTCCTGATCTGCTCGGGAACACTTGTCTGTCTGCGCCGATGCGCTAGTCGAGCCTGATCCTCGCAAACAAGCTAAATATGTTGGAAATTGTAACTGTAATTGCAGTACTTGACTTGCTCTCATTTTCGCAACATTTACAGAAGGCTGTGTTGCTATAACTTCATAGAGTAAAAAAAAAAAAAAAAAAAAAGTAGTAGTTGTTAAATGGCAGCCAGAATTTCATGCAGAGAGCTGTGTCACAGTATAACACAGTGCATATCGTCACTGGCAGCAACACAGAGATGTTTATACATCGTCGCATGAATTTACTATTTAATAATGACTGCAAATGCCTTGAAGCAGTGGTTAGAGAGTAGAATTAAGAGGCTCATTCATTACGGGTGGCCACAGCAGACAAAGTCATCGTCAGGAATGTAAATCCAGTAGAGCTGCTGCTTAATAAGGACAAGGATTACAGTAGGAGGACAGGTAGTGTGGGAGTACCCTGGGACTGTAGCAGCATTATGTTGACTGAGGAGTAGTCTTGCATGCCAAACTCTCTGTCAGTTTGGTGTGTTTTGCCACTTAACATGGCCAAGAACTGGCCACTATTGCACGAGAAGGAAATTTGACGGAAAATGGCCAACAACAACCCGCTGTTTTGGCTTGAGGTACGGGGAGGGGATAGTGAAAATGGAGCTACTACATAAACAGCCAATTGGGAAGCAGAGTGGTCTGTTAGCAAGCACTAATAGATTTCTTGCTCACTTAACGCTTTAAACAAAACACTTAAAATACTTTTAAAGACAGGATAGCATTAACTTTTTTTAATGCAACAAATATGTTGTGGCTGATTTTCTTATGATGTGCAGTGCAGGCAACTGTTTGCCACAGATGACTCAAATTTAGCTGCACGTTGTTTTACATCAGAATACTATAAACCGATGCACAAAGTCCACATACATGGTAGAGCAGAAAGAAGTAGCAAATGTCCTGATAATTGTGGTCCTGATAATTTACCAGAGATATTACACACAATGTGTGGGCGGAGCATCTGAGGTTGGGACTGAGGACCATCTCCTCAATTTAGTTTTTTTTTTTGTTTGTGTGTTTAAATCCATAGCTACTTGCAGAACACTGGCAACACACAGAACATGTGGCAGGACATCTAACCCACCACCAACTACAGGACCGACCCACTGGCCTGTGTTGGTGAAGCCTCCCTTCCTGGCCTGCTGAATGGCTTTTATGCATGGTTTGAAGCCCAGAATGACATGGCAGTGAGGAAGACCACCCTGCCCCCCAGCAACCAGGTGCTCTGTCAGACAATGGCTGATGTGAGGAGGACTCAATCGATGAGACTCAACCTGTGGGAGGCCAGACAGCATTCCCAGTCTTTTGCACTGGGGCAGCTGGTGACTTCCTGCGATCAGGAGGTCATGGGTTTGATTCCCAAGACCGCTAGTGGCACCACTGAGGTACCCTTGAGCAAGTTACTGTCCCCACACACTGCTGTCTGCTTCACTTAGTGAATGGGTTAAATGAAATGCAGAGGAAGAATTTCGTGCAGTGTGCTGTGTTGCGTTCACGTGTGACAGAACGCTCACTTTCAGGGGATGTACAGATCAGCTGACAGATGTCCTCACAGACATCTTCAACATCTGTCTGAATACCGGAGTCATTTCAACGTGCTTCAAAGCCACCATTGTCTCCATGTCGTGCCTGAATGACTACCATCCCATCACTCTTACACCAGTCATCATGGAGTGCTTTGAGAAGCTTGTCATGAGGCACATTAAAATGATGATACTATCGCCACCGAGCCCTCGCCCATCTGGATAGATGCTGTTTATAGACTTCAGTTCAGCATTCATCACCATAATTCCTCAGCATCCTGTAGGAAAGCTGAGACTGCTGGGACTGAACACCTGTATCCTGGACTTCCTAAACGGGAGACCTCAGTCAGTCAAGATCAGGAGTCTCCAGCACCACCACACTGAAAACAGAGCTGTGTGCTCTGCCCTGTTCACGTTGTTCACGTTGCTGACCCATGACTTTGCATCAATGAGCGAAAACAAAGAGGTGGCATACCGTGAGGAAGGGCGATGGCTAATTGACTGAGGCAGAGCCAATAACCTTTCTCTGAACATGAATGAAACAAAAGAAATGGTTGTCGACTTCAGGAGAACAGACTGATTTCTCTCCGCAAAACATCAGTGGTTTCTTGATGCGAGACCAAAGATTGTGCAAAGATTGTCCACAGTTTCTTAGGGTTCACATAATGGAGAACCTTATGTGGATCCTCAACACCAGTTCCATTGCCAAAAAGGTACAGCAGCAGCATCTTTACTTCCTACAGAGAATGAGGAAGCATTCTTCAGAGGGTCTATAGAGAGCATTCTCTGTAGCTGCATCCTGGCATAGTCTGAAAACTGTGCCACATCAGGTCTGAAGAACCTACAGAGGATCGTGAGAACTACTGAGATGATCACTGGGGTGGCTCTCCCCTCTGTTGCAGACATTTAGACCACACACCGCATTTACAAAGCCACCAGCATTGTGGATGACCCCACACACCCCTCGTTTCCCTCCTTCTATCTGGCAGAAGGTTTCACAGCATCTGGGCCTTCCCCACTAGAATGGAGAACAGTTTCTTCACCCAGGCCATCAGACTCCTAAATCAGAACTAAATAACAAACTGTACCTCACACACACACTCTAACTCTGAAATGAACAGCTGGCTTTCTTCTAATCACATCACATTCACATGCAAAACTGTTCCTCCACAAACAAAATGACTTGCTCCCCAACAGCCACTGTAAATGCCCTATGTATATTTCTATACTGTACATTTTTTCTAAAGCTATTGCTGCTACCTCCATATTTATTGCTACCCACCTCAGTTTTTTGCATTCCTTTGCATTTTTTGCCAGGATACAGTATGTCATAAAACTGTATTCACTCACATTAATACTGTTACTGCTCCTGTTGACCACACTGTATGTTGTCTTTTCTTGTATATTATTGTAATTTTGCTCTTGCAGTCCTGCCTTACCCACACTTGTGTAGTCTTTTTTTGTTCTTTGTGGTATTCTGTTATTTTTGTTCTTTGTTTTGCTCCATGGTCCTAGAGGATTGTTGTATCATTTCACAGTGAACTGTGTATATGGTTGAAATTCCAATAAACTTGATGGTTTGTCAATTATGGTTGAAAATCTATTTGATTTGACTTGACTTGACTTGACACCTCCAAGGTTTGTGGGGTTAAAGTACACACCGTTTTGCATTCCATGCCGGTGATTTTCTCGCCAAACAAATCTTCACATTCTGTGTGACTATTGCTTCGGAATGGTTTAGAATAGGCCTGAAGTAGATACAGATTTGCTGAGACCTTTTCTGGCTTCTGAAAACAACTACTTGCTGTGCACTAAATTGAAAAAAAAAAAAAAAAAAAAAATTTAGAAATGAATTCATATGCATGACCTGCGCTATGCATATTTGTTTAGGGGAACAACTTTTCAGGCACTTAAGCGGAAGCCTGTAGATCAAATGTTTTTTAAGGTTATAAAAAACATACTGATAGTGTAGGTGTACCTGATAAAACGGCCAATGCCATTGAGTGTAGGCTCAAGGCAGGTTAATCTGGCAGTTTTCAAGAAAGTATATGACCTTGAGAGTTCTTTCCTGTCTGGCTTTCTCTGCACAGATAAAATATTTTATGATTTGTGATCAAACGATTGTTTCCCAAGCCTCTGGTCACATCCTCCACAAATCAGCCTTCTGACCAACGACATGCACACCTTTTGTACTATTGTTGCCCAGGCAACAGTCCATTTGCCCTCTTTTGGCCAAGCTGCCCTTCTGAAGGATTTTGATAGTTCAGATTAGCCATTAGTAGTACACAATTGCTGAAGTTAGACCTATTTCAATTGCTATATTACTTTAGTTACAGCTAAAGTCATCACTGTCGTTGTAATACATAGAGTGATATACTGGTCAGATAATTCTTGATTCATTTGCCGAGGACTGCTGCATCGTTAGGTGCGCCACCTACCGTAAAGGACTGGGCACAATGGGCAGCCTAGATCCGATAGAGAAAATAGATTTTCAGCGTGAGAAATCGGAGGTAAGGCGTGAGAGCGTGAGATGACAGTCAAATGTGTGAGTGTCACAGTCAATGCGTGAGAGTTGGCAACCCTGACTTAGTGATAGATAGCTTAGCTAGCTAATGAGGCTTTAAGCCCACCCTCAGGCTGTAAATGCAGTCAACTGTAGCAGTGTAAAGGTTGAGGTATGTCCTAATCATCGAAAGATAACCCTTTTTTTTGACATCCAAAGGTATCTTAGTAACATGTTTAAGTGGGGGTGGGGGAGGGGGAGTGTAGAGTCACCGCCCCTTCAAACATCTGTGCCCAAGAATGTACATTGACACTAAGGTGAAACTATGCTGAAATATAGAATAAAGCTATTCCACAGATAAAACTGGGTTTCATAAGGATGCGTATCAAAGCAAGGTTACAGTTTATCACAGAGACAAATCTCCCTTCTCCCTTAGCTTGATTCGTTCACTGATACGTAAAGGAATTCAATCAGCTTATCAACAAGAAAGGGATTTCACTTGGTCCGAAGGGTCCACGCTCTTGAGCCCGCCTCAATAGACTGCTAGACACATAAAAATGCTCTTTTGTTACACAACATTAAAGGTGACCCCAGCCTTTCTTCCAAAGGTGGTGCCAGGGCTAATATTCCTCACTGGAAAGTATTGGAAGATTGCTGTGTGACATCCTAATTCACCGAGCACAAAGAGGGTTAAGGCCTGCAATTTCCCCAAATATCACCGTGAGTGAGGAATCAAAGTTTGTAGCTCAGATTAAAAAAAAAATTCAAAAACCACCCTTTACTGCACCGGTGGAATAAAGGTCAAAATATAATTATGTTGTAGCCTCTTTGGAAAGACAGTCCCACTCATTACTTTATTCACTTTAAAATGTTAGCTTGCATAGATACAGTATTTTACATAATTCTTTTACAAGATACACTCTAACATGGCATTTTTCTTATATATGATGTGTGAGAGTGAGGGACCTTTTCAAAGTTTCCACATATTGTAAAAGTTCTTGGAGAACTGGTAAGGAACCTTTACCTTTTGGGAATACTCTTTATATCTTTCTAAGGTTCTTCACAATCCTTTACAAAAAGAAACTAAATGAAATGTGGGAAACTAAAACTGGTTCTGGTATGGCGTAGCTTGAAAAACCCTATGTGTTACGTTTTGTAACAGCGTTAATAAAAGGAATGTATTTGACATGAAAATCCGCATGTTTACCGCCTAACTGATGAACAGTTCAATGTCTACTGTACAAAGTAAATTGGTATTTTGATTTAAAGTTAGTATCTGGGCTGCATATTTTGAGTTAACTGAAACCCTAATGGTAATTAGAGGTAAGATCACTGATAGTAAGTTTACATACTGGTGAATCATCATTTGAAATTCGGTGAACTTAAATCAGCCCACACCATTAACTTTGTTGGAGCACTGTTTGCTTGTTTTGGTTTTCGGTAATTGTAATATGCATTCAAGTGTGTGCTTTGTGAACACTGTTTTTATTTTTTTATTAATTTTTTTTTTATTTTGTAACCATTATCATCATTATTATCATCCAAATCATCTTCGGGGCAAATTTCAAATTTGAAATTCATAAAGTGTTCTAAACGAGGCACCAGATTTTCCATTAATCCACACACTAATAACTGCACTAAAAGGGAATGTTGTTTTCTCATGGTATCAGCTTACCAGCTAAAAACAAAAACAAAGAACAAAAAAAAAAAAAAAAAAAAAAACCTGACTGAATGAATGCAAACAGAGAGAGAAGAAATCGCACCTGGAAGCAATGAAACAATAAATAAACTTGCAGCTGTGTTAGCAGAACTTAAGAGATGAGTCTTATATCCCTAAGCAAATACTTACCAACAAAGATCTTATTCGTTTGTCGGTCACACTTGTCCAGAGATCCGTAAACAACGATTAAACCGCGTTCTACGAGTGCCTGAGCTCTCATTCCATCAAGAAATGTCTGTTCTTTGTTACTTTGTTTGCTTTTACGGCAAAAAGCGTTTACTTGCGACATGTCTGCCTTCATAAGGCTTGATTTTCTCTGAAGGCCTGGGAATACAATAAAGGTCCAGCATGCCATATAATCACTGGAACTCAGTGTGCTGCTTTTGTCATCATGCATTCTGAAGTCGGCTGCAGCTCCGCGCCTGAGAAACAGGGAAACAATAAAAGTTCAATTAACAAGACAGAGCACAGACTGAGGAAGGCCTGCCATCCCTGGTTCCTTTCATGGAACCACGCTGAGAGCAGGCTCGGAGTGATATTAGCTTTGACATAGTTTGCTTGCACCTGTCTGAGCACAATTACCCAAATAACAACAGCTTTGAAAATATAATAAGGAAAGTCAACTAATTTTGCCCCCCCACCCCCCTCATAAAACCCACCTACCCCCCCTCCCACCACCAGCTCAACCAAATTCCATAAAAAGTAGCTCAGGAAATTCACCAAATCTCGCAACAGAACCATTCACAGCCATTACTGACCTAAATAAAACATCCACAATACTGCATTCAGTTTTAACATACAAGGGACTCTAATTTTTCATTTGAAAGAAAAGGAAAGTAAAAGAAACGAATTGCAACTATGCTAAAAAAAAAAAAAAAAAAAAAAAGACAATGTGAAAACTAACAATTTGACTGTGCCACTTAACCGGATCTGTGACATAGCTGTAATTTGAGTCATTATGCTTCTAATGTGTCATTAATAAGCGTATCATCCACAAGTAGGGGGAAAAATCTGCCAGATATAACCTAGATGCCACGGAGCATACCTCCTTATCACCACAATTACAGACTATGCAGAGGAAGCAAAGATAATGACCTCTAATGCTTTTATAATGACATTCTGTGAGGGTATGCCCTCATAAAGAGTAGAAGACTAGCATTCATTCGAATCAATACACATGATGGATCTGCAGATATCTATTTAAGCAATCTCGAGAGTGGGGTGTCTGATAGCTGTTACAAGAATTATAACAAATGCCGCGGTGGTTGTAATAATTCTGTGTTGTAAGTGAGCCTTGCCTTAGAGTATACTTAAGAGATAGTGAAATAGTTATATTTTATTCATAATTGCAGGGCATCTTTAATGCTATGCTATTTTTGGCTACCCATAATATACACCTTCTGTTTAAATTACAAGAGCTGAATATAAGAACACGTAGGGAGTCTTCTGCAAAGCCGGAAACTCATCAGTGCTTAAGTGTTCAGAAGGGCCCGTATCCTACATTGTTAGTTGCATTTTATTTATTGATTTCTCTGAGGTTCACTTATAGCTTTTGTGTGGGTTAATGCATTAAAAACTGCCATGATTAATTTTTACATTTTTACATGCCTGATATACACCACAAAGACAAAAGTATTAGGGATGCCTGAGCCTTAAACCAACAGGGACTTCCATGACATTGCATTGAAATACATAGACTTTGATATGGAGTTGGTCCCCCTTCACAGCTATTTCACTCTTCTCGGAAGGCCTTCCACAAGATTTTGGAGTTTCTGTGGGAATTTGTGTTCATTCATTCTGTAGAGCATTTATGAGGTCAGGCACTGATGTTGGATTAGAAGGCCTGGCTCTCCATTCCAGTTCATCCCAAAGGTGTTGGATGGTGTTGAGGTCAGGGCTCTGTGCGCGCCAGTCAAGTTCTTCCACACTGAACTCATCCAGCCATGTCTTTATAGACCTTGTTTTGTGCACTGGAACACAGTCATGCTGGAATAAAAAGGTTCTTCCCCAAACTGTATGCTGACTCATTAAGACCGCCCTTCAGACTTCAGTGGAAGTAAGGGGCCAGCTGAATTGATTAATTTAGGGGTGTGTCCCAATCCTTTTGTCCAAGTATGTACTGGTATATATACATACCAGAGATGGGGACTCGAGTCGCACTTAAGTTACACAAACAGAGACTTGTGACTAGACTTTAGACTTGCCCTCAATGACTTGAGACTTGACTCGGACTTGGATGAGTCATAATATTCATTTCATGGAATTATTTATTTATATCTCGCGCTGTTTCCAACGACTCCTCGTTTGTCATAATCCGGAGTTATAAGCCAAAAAACGTTCACCTCACCCCGGTGTCCCATTACTTTTGTCCAAGGTGAACGGTTTTCAGGTAAAAACGGTTTTTGAGGGGTCGTTGGAAAGATGTCACCGAGCCCTATCTATCTGTGAAGTTTCACATTTAGAGTGCGAGATATATGCATATTTAACATTTAGATTTAAGACCATTTAAGGTAAATCCTCCATGTTAGTCAGGGGAGATCACAGCAGGCAGTCCCGCCCCCTGCTAAGTACCAGCCAATTGTAATCGCGGGGCATGGCCAATAAGCATATCTTCTAAACATCTAGAGCTCAACATTTACAGCTCAAAAATCCCATATTTCGAGTCGCTGTTTGTAAACATTGCCCGTCAAAGGCTGTGT
>JBBIGA010000032.1:5860895-5884141 GCA_037576975.1 Alestes dentex
TGTCAGTGGAGTATGATGAATGTGACAAACACATAAATATGATGTTGTACAGTCAGATAAGATGAAAATAGCTGTTTTGGCTGGAAAAAACAGGAAGTATACTACTTTTTAAAGGAGTCAGGGTCATGGGGGAGGTTCAGTCCCCACAGTAAAGCATGGTGATGGATCTTTAATACTCTGGGACTGTTTCTCTTCCAAAACCTCTAGGATTCTGACATATCTGACATCATGTTCTCCGTCAAACTCCAGTAGCTCTTATATTATAATCTGGTTACCTCTAGGCTAAGCCTGGCTCGATGAAATCAAGCTTTTGACTTGGCCATTTCAATCTCATGACCCAACTCCATTGAAAAGCACAGAGCCGAATTCAGTAGGAGAGTTTACAAGCAAGCAGCAATGATTCTGGCAGATTGAACATTGTTATTCAGATTTGGCTTTTTTCTCTAAATGACTGACTGTCAGAGCTTGGCTAAAACTAGACACACCAAACCGAATGTCCTGTTCCAAATGGTACAGTACAAACAAGTGCACCACTGGCTTGCACTCTTTGCATTATTAAATAGGCTACTTGAAGTAGCTTTTATCATAATCTGATAAAGCGCCTCACAAATAAAATGCATTGACCTAGCTGGCCCTTGCAGCAAAAAAAGTTCTGGTTATCCCTCTGATCCGGAGAGATTTTGTATGAGGGAAATGAAGAATTGGAGAAATGGTCTTGTGTCCCTGTATTTGTGTTTCTACCTCATCCAGCATTCTAAAAGAAGACTCGATGCTGTTTTCTTGGCAGAAAAAAAAAAAACAGTGCACAAGATATTAAATGCCAAGTTCGCAGTCCTTAGGACATGCTTTTAAGAAAAAATTGTTACTTTTTATACATGTTTTTTTTTGAAGAACTTAACTCACTAAAAGGATCAGATCGTCAGTGTAAGACCAAGCTGAGAAAAAAAAATCATTGACATTTTTACACATCTTGTACCAGTGCTATAGGTAATTTTTGAGGACATTATTATATTCAGATAGTCTAATGAATATAAGGACATATAGGACCACCAGAAACTGAATCAAACAGATAATAGGAGCCAACCGTAAAAATAGCATTTTCAACTAAAACACAGCATATACCAGAACTATGTCACACTTTAATGTGACAGTGCCCTGTAAAGCATCAGTATAAGCTTGAAGCAGCCAATGTGTGCATTCCATCAAAATAGACACAAAATAGAATGACTAGACTACCAGGTGGCCTAGTGGTTAGGGAGTAGCCCATTTGATTGGACGGTCATGGGTTCAAATCCCAGGACTCCTGGTGGCACCGCTGAGGTACGCTTTAGTAAAGTACCGTCCACACACACACTGCTCCCCGGGTGCAGCGTTGGTGGCTGCTTGCTGCTTCACTTGGTGAATGGGTGAAATGCAGAAAATTGTTAATACTGTGCGCTGTGCTGTGTGTGTGTACACACGTGACCATAAGGGGCCACTTTACTTTATTCCTATGTCCAAATGGCACAATCAGACTTGTGGCGCATGTGAACAAACAACTGTGCTGGAATCAAGTGCACACATCAACTAACACTGAGTGTTCTGAGAAAATGCAAACAGATTTTCTTTGAGGGGCTAATATTCCCTTCAGCACCCCCATTGTGCCTGATTTCTTTCCATTCAGTCAGCACTGCAGACAGAGAATGTGTTTCCTAGCTATGAGAGGTTCAGTTTTAATAGTATATTACAGATTTGTTACAATTACAAAAATGACTATTATTTGCACTCTTGTACTCCTCCCATCAAACATTGTAATGTAGTCACAAAAGCTAATGCTAACAAAACCCCACTTTACAGATTCCTTACAGTGGCTTCAAGAACGCCTCTGCAGATTAGAGCAGGCAACGGCTCAAACATAAGGGGATCAGTGTGTGACAGGTAAACTTTCTGTGAAATTATTAGACACTTTCAATTTTACCCAGTTAGAACACCTTTGGGATACTGTAAATCTATCAAAATATGCATTCAGGCTCGCTCAGACACCGCATTCTGTGCGAAAGATCATTTCTTGCTTGTCAGAGCCTTGGCTTGCTGGTTTCACCCGTCACTCGGAAAGAACTATGTGATGGGCTTGCGAGACAGCCCCGCTCCTTTAACGCCGTCACTTCTTTTTAGTCCTGCCTCATGAAAATGAATGAAAACAAATAGATAGCTCTGGAGTGGAGGCCCACCCAAGTTGATTTCCCGCTGTCAGTCAATACAGAGAAAGAAAGGAAGTCTGCTCTTTAGAGTCAAGTTCCATGTCTGTCTGTGAGACAGTTGCGGTGATACACAGCCGTTCTTGACCATCACTTTCGACCGGCTCTTACTTGCTTGTCGCACTTTTACCAACTTTTAGACTTTTTTTTTTTTTTTTTTTTCCTTCAAAGTCACCTTTATGCTTAAGCTTCACACATTCGGAATGACTTTTGCCTCTATAATCTCTTTGAAACAGTGGAGGAGTGTGTTGCTGCCATGCTGCAAGACTGCAAAGCTGCGTCCGGTGGGATTTTGCTGAAAACCTTGCCTTCGAAGTGACTGCGTTTACACTAATTACGAATATTTACACACACATCGACTCAGACGGTGGAGATGCACGGAGAATCTGTTTGCGAGCTGTCTAGCCCATTGTGCAAGGATTCCTAAATGATAAGATACCGCATTCCATCAATGATGAGATACTTTTCAAACCTGCAAAGCCCGTGACGCTCACCTGCTCTCCACAGCTCATCACAATTGTAAATTGGAGAATGCCAGGCAGATCAAAAGGCTTGCCACTGCCCAGGCGTTGTCACTTGTCAAAATGTTTTCTTTCCTTGACATTAATGCCTCTACTTTCACTGGAGAAAGGATGGAAAAAAAAAAAAACCAACAACAATCATATGCAAATGAAGATTCACTCTGGAAAATTAAGATCAGCCTTAGGCTATGTGTCTGCAAGCTTTTGGCTCATTTATTGGCGGCTGATTGGTTTTCACGGTGCCCGAAATTGTTTGGGAACCTCCTCCACAGCCCTCGGCCCTGAGCTGGCCGGCAGGTGCTGGGCTCCAGAGGTGAACTTCCCTTTAAAAAGATTCCCCACCAAGGCTTGGCCTGAAGGCCAGACAAATGTTAAGTGGTTCCCCCTGCTTTTCAGGAGAAACACTTGATGAGAGACGCATGCGGTCTTGACATTCACTTTTGATGCCACTCACTACGCCTGATCACCATCATCACTGTGATTGATAACATTGCGCCATTAACGCCAAAACACTAGCTCAAGGTCATTACCTCAACAATTAAGACAATTTCCCTCATTAATACACTTCTATAATCAGGTTTCTTTCAAAGAAAGTAACTCGACTGAGTGAATGGAAGCTCTCCGCGCTGCCCTTTGAGTTAATATCGCTTTTTGATGTTTTCAAGGCTGAAATATGCAAAGACGAATAGTCTCTTTTAGAGAATGTTCAGCCTCTGTTTTCTCTCTCTCTCTCTCTCTCTCTTTTTTTTTTTTCCCTCCACATTTCCTGTGAAAGATGGCTCACGCCAGCCAGCAAGGTGGGCGGGCAGCTCAGCAGTAGTGATGGACCTATAAATAATGTTATCAATTCCATCTCCAGTGGCTTGCTTAATTACTACAACCTTGTGTGCTTAATTAGGTGCAGATGTTACCGAGTGTAAAAGCGAAAGTTATTCCTTTTCGAGTAATATCGGAAGTCTTAGGGCGATGAGATAAGCCTCCTGTCTTCCTAATAAAGTGCTTTATTTTGTAACACCACACTTGTTGTTTTTCAAAACGTAAAAACAAACGTGCGATTGTGAAAAATGAATAACACTTGGCTCCTCCGCCTCCTGATAAATGGAACGTTTCTCGCTGTCCTTCGGCGGGACGAGTGACAGTGACGCCGGCGCCGAGCTAACGCGTGTTTTTTCTGCCACTTAATGAAAAGCTGTGTTGCTAAACAACAAATCAACAGTGAACAATCAGGGAAGCTCTAATTAGATTTGAGGACCCATAGTGATTCCTGCTGACTCTAGAATTCTATCATCAATTAAAGTAATTAATTGAACAATAGTGTAGTGTAATCACTTTTCATACCTCCAAAAAAAAAAGAAAAAAGAATTTAAAGAATGTTCTCCAGCCTGAGAGCTTGGGCGCGATGTTTACAGCTGAGTGAACCGCTTGGTTTATTCTGGGTGGAATACACCTGTAGAAATTAATTAAGGGATAGGATATTAGTCATGAAGTGTTAATGCATCGACGCTTAGCTAGACTTAAAAATCTGGGGAATTCACACGTGGGAAATATGTTCCACATTTTCAAGTTCAGTTGTAAGAGCCGCCTGCAGTGATTTGAAGCACTTTGCACTTGGAATATTTTAGCCCTTTATTGCAAAGGCCATTTCCTTCGTGGCTCTTGCTACTCTGGAACTTTTATGCATGGAAACTTCTCACTTGTTTCAGGCCATCTATGGAGATGTTCACAGATAGAAGCACAATCTCTTTGTGCACTTCTAGGAAAATCCTTTAATCCGTATAGAACATGTATATTAGGTGAAGGTTCTGTGGGTTCTGTGACAAAAACAGTCCATTAAAAGGTTCTTTAGGGAGGGCTTCTTTTATGGCATTTCATCGAAGTCCTTCTTCAACGGTATTTCTATGAAGGACATCTTTTTTTGAGTGTATAGTAAGCATGGCTCTGTCCCTGTGGCCTGGCCTGAGTAGGTGTTTGTGTGAGTGTGCGTCAGGGAGGGTCAGTCATATTTCTCAGGGGTAATGTGGCTGATTGTTCAATCACGTCACACGCTCCACTTAGGGAGGCCGGCGAGGCAATCATGTGCATCTGGAGGCAGAAAGATCGATTGGCCAGTCTTTTTCCTCTGCTGAGCTCCTCCCCAAGCTGTGTCCACCTGACACGTTGGCAGATGTACAACCTGTGTGCCGCAGCTTCAGTCTTAAGATGGAAACTTCACCCCATGCTTGACCTTCAAAGGCTATGGTCCAGCCAGTTTGCTTGATCATGCTGAATATGCGATGCTTGGATGACTGCAGGCTTCCTTAATGAGTCATTAACTTAGTGCTAACTTCACCAAGGTTTCTTGTACTGTTTAAATGGGATTACCCAGTTGTACAACAAGTTACGTATTAACGAATTACCAATAAACTTACTGTATGTTTTGCAGTGACAGGTTAGAGTCTGCACCTTTCCATGTCAAAAATGACACTCAAATGATCAAATTCAAAACAAAATGAAATCGTCGTAAAACATGAACAAGATAAATAAGATAGATGTTATATACCATGTTCTGGCTTATACAGGTAGTTAAATGGTGAACATATGGTAATTTATTTGTTAGCAAATCATTTTGCGTGTATTTTTAATAAATATTAAAAATAACACGCAAATGTAGAAACTCTCAGAGTGTGTCACGATGTTTGACTGGCAGCGTATATACATCAGTATAAATATTGCACAGGCTACATGTGATATCCTCCAATCTGTCACATTTAATGAACAGTACATTAAATGTGCAGAAATGTGTTCCCTGCAGAGAATTTGTGCTTATTTTCACAGAAAAACATGTCATTTGCACTTGAATGTCTTGCTTTATTTTATACATTAACTGTCATGTGAAACAAGCCATCACTGTAGATTACGGATCATAATATGAAGCACTGGAAAACCCTCTGTGAGACACTGTCCCTCACTGTTTTATGAGTATGTAATTTTACTGGGCTGAGAGGTTTTTCTCCTTTAAACAGAACAGATCTTGCTCGTCTTATTCCTCTCCAACTAATCTAATGCATCTGAGAATGCAGTTCACCAACTCAGAAGGAGATCTGACTTTGCTCATATGAATATCAGTGTCCAGTTCAACAGCTGAAATAGCTTTTGTCAAGTCTTCACTGGGCTTGTTTATAGGATCTCATAGACTAGCAATGTTTTACCTCGCTCCGAAACCGGATGCACGGAAGAAATCCCATTTAATATGCATTGCTAAGGCTGTGGTTCAAATTGGAGGCAAGAGCTGCTTCTGTTTGCGCATCCTTAATCTAATGATCATGCCAATCTCACTGGAGAATATCCAAGAAGCACGTCCAAGAGACAAGGAAATGCCCAAAGCGTCCGGAAGCCATTCTTGTGAGGAATATAACAATCTGACAAAGAAAAATGACCAGCGTCTTACTGGAGTGGCAGCACTTGACTCAACACTTTGATTCCTCTCCATCCCAGCAGAATCCACTTTCATAGCGGGTGTACCAGTGCATAAAGTCTTCCCTGGTGGAGACCTGACAGCCTCCGATGCCAAAAAATCCATCTTCCAATGCAATTTAGCACAAGGGGAGTGGTGGAGATGGGAAAATTATACAGGACTTCAGTCTGCTTTTTAACAGGTAGCAGGGGACCCTGTAGACACATTTGAAATAATGGCAGGTTGCACAGACCTGACAAGTCAAAGTTAGTCATTCTAAAACATCATTCCAGTCACCTCAGAACCCTGGTGGGTAGAGAGGGACACAGGTGCTGCTTTTCTTTGTCCAAGTTGGCTCAAATACAGTCGCCCATTGTACCTGACATGAAAGACATACGGTAGATTAATGCTTATTACTCAGCAATACACTGATCGATTCAAAAGAGCTCCTTGGTGTTTGGGTCACCGTACCATGACACAGCAGCAGCCAGATGTGCAGTAATCTTTTTCACCTTCTTCTGCAGTGCTAGTTCTTAGCCTTTTATCTCTCAGCCCCTTCGACACAGGTTATAATCCATTGGCACAGGCAACGGCTCTGATTCTGTCAGCATCGGGCTCTGGCAGAAATGACGATGAAGTGCAAAGTCAAGGTTATCCATCACCATTTCTTTCATATATTCCCCCTATACCAGGCCACTCCAATGGTTTCATTTGGATCATTTGACTTCATCTGAAACATTGTTCCTCAGCTGTCAAGCATGTATTTTTCAAAGTGGTAACTTGTATACAATCAGCTCAATTCAGGTAGCGCTCTTCTACCTGCAGGCTGCAAAGAATACTAACGTTCTTTGAGAAGAGGGGGGGGTCGGCTTTTGGACAGTATGAGAGAAAGCTCAAGCCTTCATCGTAATGATACGACTTATTCTTTCGGCATGCACTGGTTGTGATACATAAAAGTGGAGACGCAGTGAAGTGTACACCCGTAAGTGTTCATAATGTGTCTGCAAATAGCCCTAAAATGAATAATGATCTGGGAAACAACGATCTGAGGCACTGGGTGAATTGAAATTGTTATTCTAGTTACTTTTAGCATGCACTTAATCCTGGGTCTAGCAGATAGAACTGCTGTCATTGTCAAAGGACTAACACTACCTACATGCTTTTGAACCTTTACCACTCATTTGTGGCTGGTGTTAAGGGAAAGGAGAACATTCATGCAACACTTATCACTTTAGTAAACAGTTTAAGCTGTATTTCCAATATCTCCACTCGTTTCTTTATTATACAAGCACTCATTAGTGAAAAGCGACCATTTGTCATCACTGAACACACCACAGCACACAGTGTGAACAGTACAAAATTCTTTCTCTGCATTTAACCCATTCACCAAGTGAAGCAGCGGGCAGCCAGGAACACAGTGCCCGGGGAGCAGTGGGGATGGTCCCTTGCTCAAGGGTACCTCAGTTGTGCCACTAGCAGGCTTGGGATTCGAACACACAACCGTCTGATCACAGGGCAAAATCCCTAACCACTAAAATAAAAATAAGGGTACCGGAAAGATTTCTTTGTGGGACGCCACAGAAGAACAGCCTCAGTTCCCTAAACAACATTTCAATGATTGACTCTTTGAAGAATAATTTTGGTAAACGAGTGGTACTGAAATGGAACTAAAAGGCTCTTCTAAGTCACTTCTCAAAGGACTTTTGGTTTCACATTTTTTGTGAGCATGTGAGGACTATGGTGGTTTGTCTTTGCCCGTGTATTGTATATTTGCTTTTAACAGGATGCATCCTATTTGTGCCTGAAACCTTGTAAACTTTTCATACATCTGGTCCTTCTTATCTAAGATATCTCATTTTCTAACTCTCCACAACTGTACAGCTTACTGTTATTCTGAAATCTGAAGCTGCAGTCAGTTTGCTAAGATATTCTGCAAAGTCCAGCAGCCTATTTAGCCACAAAACAATCACACACACACGCACACAAAACACAAAATATTTTTTTCCCCTGATGCACTGTATATATGTTTCTTTTCCATCTTTTTGTATGTAAGAACACATGCAACTTGAGGCATAAAGCTTTAACTAACAAATATTTATATAATTTTTTATAAAGCATTAACACGTATACATTAAGGCTTTTCAGTGGTTTGAGTATATGGTTTGATTAAAGAATGATATGGATTCAACATCATGTGGAGGTTAAAATGTTCTTCATCAAGCCGAAAGAGGTTCTTTATGGTAGTGGTTCTGGAGTAGCACCGCCCTGCACATTTTACAGTCTCCTCTATTCCCAGTTCAGCTAATGAACTAATTTACAAGCCCTTTCTCAGGTGAACTGGGTTTATTGGAGCAGAATAAACTCTAGTGCTAAACCAGGCCCAGTGATGAGAACCCCTGGCCCATGGCTTTGCTCCCAAGAACCCATTTTTACAGCATTATTTTTTAAAAGTGCAGGTCTACTAGGTTATAAGGAGCAAGACATAAAACTGTAAAGTCGTCATAACAACATACACAAAATGTATGCTTGTTGCTTCTTCTGCCATCCCAGTGTTCTGGGAATCCATGGATACAGAGCAAGAGACTGCAGGAAGCATTGACTGTGACATAAAATTATCTCTGCATGCAGTAATTCAAGATAAAATAGGCAAATGTCCATATTTCACATGGGCACTGTCATTACATTTACGAGTTCACATCATCTCCTCTGGTGTGCACTTCTGTAAACCAGCCAAGTGCTTGTTGAAGCTGAGCGCTTTTAAAAACGATGCACAGCTGGAATGTTGCCAAATTGCGATATGAATTAAGTGGCAATCAAGTTGTGGCAGCGTCTTAATTAGAACCCTCTCTTACTCGACAAAAGCACAAGCAAACAAAATATGAATTATTGGTGGGCTTAATAGCAAGTTCCAAATGTCAGCTACCACTGGCATTTCCCCTTTGTAATACTACATCACCCAAACTCCCCCCAAATCAAGTCACGGTCAACACAAAGATTTAATGAATGGATGAAACCATTCATTTCTCAGTGTTAAAAATAATTCTGTCATTGTGTTCTGTTATCAGAAGCATTCTCTTAGAAACTGCAGAACAAAACATTTTTTTTTTACATACACTACATGGACAGAAGTACTGAGACACTGTTGTTTTTCAGGGTTTGGGCTAGGCTCCTTATTTCCAGGGCAATTTTTTCCCCCCTTACTTGAAGGCCAATTTTAATGCTTCAGCATACCCAGACATTTAGGACAACGCCATGCAACCTTTTCTATTCCAGCGTGACTGAGCCCCAGTGCATAAAGCAAGATCCAAAATGGCTGGATAAGTTGGAAGAACTTGACTGGCTCATACAGAGCCCTGACCTCAACTCCATCCATCACCTTTGGAATGAACTGGATTGGAGATTGTGAGCCAGGCCTTCTCACCCAACATCAGCGCCTGACCTCATAAATGCAGAAAGAATGTGCAAAAGTTCCCACAGAAGATCTTGTGGAAAGCCTTCTGAGAAGAATGGAAGCTGTTATAGCTGCAAAAGGGGGACCAACTACATATTAACGTCTATGTTTTTGAATGCAACATCATTAAAGTCGCTGTTGGTGTAATGGTCAGGCGTCCCAATAATTTTGTCCATATGGTGTAGTTATATAGCTTTAGGTTAGAGCTTCTGTCCATGAATAAGAGCAACCTCTGTTGTATTTGTCATTCTTTTATACCCACGTGTCCTAATCTTTAATATGTGATTTTTTTTTTTTTTAAGAGACATTCTGTCAAGCCTTTGCTTTGCTTGGTTGTACACAAAGCAATGTCATCTTCCACATAGGTGGCCAATTTAGACTTGCATCCACTGGAGTGATACCCAGGACGTTCAGCTTGCTTACCGAGATTTTCTCTGACAGCGTCGCAAAAGCACCCTGTGAATTAAGCTGTGCTGATAATGGAGACAGCATAAGTTGCCATAACTACTTCTGGGAGATATCATTTTGGACAGAAAATGGTGTTTTTACCAGCACGCCTTCCAATACTCTCATAAAAGGAATATAATCCATACGTCCAAATGTTTCTGAAGAAATAAAGGATTTTAACGGGGTGTTTGTTCACATTTTGCTGTAGTAACACTGTCTACTCTTCTGGGTAGGGTTTCGACTAGACGTTGGAACATTGCTGTTAGAATTTGGTTGCATTTAGCCACAAGAGGATTAACGAGGTCAGGTTCCATATTGTTTCATTAACTGTAGAGCACAAAGCGTTACTCATTACTCATTGTGCACAAGTCACTCAATGGTTTGGGTCTTTCTTCTCTGATATGTTAGATATTCCCGGTCTCTTAGATCTAGAGGAGCTGGTCAGCTAGTGGTGAAAAGAGCCAAAACTAAACATGGTAAAATGGTGTTTAGTCACTATGCAGCTCGCTGCGGAAACAAACTGGCCATCAGTGTCAGATCTGCAACAACTGTAGCTTTAAAACTCTGCTAAAAACCGCACTGTTCTCCTCCGCCTTCTTTTAAAGATATGCACTTCTATTGCACTGCCAGTGTTCTTTCAATGTGTTCTTGTATGTCTTTGACTGTTTGTTTCTATTTTATTCCATTTTCTTTTGTATTCTGTTTCCGCAAAGCGCATTGAATAACCTCTGTGCATGTGCTATATAAATAAACTTGAACTTGAACTTGAACAGACTCAACTCCAAACTCAACTTCTTTCTATGTGTTCTTGGATTTCTTTCATTATTTGTTTCTATTTTATTCCATTCTGCTTTGTATTCTGTTTCTGCAAAGCACATTCAATAACCTTTGTGCATGTGCTATATAAATAAACTTGAACTTGAACTTGAACAAACTCAACTCCAACTCATTGTAAAGGCATGGGATGGAACTCAGTCACTGAAGAAAACACAGTTTTCTTCAGTGACTGAGTTCCATCCCATGTTCCTTCTATGCATTTGCTAACACCATAGATGTTGGCTATGGTGACCTTAAGTTCATGTGAAGCATTTTTTTTTTTTTAACAAGTTTCTCTTTTCCTCAAGCCCTGAATTCAAACATTTTGTGGATTGTAGGAACGGAAGAAAAATGGTGCTGGGGTGGAGGTGGATTTCTACATTTGAGCCTAGGAATTAAATTTTATTCAAAAAAATGAGCACATTCTACATTTGATATAATTACCATTAATTCAAAACTGGGTGATTGCACTGATTGTGATTGTAGAACTGACCCCCATGTAAAATCCTGCGATGTCGTCAGATCTACAAGAAGGTCTGCGGTGAATTCCAGAAGGAAAGTGAAAATCTTTCATGTCTGACAGTGCAGAACACAATGTTCGCATGTTGTTGTTGCACAGGCTTGTTTACTGTGTAGTCTAGAATGCCAAGGCAATTTTGATCACCTCCTGATTTCATGAAGCCCGATCCAAGCCAGACTCTACTAGTCATCATCAGGATCTGGTCTGCTGCCATTGTTCAGTTCCTGATTTGAACGGTTCTTCATGTGCTTTGTTGTTCATCTTAATTTTTGTACTTTTTAAGGCCACTAATGGTGTTTGTGGGACTTTTGCGCTTCCTGTATTTGTTAGTGGAAAAAAAAAAAAAGAAAAGAAAACACATCAATGCCTGGTAGATACTACTGACCGATCATTTCCCCCAAGTCCTCAACGACACAGATAACAGCCCAGCTCATCAATACCTGGCTCAGACTACTGTAGCTATGGAGGCACAGGGATGGGGTTCGATTTGAGGGAGCGATGCAAAGCGGCACCACCTCCCTGGTCGCAAAATATAACAGTCGTTCCTCGTGTGGACTATTCCTTTCAGATTCATGGCTTTATTTCAATTTGGGGTGCCTACAGTTTCTACTGCACCCTAATGTGTTGTTAAATACATATTTGGTCGCAGTTAATTACTTTTAATTCTTAATGCCTCTCCCCCCCCCAGCTACTGGGAGGTTGTATGCTATAACCTTCATCCATCCACATCCCGTTTCATAGCTTATTTATGTTTTACTTTTGGCTTTTTCTTCATTTTACTGGCCTTCTGAAGACCTTCTGAATTGTTTTATGTTTTTGGCTTTATTGGTTCTAAGCTGTTGACTTGACTCTAAGCTTATATGCATAATACTTCCACCGCAAGGTACTTTGCTGACAGTAAATAAAAATGAAGAAGTTCAGAGAATACACAATTAAATCAGTGACTAAAGGGTAAAGGTACGTATTCATCACTGTGTGTGTGTGTGTGTGTGTGTGTGTGTGTGTGTGTGTATGTGTGTGTGTGTGTGTGTAGGGGGAAGGCTTTCTAAATTATATATATATACATACATATATGTGAGAGTGTGTGTGTGTGCGTGTGTGTGTGTGTGTGTGTGTGTGTGTGTGTGCGTGCGTATGCGTACACATTGTAATCCCCTGGGAGATGTGCACACTGCATACACTCATCATATATTTGCACGTACCTTTGGCTGCACCACTGGGCTCATCTGTGTTATGAGTCATCCTTAATGCCAGCATGACGGAAATGTCATCCAGATACCTCACATAACTGTGCCAATCGCTCTGATTCCAGCATCTGTCACAACAAACTGACAGCAAACTTGGTCAAGCTCCATTTTGGCAATATATTACTTATTTGCTTTTAATTATCTCATATTTGTAGAGCTCTCCTTATCCTCGCCATACAGCATTACCCAGTAATACATTATGCAGCCCCGCCGACTCTCTTAAAATCGAGAAGTAAATGCATTCAAATGAATTGAATTAAATAAATGAATATAAACCCTTTTGATTAAATTCTGCACTAAACATTGTTCTCGGACATTTTATTAGCTAACGCCATAACCGGAACATGATTGGTGTAAGTGTATGATTGCTGTTGCATGAAAAAGTCTTCCTTTTTCTGGTTTAAAACAGTAGCTGCTCTTTAAATTGAGAGAATTATTATTATTTTTTTTTTTTTTAAACCAATGTAGTGATAGAGTCTCTCCATAATTACTTGGAATGAAACCTTGGTAGGTTCACTCACATTAAAACAAATTACATTACTTTGGTGACCAGTACACAAGATTTTGTTCAGACAGATACACATGATGATGGAAAACAATGTTAAGAACAGGTATAAGTAGTAATAATAAATCGTAATGTGAGTATGCACACTATATGGGCAAAAATATCGAGTCGCCTGACCATTACACAAACAGGGAGTTTAATGACATTATATTCAAATGCATAGACTTTAATATGGAGTTGGTCCCCCTTTTGCAGCTATAACAGCTTCCACTCTTCTTGATTTTGGAGTTTCTGTGGGAATTTGTGCCCATTCATTCTGTATAGCATTTATGAGTTCAGCCACTGATGCTGGACGAGAAGGCCTGGCTCACAATCACTGTTCCAGTTCATCCCAAAGGTGTTGGATGGGGTTGAGGTCAGGGCTCTGTACGCGCTGGTCAATTTCTTCCACACCAAACTCATCCAGCCACGTCTTTGTGCACTGCAACACAGTCATGCTGGAACAGAGAAGGTTCCTCCCCAAACTGTGTCCACAAAGTTGGAAGCATGACATCTAAAATGTCTTGGTATGCTGAAGCATTAAGATTGTCCTTAGCTGGACGGACGGGGCCATCTCAGTTCAATAATTAAGAGATCTGTCCCAGTACTTTCATGCATATAGTGCGTGTATTATTTTTCATGAGGGCACTGGCTATCCAGGCCGTTCCAGGCACACACAATTTGATGTGAGCTATTATGATTTTTAATGGCATTCTACAACCGCATGGCACTGTCTTGAAGCCATCATCACACTAACTAAAAGAGATAGAGCAGGGCCTTGAGCTAACAGTCTCGTCTTTGTTGACGTGTGACATTTGAGACAATTCAACTCAGATACAAAGAGCGACACATAGAACCGGCCTTCTGGAGACTTCTGTCGAGCTCTTATGTTCTTAAGAATAAAGTTTTTTTTTTTTTTTACTTTGATGCAATAAAAGCTTTATTTGTGTAGAACCTCTACACTGCGTCCTTCATACAAACATTTCACTCTCCGAATAATTGAATGTGATTGAATCCTCCTATTGACATGTTCTTTTAATGAAATAAAAGTGCTTCTTCCTTAAAAAAAACAAACAAAAAAAAAACTCCTTTGACACTTTTTTTTTTTTAAAGAGTGTACAGACCAGAGGAAGTTGATGTGGAGAAATCGAGCTTGCTTGAAGAAATGCAACTGCACACGGCATACACTCGCACCTCGTGCTTGTTTTAGGCTAAATTCAATCAGTTCCAAACTGTGAGAAAAGAACACAGCTTGGCCGCATGAAGGCAGAAAGCAGGAGCTGTGTTTGCTGAGCAAGCTAATCTTGAGGAAGAGTGGAGGCCACCCCCCCCCCCCAAAAAAAAAAAAAAAAAACAGATCTAATCTAAAAAATCTATTTTTTTTTTCCCTTTTTCTTCTTCTTAATGCTTCCTCCACTTGCCCGGCTGATTGATTTTTTTTTTCTTTCTACTTAAGGTGTACATATTGACTGTAATGGTCTAACCAGTACAAAAGGCTCGGAAAGAGTGGGGCCTGCTTTAAATTCCGACTTAAGACAGGTCGCTTTAAGGGCTACAAAAATATGCGAGACGAAAACATACGGCATTATTGACATTCTGAGAGGGATACATACACAATTTTGTAGAGATGAGTGACAAGCAAGTGCCCTTCAACCTAATGAGCCTCCAACGATCGCAGTTCAGACTGACACACTTTGTGTATGCCGGTTATAAATTATTAATCTGAACAAGTATGCCAGCCTGTCAAGAGAATGTCATGTCTCATTTGGGTACAGAGAGCAGCAGTGTCTGGCCTGCAACATGTAGCTTAAAATGCAATATCTGAAGTCACTTCTTGATGCTACCCCTGCCGTGCTTCTAAAGTGAGGGTTTACCCGCGAATCTCTGTCAGGAAAACTTTCGTTAACCTTTCTCAATCTTTCTCTCTGGGAAAAGAGGTGCTTTTTCGGAAGAGCTGGCCGGGCTCCATCTAAGTGCAGGCCTAAGCCTTTAATAATTTAGGCATGCTCTCTCCTCTGCTCATCTCAGGAAACATCTCAAGAGGGTTCAATAAATTATTGTATACATCCATATATAGCATCATTTGTATAATGACACTTTTAAAAATAAAGCTTCCTAAAATGGTTCTTGGCTTGCAACTCTAAGAAGACACTTTAAAATGGCAAGGGACCAATGACTACTGTGGAGGTCGTTTATAGTGCACGGTTCTTCACTCTCACACATCTCCTTTACATTACAAAAATGGTTCACTGAAGAACCAGCCCTGGAAAGGTTCTCTTGGGAAGTAAAGGTGGTTCTTCTAAGCAGTGCTTCAAGTGGGCCGGAACGCAGCGGAACGCAGTGCCGGAACTTCTGTATTTTCGTCTTTTGGGTTCCGCCAAGGTGCTGCTCCAAAATTACTTTTTGGCTGTGATATATGAATATGCACCATATGGACAAAAATGGACACCTGACCATTACACCAACATGGACTTTAATGACATTGCATTCAAATACGTAGACTTTAATGTTGAGCTGGCCCTCCCTTTGAAGCTATAACAGCTTCCACTCTTCTTGGAAGGCTTTTGGAGATTTTGGAGTTTCTGTGTGAATTTGTGCCCATTCATTCTGTAGAGCATTTATGAGATCAGGCACTGATGTTGGATGGGAAGGCCTGGCTCGTCCCAGTTCATCCCAAAGGTGCTGGATGGGGTGCCATGTCTTTATGGTCCTTGCTTTGTGTACTGGGGCACAGTCATGCTGGAACAGAAAAGTTTCCTCCCCAAACTGTGTCCACAAAGTTGGAAGCATGACGTTGTTCGAAATGTCTTGGTATGCTGAAGCATTAGGATTGTCCTTCACTGGAAGTAAGGGCTCGTGGGAGTTTTACTTACTCAAAAAGGTTCTGAGGGCAGAAAGGGTCTAGCCCAAACCCTAAAATCAGGTGTGTCCAAATACTTTTATCCATATAGTGTATGATCATTGCAAGGGGTTGTCTTGCTGATAAGTCTTTATCCCAGTGATGTCAGTAGACTCCATCTACCCAGACACATTTCTCAGTAAATAGTTGCCATGCCTTTCTGTAATCAGGGGAAACATTAATAAGAAAGCCATAGAGTTTGCTGTTTTAACCTTGGTTTATATGCTAAGCTGCCAGGTACAAATATTATGGCCACACATATTCACTACAAACATGACATCCTTCCAAACTCCAGTGTCCAGCACAGTTTGATGGTTCTCCTCCTCAAACACATTCACTGAACCTGACAATTAACTGGCGAGGTGAACCAGGTGTTTCTGAGCAGGGAAATCGCCAAAACGTGCTGGACCACGACCCTCCAGGACTGGAGTTTGACACCCCTGCTTTAAACGCTTTCTGTTTTCCTTAATGTGAGCAGTACGGCAACTTTTTGTGACCATTGGAGGCCTCTAGTGGCCGTCCTTTTCTGTTCTGTTTTGTTTCTGGCGACTTTTAGTATGATGGCTGAGCACACCGGTCTTATATTTGTTGACATAATGTGTTTCAGCTGACCAATGTGCTCAGAGAATGTGATGTTTATATTGATTGGTGATTTGAGTTCCGTGTTTGGTATTTAGTTTTGCTTGGTGTGGACCTTAGTGTCGGTCCACCGTCATGATAGCTGGGTTTCGTTCTCCTGTCTCTTTCGGTTTGTGTTTTGAGTTCTGTCAGGCCCTCGTGTCTGTTTGGTTTGTGTCAATAAAGGACAAGCACATACGGAAGTCTGCGTTTGCACCTGCCCTCATTCGGGAGCCGAGCGGAAACGTGACACTTTTAAAATCAATTTTAAATTCAGAACCTTCAGTGGATGGACGAGAATGTATCAACACGTCAGCCAGTAATGAAAAATGCCCAAATCATGGTAAGCCTTTTGTAAGCGTACATGCAGCCAAGGGTGAATTTAATCGTGTGAATAGTAAACAGAGCTGAGCTTTGGTACCATAGTTCTTTCATTAGTGCATGTCATTTTTTGTTGCTGCAAATTTAAGTAGCATATCACCCTCATATCATCCTGCCTATTTTCACATTTATGAAAGTACGCACTAAATCCTTTTTGTGGTTTTCATGATGTTTTTACTTTTAGGCTTTTTTTGAAGTTTTCAACTTTTTCATTAGAAATTGTTTACTCATTATTTATTCTTTTAAATCTGAAGTAATTCAGAAGTGTTCTGTTAAGTAGATGTCCAGCAGGCTTTTTCATAGCTACATATGTTGTCAGGACTGGCTTAGTCAAGTGAAATATTTGTTAATAAGCCTTGCCTACAGTTGCATGCCTCAAACGTTTAAGTGCCTCAAATTACGTCTGGCTGAGTGTAAATGTGTACACACTGTCTACAGAGAACACACGTCTGCACACTGTAATACAATATTATACTTTGCTCAGTTACTGTTTATTCCCTGAATTTAAGATATTGGGAAAGAAGAAACATTAAAAAATGTTGCCTGTACAGAAGTTATAGCACATGTCATATTTCTGGTCACCCCAGTACAGTTCTGGAAAAAAATAAGAGACCACTGCAATTTATTTTTAAATCTGCATCTCTGTGAGTGACAACCATTCCATGCCAGTGTCTGTTAAATTCCTACACAAGCACCTCATTCTGCTTTACGAGGTACTGATTAGTGATCACTTGAATCACATCGTTTTTAATGAGGAAAAGAATTGAAAACACTGCTGTAATCAACACTCTCCTCTTGCAGTGAGACCAGTTGGGTGGTAAAACACTACTAGAAGTACCTCAAAGGTAATTATCGCCATTTTGTTTAAGAGTGAACAAGAAATTTGTTTTCTTTGAATTATTCATGTTTTGTAAACACTGCTTCACTTCTCTTATATTGATGTTGTGTCATTTTATTTCAAATGATGCTTTAAAGAACAATGTTTTTTATTTAGAAACTAGGAGAAATATTGTCAGCAGTTCTTAAAGACTAAGGGAGAGCTGTTCAGTTCAGTTTGCACCTATAAAAGACAAAACCTGAGAAACTGAACATTTGTGCAGTGGTCTCTTATTATTATTTTTTCCTGAGCTGTATGTAAACTTGGCAAATAAAGACATTATGCACTAAAATTACCAAAAAATAATGCCATATTTAAGTTTATTTTCTCTAGGTACTGTGCACTTATTCACACCAAGGAGGTCTACATGTAGTAACCACGGGCAACTATAATATTTAGTGTACTGGTACACCAACTGCGTGTTGTTAATAGTATTTCAAGGCGCAGATTCTAGTTAATCTAGTTATTAGCGTTTGTTAATATAGCTAATCAGCTCAGCAACGTCAAACTGTTTAAACTGTTTAGTGATGTTAGGAAGGAAGACTGGCATTTTCAGTAGTTTGGAAAAACAGATTTCCAGTCTGACTGGCTTGCACGGAACACTGCAGTAAAGTGTGGCACGGAGGTGTGCCATTTCACAAGTTTTGTGGCTGACCTATTTTGTCTCTACCACCAGTAGGACGGAGCTGCTTCAAGTCTACAGTCACAAAGGACAGGACAGGTTCTTGATTCCAGATCAGTTCACACTGAAATCAGAACAGCTCACATTAGCTTTGATCACATTTTCAAGATATCAGATATAAGCACTGAGAACCGTTTCTCTCTAAATATTGTTTCTATGTTGTAACAAAAAACAGGACCTCTCCATGGCTGGAACCCCAACTTAACCCCTGCGATGCCAGATTGCATATTGGATTGTCAAATTAAAGACGTAAGTCAACGTCTTTAATTTGACAATGAGTGCAACGAGAATATTGTTTTTCACGTTCAAATACAAGTAGTAATCCCCTAACTGCCCTGCAATTTTCGTTTCAAATGAAATGAATGATGACACGCATGTCGAAAATAATTCAAACAAAATAACGACATGCTTAACGAATAAAATGACAAATAACACAAAGAATAAGATCACCCCCGCCCCGGCCATACTTCTGCACAAAAGAGGGCTTTCTATTAACAGCGCGTGTTTCAATTATTCTTCCTGATTAGAGTATTCAGTCCAAATAGATGCAGCCTTCTGTTTTTTAATTCAGATTGTTTTGCCCTTATGTCTGGCAAGCAAAGAGACTGGGCTGTGCCCCCCTTCAGTGTTATTCAGTGTGTGCCCGAGTACAAGCAGCAGTCTAGAAACACCCCTGCTGTATGCTGTGTTGCCCAGAGAGTTCTATCCTTGTGGGCAAAAATGACTAACAGCTTATCTCACGGCTTAATATTAATGTGTAATGCTTTTAAATGTGAACAGAGTGAAAAGACAAATAGAAGTGGAGAGGAGAGAGGGGGGCGGGGGAATGAAAAGGCAGTGAAAAGTGAAAAAGAGTGCTTTGAAGAGAGCACAGGAGAGGAGAGGACTGAGGGAGGAGGGGAAAAAAAGGTTATCGAGTTTAATTTGGTGAGAAATTATCTTTAAAATGCACAAAAAAAGCATGTATGCAATCAGTTCAACTGCAATTATGTTCAACTGTCATTTCAATAGTCATTGTATTTATCATGCAACCTTAATACTTACACTATATGATGTGATCCAGAGTTTATCAGACAAAAGTGTCTAATTGATTTATTTGTATCTCCTAATCAGGGTCATACAAATATGGTCTATAATGGCAGTCAAGGGGTGAAAAAAATGGACAGGACAAACATACAGACAAGCCCATACACTCTTAGGGAGCAATTTAGCATCTTTAGTGGGCCTGCTGTGCATGTATTTGAACTGTGGGAGGAAACCGGAGTACCAGGCAGAAACTCACAGACTTGGGGAGAACAGAGGACCCCCAGAGAGGCTCCCCAGCCGGGAATTGGACACACAACCTGCTTGCTGTGAGGCTGCAGCATTACTTACTTACTTATCTACCATTTCAATTTAGTCCATGTAGAATTATTTGTGCAGCCCTGTGCTAGGTGAACTCCTGTTTCCTCTCTTTCCATTTTTAAAAGCTTCCTTTATAACTGTTTATTTGGTGAGGTCTGTCCTGCACGACCTTCTAAATCAGTGGTAATTTCCAGATCCGTTTAAAAGCAGGATCATCACCGCCAGACGTGAAACTTTAAAGAAGCATTTCAGAACGGAGCTTACAGCTTTCATCGGAGGAGCTTGGGTATTTTCAACGTGTCAAACTGAAGAAGTTTCATGCTGAGAGATGGGGACAGAATGCTGTTTGGCATTTGCTAAACACTCCCATTCCCCACTGCTATTTACTCTCACCTCCAAATAACAGGCCACTTTAGCTGTGTCCCTCCGCACAGCCCTCCCACACATTTCCGCCAGCTTTTGTACCTCTCTAATGCACCACCCATTAATAATCATGTGGCAAACTGAACTGGTTACAGTCTGCCATTAATAAATGATACCTCTGATCCAATTAGGAGCTTGCAAAGGGAGGAATGTGGGCATTTTGGCAGAGCATTTGGAGGCACGCAGGCCTGTAAATAATCAGGCCTAAAGGCATCCGTCCCCAAGAGCTTGGGAGACGCTTATTGTGTCAATGGCATGGCATTGCCCTGTCACTACACATCAGTTCTGAGGTCTCAGGAGGGGGGAGTAGCTGGTTAGGGGTCCCTCCTGACCACTACTACCCAATGTCCGAAGGAGACATGAGTACAGAAATAGACTGAGTAGACCGAGCTGGGATTTGCTTTGACAACTTATTTACCAGTAAACACATCTTAATCAATAAAATGCATAGTTTTGGTTCTAAAGTTTGATTGGCTGAACCTCAGAAACCTTTCTACATACTTACATAGTACACAAATCAGCTGAATTATCATTGCCTTGTTAATACAAATCACGTTGCCTGGAAACCACAGGCTGCTGTTAATTATATATTATTTATTGTGGCCTGATTTTAACCACGGTGGAGGATAGATATAAAATGGCAAAACACTATGTGATGAAAAATATCATTTAATTTTTTTTTAAAATAAATAATTAATTAATAGTAATATTCTTCCACTGTGTTTTAGTACGAGTGCTATGGATCAGAGTGTCTGTCAAAAATGTAATGTTTAAACTGTTTAGTGATGTTAGGAAGGAAGACTGGCATTTTCAGTAGTTTGGAAAAACAGATTTCCAATCTGATTGGCTTGCACTGAACACTGCAGTAAAGTATGGCACGGAGGTGTGCCATATAAAGCAAATAAGGAAATAAAATATTCTTCCACTGTGTTTTAATAAGAGTGCTATGGATAAGAGTGTCTGTCAAAAACCTGGAATGTTTACATACATACTTGTTTACGTTGTACACAATCCATCTTCTGGATGTTTTGGTGACTGCCTGAATGTTATAGCAAGTAAGTTAGTGATGTCTGCTGCTTCAGCACTGGATGGACAACAGATGGGTTTTTTTTTTTTTTTTTTTAAAAGAGCTGTATGTCAAATTGAGAGAGAAAATGAGACATTGTCTATAAATAAACTGAATACTCGTGTCATTCCCTTTGTTATCTAAGATTAGGTAGATTAGCCAGTGAAGTGTGTGGAAGTGTCACACAGACTGTTGATCAGTGTGATTAATTTCGACACTTTCTGCACACTTCATGTGTTATTTCTGACAGATATGGAAAAATATGACATTAACCGAAGAAAATGTGTGCGCGTGTGTGTGTGTGTGTGTGTGTGTGTGCATATAAGCCACCCCCCCAACACACACACACACACACACACACATCTATCACCTGACTGTGCTAAAGACACTAGAACGCATTACAGCTTATTGCTTTAATAAACACTGTGTGGGAAACGTAGGCTGAATCATGGCAGTATGAGGTTAATTTCTGATATAAATGACTATCCTAGTTATTAAGTAAAAGAGGGAGGGGCGAGTCAGGTCAAGCTATGAATAAAAGTTGCAGAAAGACGGACGCCATCCCATAATGCTGAGAGCTTTTAACCTATTTTGCCCCATCGTTCTGAACCTAACCCATTAGAGATGAAAAGAGGTCAGGAGTTAATTAAGGATCCCTTCCCCTGCCAACACCAGGCCTGCCACCAGCTCATCACTGGCCTGGGCTCTCATATCAGTTAACTGCTTCCATTAAAGGGATACATACATAAATGCTGGGGTAATCCCCGACGTATTAACAATTTTACACCTCTGAGAGATCCCTTCACTTATGAACTGAAAGGGAAATATGAAGTACTTAAAATATCGCGCTGCTAACCAAAGGTCAGAGCCTACGGCAAAGGTTTCCATTCTAATCGACATTTCCGATACAGTCTCTAAAGCTCCATCATGTAATAAACGTACAGCGGCGAAGACGCCGGAACGTGCTCTGCCGCGCTGGGAGCCGAACTGCATCGAAACTGCGGACTAGCCGGGCGTCCTTGTGGAGTGGGTTGGAAACCTCTGCCCTAAGGTATTCTCAGGGCAGGATTAGCTTCTTGACAGTTGAATCAGTTAAGTACAAGAAGCCCGAATGGAGGTTCGCTCTAAAAGCTTTGTCACTGAACTTCTGATCTCGAGTCCACAGTAACGGTTCTGCTAATGCGGTTATACTCAGCCTCTGCTAAGAATACATCGGCTCCAAACAAACATAAGCCTGCGACTCAAGGTCTCAGTGTGATGCGACCTAAATTCAAGCCAGCGCTGCAATTTTACTATATTATTCCAGATGACTCTTTCAGGCTCCAAAACTTTGCACCAGTTAATAGATTTTTTGGGGGGGTTATTTATTTATTTATTTTTTTGGTTTGTTTCCAAAAAGTGTCAGAAAGTCCACACAGTCGAGCGGCACCACTCATTTGATGTGCAGTCGCAGCAATACAGTTGCAAACAGGCCCACTGCTGCGCACTTATTGATTGAAATAATCATCCATCAACACTTAATTAAAACTTGCCAAATACTTCAATTTTAATTATTGGCTTTCAAAGACTAATGACAGCAGGATCTTTACAGGCAAACATGCAAGGGTAGATAAAGGACAGCATTCTGAGAACAATGAGTAGAGCCAGTGTGTGTGTGTGTGTGTGTGTGTGTGTGTGTGTGTGTGTGTGTGTGTGAAAGCTAAGCTCTAATGTGCTTCTGTCCCAGGGGGTCCTCTGGAT
>JBBIGA010000032.1:5892353-5920649 GCA_037576975.1 Alestes dentex
AAGTTAAAAATAATGACAACAGGTAATAAAAATGTGTTATGATGCTTGATGAATTTCTTGAGGTGAGAAAGATGACTTCCCATGCCTCCCCCTCACAGTTTGGCTTTGGTTGCACATATCCTTTTCTTGTCTTCTGAGGAAAGTACAGTGTTGCCCAGACAATAGTTTCGAAATCGATCGCAGACACGTGCAAACAAAACCGAGCAAAAAACTAAGCAATGAAATAGCAATGCTTTATTTTACCTCAGGCAAGCGAGTGAATATTATCAGGCTCTACACTGCAGCGTGTGTTTTTGGAAATCCTTGACAAATGAGCAAAACATACTGGCTTCTTTTGGTGCCAAACCTTTTCCATAATTGACTCACCAAGCATCGCGGAGGTGAACAGCGAGGGCTTGCCATTCTAGTGGGCTTCGTTTGCAAATTGCTCACACGTACAGTCACAGCTCGAAAACAAACATGTCCTAACACATGATCCTAATTTACCAACTAAAGTGGAATTCATTCAGATTAGGTTTATTCTAAGAAATACAGCACACGTCTGTGAATGTTGAGGGTTGAGATTGAAAGAAGGAGGCACCGACCGCTTTTTTCACTCTTCCTTACCGATGTAAAATGGACCATTCATTATGGAGGACTGGTTGGGTTGTTCAAAATGGAAGAAAGGCACAGAAAAGGGAATAACTAGTATGCAGATGTAATGGTCGGGGGTGGTGGTGGTGGTGGTGGTGGGGGAGGGGGGGTGGTCTGTGGGTGTAGTTAAGAAACATAAAAGCAACCAGGGGAGAAATTAATATGAGCCAAGGTGTTGGAACTGATACAGTTTTACAATTAATGTCTGTAATTGCCGTTTCAACTGCCACAAAAGGCTATGTTTCAAACACCAATAATTGTTTAGACCTCACACAAGCATGATGAACACACACACACACACACACACACACACACACACACACACACACACACACACATACACATACATACAAACTCTCTGCTTCTTTCTGTGGCAGCACATACGCACAGATTTGCCAGAGCCTGATGTGTTAAAGAGCTTAGTGTCAACTTAGTTTCAAATGCTGAAGCACAGGGTGGGTGGGCACAAAAAGAAGAGTCAAGTAGGGTGCAGTGCTCACCAGAGCATCCATTCTGCTATAAATGTTAATCATTTCCAAACCATTTTTTAAACCGAACCGGTGTGGTAACATTTTCTATGTTCTTAATTGCCACCATCTGTATTATTTTTTTTTTTCCCAATTATTAAGATGGCAGTGCTACATCTATTATTTATTTTCCTACAGTAATAGAAAGACTTTCACCCAATTATGGTGATTGGTCGCTCCTCATCATCCCATTAAGTTGAAAAAAAAATAATAAATTACATGATCAAATGATCACATTAGCTCTTCTGCAAACTGATCTTACCTGGTGGTACATATGGACATTCTTGTTGGTGTTTTCATTTCAAGAAGGACTTGAAGAACAGACGTTTGTTCCTGGAAACAATTACAGTGCGAGAACTGGCAATCTAGCAAGAGCATAGCACTTACAGGAGGTTGATATATTGATGCTTGCGAGGCAGAGTCACCTGATGGAAGCTGAACTTGTGCGTTAGGTGTTGCTTGTAACAGCTGAACAAACCTTTAGCAAGTGTGGTGCTGATTTCAGTTAAAGCAGAAGAGCTTCAATTCCAGAAATGGCTGTGATTGATTTCCTCCACCATTCCAATGGGTAGGTTTCTGAGTACAAGCTGGAAAAATACTCAAAAGTTGAAGGGGCACTTCAGACCATTAGAGAGGGAGAGTGGGCAGGCACTACACTGCAATAAAACAAACTTTGGAACACAGCTCTCTTTCGCCTTAACTTTAGTGCCTTTAACACAAATAAGCTGGAAAAGCAGACACTTGATTATAATAGTGTTGATGGAAACCGCACATCTTCCTAGAATGCCGTACTTCTTTCGTCTGATCTGACGATAGAGAGGGATGGACGGAAAGGTTGCAGTTATCCGAGTACCCAGATATCCGAACTCGTCTTGTGTTTTAATAGGGTAATGTTAAACCCAGTGTGGGAAAGTGAAGACTCAACATCATTAGCTTGGCGCTAATATGACACTGAAACTCCACAGCCAGCAGAAATTAGCATTACTGCAGCAACGGTGATTTCTGGTTTACACGGGCAAAAAAGGCAGAAAAACACATTGTGTAGGAGAATGAGAATATTTCAATTAACGTATAACTCTGTTATTGCATCTACTTCTCATACTTCATGCCGTACATGCTGCTATACAGGTCCATACTTCTGTTTACATTGCTGTGCTAATATGGCAGAATGCAATTTCATGTCCCACTTGCACATTGTACATATGTCAATCTGTCAGATTGTTGCTTCCCTTATAACCTAAAACACTCTATTTTAGCTTCCACATTTTACATTTAGCTTCTTTAACTTCTTGTTCATTGTTTTACTCCTATGTAGGTTAGTTTTAAACTTAGACTTTTTACATATTTTATAATGTTGCACAGTCATAAAAAAAAAGGAGCGATTCAGGAAACATTTCGCTGTGCTGTACTTGTATAACTATGCATGTGATAAATAAAGAACTTTGAATGCTTGTATCTGTTGACAAGGAACCGCTGTTGGACTCGGAAACACTGGTTATCTGGTCTGCATATTAAGATGTGGCTTCATACTCCAGTACTGAACCCTGTCACGAGTGCATCAGAGTTGAAGTGTGAAAGAAGATCAACATTGGGAACTTGACAGGATGTTTTCATATTATCTCTGAAACGTGCATAAATCTAACAATAGCCTTGCTTTTGATAATGTAACTTCTAGCCTGAGGCATCCGGATTATTGGGATATTTGGATTGCATCAAGTGTACTTGGGTTCTGAAACATTCAATTAGACAATGAAAGCATAAAACCTACAGAATAAAGTTGGAAACATTTTTAGGGAAAGCTAATCAACATTTCTATATTGTAGTGTGACTAGACAATGGGCATGTGACCTAACAGACATCCCTGATTGGTCAGCATTGCTGTGTTCTCAGAAGTAGAGCCTGGGTTCAGGGTCGGAGTCAGTCCTCTTGGCCAGTTACTCCACTCGGGAGCCCATTACATCTGTGTGTTGACTGTGATCTTGAGATAAATGGATTCCTGAAGCTTCTGCCAATGAGAAGCTTCAACACACCAGATGGTGGGCATTTTCATCGAAGTCGGGTAGATCTCTGTGTTTAAATATGCAAATATTCACCCATAGTTTTTTTTGGCACATCAACACCAAGAGCCAAGCTCAGACATAAATAGTTTAGTTCAAGGAAACCATAAGTTCAAGTGAAACGGATTATGCTAATTTGCCGTGTAATCTCAGGATACCATATTTCCTTGAAAGTAACCAGCAAGGCTTCAATCTTTTTATTCGGAGAAGTGCAGAATAGGCAAAGTGCTCTGAGTGAAGTCCACTTCTGCCTACAGCTTCGACACGAGAGTGTCCATAAGAGACGGTGTTAAGTTTAGTATTGGCACTGTATGATCAGGGACGCCTTATTACACATGCAAGTCCATCCTTGGAAATCTATAATCATTAACATCTGTTCTGTCTTTCCTCACTGAACTCTTTAGGTCCGGTGTGGCCCACTTATCCTAGTTAACTCCACCACTGCAAACTCAGCACAAAGCGAGTGCTCTAGAGAGAGACTCAGAAATACTTTCACATATATATCGGGGTGCTGTTCGGGGCCGGCACCACACTGGTGTTGATGCCTGTGAATGTTTCACTGGCTTTCAGAGGCTGCAAGCCATGTATTTGATTTCTATGATATCTATAAATAATGTACACAATTGTCTCCCCGCTATCGATTCAGACGGGCTAAAAATTATGCTGAAGAACAAGTCAGCTTATGTTGATTGTTGAAACAGAAAACTCATTAGGAATAGAACTGACCTTGCTCTAATTTGAAACTTATGACACCCAGAGTTCCTTTTTGAAATGCATTAATTATGGCATTGATTTATACAGTGAGGGGAAGTTTGATTAAAATTGGGAGATAGCCAGTTGAATGCATCTTCACAAGTGCTCTTTTAGCAATTTCCTCGTTTCAGTGACATCGACTGACAGGAAAGATATAAGCACAGGGAGCTAATCGCATGGTAGGATGAGGAATCCAAACGCACAGATATGGTTTTACACTAATCAGCCACAACATTAAAGCCACTGACAGGTGAAGTGAACATTGATTATCTCGTTACAGTGGCACTTGTCAAGGGGTGGGATATATTAGGAAGTAAGTGAACACTTAGTTCCACATTGCCATGGTTAGTTGAAAGGGTCAGGGCCTCTACAAGATGCAAGGACTTGTGGCGTGTTCCTGGTATTCAGTACCTACCAAAAGCGATCCAATTAGGTATAACCAGTGAACTGGTGACAGGGCTCGCTGATGTGCATGGAGAATGAAGGCCAGCCTGTCTGGTTGGATCCCACAGAAGAGCTATTGGTGAAAAAGTTCATGATTTCCATAATAAGACAGTGTCAGAACACATAGTCCATCACAGTATGCTGTGTATAAGGCTGCAGACCAGTCAGAGTACCCATGCTGACCCCGGTGCAATATCCTCTGGGATCAATAACGTTTTCTGATTCTGATTCTGTGCACCTCCAAAAACATCTACAATAGACGTGAAGGAGGCCGACCTGATCTAAAGAATCATGTTTTCTTTTATGTTACATGTTCAGCCCGGTGTGTGTGTACGTCACCAGGATGCACTTAAGGCGTCTTGTGGAGACCATGCCCCAGTAGGTCAGAACTGTTTTGGCAGCACAGAGGGACACACTATTAGGCAGACAGTCTTAATGTTAGGGCTGATCATTGAAATAGAGAGAACAAAGGCTTAATCAAGCATTACTCCGGCTACACTGACTATATTACTGCAGTGCTTTGCTCCTTTACTTCCCTTTCACAATGCCTGCAGCACCGAATCGTGACATAAAATGCCACACAAAGAGCACTGCATCCCCCCATTTTAAGATATAGGGAGGGGAATGAACGTAGGCGACCGTGCATGCTAATACTTTTCAGAACATGGCTAGAGTCTAATGGTAATGTCTCAGTGTGCCATTTCAGCAACAGAGCACTTTACATCTCCTCTCATTTAGGCCACAATTTTCAAAGCCAGCCTCAGAGCAAAATGCCATTTAGACTAAATGGCCCCTTTTTCGCAGGCAATCAAGGCTGTAACTAGAATATTATTTACTGGATTGGCAGTGTTAAAATTAATGTTGCAAAAATCCCCCCTCTCCAGTTGGATAGCAGCTTTAATGAGCCTTTACTGATATGAACTCTGATGGCTCTGCTGAGGCAAAGGCAAAGTTGTATCTCAGCACAAATGACACGCAAAAGTCCAAAGATAATCTCCTTTCACACCGAACATTGCAGTGGCCATGCCGGTATTATGGCTTCAAAGTGTATTTGCATGTTACTTTGGAGTGTGGAGATGTCTCCACCTCTGAAGCTCTTAGAGCACTTTTAATTTATTGATTTCATTGCTTTTCTCTCCTCAGCAGCCACACTTGCATTTGCATTACACAAAGTCAGGTCTGCTTTAGCAAAAAGCAAAACTCTGTAGGAAAGCACATTGGGCTGTCAGGGCAGAGTGTTCCAGTGGCACAGGAACCACCTGCCGAAGCGAATCTCATTTTACAAATCTTATTTTGGCAGCGCGCTGCGAGATGGCAATGTGCTTTTCATGTGCATTAATATGGTGCTACTTAATTAAGCCTATCAAAGCATTTTTGAAGAAAGCAAGATAAATGCAAACTCAATAAAGATGTAGATCACTCGGCCCTATACAAATGATACGGTGGCTAAACATTTGAAGCTCAGTGGGAGACACTTCCGTGCCCCTGAGTCGACCATGTCCACATCAGTGTATCCCACTTTTTGTTTGTGATGGCCGTCACGTCTGCGATTGTCCCGGGCTTGCTGGGCTTCTGATGATTGCTTAGGTAAGGCCCCTGTGGCATCAACTGAAAGTCTGTTATCTGCATGCTACATTCAGTGCAATTGACAGGGATGCAATCAGAGGCATGTTCAAGATGATTGCTTCTGCTTTTTTACAAATATCCCTTTTGTCTCGAAAGAGGGGGAAATGGGTGACATCCATATTCATGGGAGTGTATAAACACAGAGTAAAGACAAGCAGAGCATGTCGGTCCACATCAACAGCCTTTGAGTGGATCCAGGACGCAATCTACTGCACAAGCTTGTTTCTCTTTTCAGTCGGTGCTCAATCTAGTTCATTTAGGAACAGTATTTCTAAAGTCTCTTTCTTCTGCCTTTTTTTTTCCCCCATATTTATTCCTTGTATTTTGTAGTAAGTAGCAATGCTATTCACCTTGTTATCTGTTTGCACTTACTATAGTTGTGCTTTTTACTTTTGGCACCTGTCATACCATCAATTTGGCACTGGCAATCTCTTTTTGGAGCCGCAGCATTGTTGAGTTTGTTGAGATCTGGTGCTCCAATGCAAATGGCACCGGCTACCTCGGAACTGACACCTCCTCCGACACAAACGTTGCCAAAACAGCCTAGAGCCTACTTTCCTTCTTCCTATCAAGCGTTTTTTGCGAATGGTTGAGCTTCTCACTTGTAGTAGAGAGGAAGTAGTACTGAACAGACGGTAGATTTTTTTTTTTTGTCAAGCCAATCAAAAAAGATATATTTTATAGTATTACAAATAATATAATATGATATAATATGATATAATATAATTATAATTAACATAATATAATTTGGTTGCCTTTGAAGTTTTTATTTTAAGAAAGTATATGCAATTGGCACATCCTTTAAGAATGCCTTATTTGAATCTCATTGTATTATTGTATAATAAACAAAACCCACGGGATCATTCTGTAGTGCAAAATCTAATGCAAATCCATCCATTAGTAATATATTGAGAAATCATCTTGTAATATCATTAAGAATGGGGCTTGATGTAAATTATAGAAATCATTTATATAAATCATTTTTCATTCTCATTAAAAGAACATGTCTTCCTCAAAACTACCATCCAGTTCGATTCCAGCATGCTAGGTGCATTTTGTAGAGTTTTGAAATTCTTGTATGATTACACTGTAAGCAAAGACCAATGTTTTATTTTATGCCTGCTGTGTCTTGCCTGAATCACAGTGGGTGCTTCCATCTATTCATAAGCGTTCAAGTTTGGACCTGATGCAGGTTAGTAATCAGGGTGTAAAAAAAAAAAAATGGAATGCTTAATTTTTTTTAAATCCATTTCAATGAATTCAATTTTTAATCAAAAGGCTCCATTCTGCTACACGGAGCTTTGAGGACACAGGCTTTTCTGTGCATGTCTTAATTAAGCCACAACAACAGCCTCAAAATTGACATATGAATGTTGTTCCCCACAGAGCATACTTTACAAGAGAGCCATTATCTCGTTCTTGGCAAGGTAACTGCTCAGTATAGATTCTGAAGGATTAGCTCTTTCATTGTTTTAAACAACAGTTAATCTACTCTTTCTCCTGCATCCTCAGTAACTGGCTCTCAGACCAATTGCAGATGGTGCCTGCCTTTGTACACGTTACTGATGATCAAGACCATAAAACACAGAACAAACGACAGGGGAATCAATAGATGGCTTCATTGTGTGCTGGTTACCAGTTCCACTGTTTTCTCAGTGGAGCAAACTTCTCGTTTCCGAAGGAAATTTCAACTTATGGCTTCATGTCTGGATGTACCAGTTATGAGCATACACAAAATACACTCAGAATACAGTTTAGCTTGTTATTTTCTTTTAGTATATCATTTTGTATTCGTTTTATTATTATTATTCTTATACTACAGTATATCCTAAAAAAAATATGCTACTGTGTATATTGTTCTATACTATGGAAATGTCTTTCATGAAGTCATTTTAATAATATTAAAATGATAAAAAAAACTGTGATTTTGCAATTAAATATATTCATAGGATGGGTTCATAAACATTCATATATGAAGTCTAGATCCGTTGCTGTGTATCCATGAGCTGATGTTGTAATAAGCTGACTAGTCAAAGCCTGATTTTATAAAGAAGAAGATTCCAGAAAGCTGTTTTTCTGCTAAACCCAAAGCCCAGCATTTTTTGTCAGAGAGGAAATGCCTCCTCAAATGAAGCCAGTTTCACAGTGATTAATTAATATATAGTCTTGTAGGTCAAATACGTTGCTAATGCAAGAGGCTCTGGTAGGTTTCGTGGCTCAAACTGCCTATTTGTCCACCAGAAATGATGCAGTCCTTATTATTATGTTACTCTCAGGCATTCAAAACCTCACACTGACGAAAAAGAAAAACAACCTTGAGATGAGCGGTGAACAATTTTCTATACAATAATCCAAATGGTCTTATGTGTCAGAAGGCTGAAACTGATAATCCAATATTTTGCATATTTCATATACTTTGAGCCAAAGTGAAATATAAATAAAAAGAATGCCGTGCCTTTTGCTGAAAAGTATCTCCATTTTCCCCTCTGTCTCATCTGTCATGTAGTGTGGCGGAGCCTCTTATTTCATATTTAATAATTTAGCAGGCTGCCTGCTCTTTTCATTTGCAGAAACTGTGAGAACAGACCTGCTCACCGCAGTCCACTCTGCTGAAATTCTTGTTTTTTTTTTTGTTTTTTTTTTTCTTGCGAAGATTCAGCCTTGCCACCTTTGTAGAAGTTAATGACTTTGTAAGGAGTGCAGAATTACATGGGAGGCATCTGCTGACCGGTAGAGACATTCTGATGCACGTGCCCGAGATGACTGGCAGAAGAATTAATCTGGGGAAAGAGCAACAACTGCTGGCAAAATGTCAAGTGGAAACACTGGGATATCTGTGATATATGCTCAGTCAGGCCTTGTTTTATTCTGTGATTCCAAATGCTTTTACAATCCCCCCCCCCCCCCATGTTTCAGGAGGAACTATGAAGAGGAATGTGCTTTGATTGAACAAAGCTGGATGTTTATAACCTTCCCCAGCCTGTGTGGCGTAAGGTCATGTGTAATGGCCACTGAGCGCAGTGCCGGTTGGAGATGAGCTGAACAGCATGTCAATGGAAGCAGCACGTCCATAGCCTCCCCATAACCCACAGCTACAAGGTCACCCATGACCCCGAGCTCCTCTGCAGTAAGCCGTCAGCATTGCGGATAGGGCACGCCTTCAGAAACCTGACAGACCCGTTTCTGTTAGAACTTACAAGCGTTCTAACGATCACTCTGTTGAGGATTAGAATATGTTTCATTGTGTAATGTAGACAGAAATCATCCTTGCATATATTAAAATTTAAATATATTTTATGATTGCATGATCCAATACAGCCTACCGTGGTCTGTGGGATGCATAAAAATGGTGAGGAGCAACCTTCAGTCAGGAAGACTGCTTGTATATGAACTGTATATGAATATACATACATATAAAGTTCATGCAATTTCAGTCCAGTTGCACCTGGTACGAGTCACTGTCTCATTTCTTGTGGATCTCTGCTTGTTCCTTGTTTCAAAAAAAATGTTTCTGTCATTGTGTGTCATCTGTTGTGGTAGATGTTACAACTGTTACGTGTGCGCTGCTCCACTGTGCCTTTTAAATCGCCCCTCGGGGACAAAGTTTTTTGAATATGAATTTGAATTAACTGGATAGTGTTTCAGTAACAACAGTGACCAAAGTGATACCTGCATTTAGATGTATATGCATTGCATTAATACACAGGGCTGGAAAATGTGGCACAAAGCAATCATCCAGTGTTTGTGATGCTTGTGTATGAGGCCAGTGTGTAGCGATTGTTCCTCAGGTGACTGAAAATGTGAATGCAGAATGTGATCCGATGATGTGCACAAGAAGAGTCTGTCCATAACTACACAGAGAGGAATGTTATAGCAGGGTTGCAGTGTGATGTTAAAGATGAATGCACAACTGAGTGTTCAGGCATGCTAAAACCATAAACACTGCTCTACAAAGACATGAAACAAGTAACATGGTCATTCCTCTCCACTTTCTAAAGAAGTGGCAGCCAGTGGCCTGGTGGTTAGCGATCGTAAGGTTGTGAGTTCGAATCCCAGGACTGCCAGTGGCACCACTGAGGTACCCTTGAGCAAGGTACTGTTCCCACAGTGTCCTCTGGAGCTCCCCGGGCGCAGTGTTTTCGGCTTCCCACTGCTTCACTCGAGTCAATGGGTAAACTGCCGAGAAAGAATTTTACTCTGTGTGATTTGATGTGTTAGTGCGTGACATAAACGGCTGCTTTGCACTTTTTACACTTTACAAGTGGGTGAGTGCCTGTGTGACACCTAGTGATCAGTACAGGTCTGATTGTAGGGGTCAATTTCTTGGCATGGTTTGCGTCCACTTGTCCCCTTACAGAAATGATCACTGTGAATCCCTGTGAATATTTTTTTTGACTGGAAACCATTCTCCTATGATAGTGGTCTCTGGGAGTTGTCTCTTCCAGGATGACTCTACCCACATCCTCAGTGCACAAGGAGTCACCGAATGGTTTCATAATTATGAAGATGACGTCACATGCTATGGCCTTTGCAAATCACCAAATGGGAAATTCAGGCACTAATTTTGGTGTAGCACTGGGTTAACACTGCCATCTTTCACGCAGCAGAAGGGGGACTGATGCCCTGCCTGGGCTTGCACACCATACTACACAAATAGTAGTCTTTGGGCAAGACTCCTAATTCTACATTGGCCTGTATTTGCAATGAGATTAATGGTAAGTCACTCCAGGTACGAGCATCTGCCAAATGTGTAAATGTCAGTGATGTTGGATTATTAGCTGTGGATCACAAAAGGCATCCCGAAGGTATTTGATGGTGACCTTAGGCTCATGTGCTGCAGCCCCCAGAACATCTCATTTTATTGGCAATGCTGTTCTAAAGAGATTATGGTGGTGTATAAACAATCAGGGCTCCCGTGTAAGCAAAGTTCCTGAATTGACCAATTAGAAATGCTATCTGGATACTTTTGGACACGTAATGCAAATAGATTCCTGAATGAGCGTCCATTTTTGCGGACCGTTTTCTCAGGTTAGATTTGATTTAACGTGTTCACTCCGGTGTGAGAAACCCATAAAACAGGCAGACTGGGTCTAATTTTCTGATGCCAAACCTCTGTGGGATAAGGTTAGCAGCATAGAGAATGGATATGACCTTAATGCTATTAGATTGTGAAACTGAAAAGTTGTGGATTTTTCATTTCAATATGACTTTGGTTGTAAGCCAATTATAAGTTTGACATTATAAAACCATGCAATGAAGCTTACGCTGTCTGGCATTATAGCCCGTTAATTTGCAAGGAAAGTTACAGTATCCTCTTGAGCTCAAATATAATATGAAACATGACAGTCCACTCAGGCATGATGGTACTTACCGCTGCAGTCTGCCATAAACTCTGGCTCAATCTAAGCACCAACAGCAGGCACTTCTTCTCCTCCTTCTTCTTCTTCTTCTTCTTTTTTTTTTTTTAAACCATATAAACCCAGTCTTTGTGGAGCAAAGCGTTTGATTTTCTGTAATGATAGTTGACATTACACCACGGCTCTGAGCGTCGCATAGCGTATGTGCTGGATGGACATATTTGCATTCGCCAAAGCCTCAGAGATGGGCTTGCTGTTCATTAAAACCTGCTGAAATCCACATGCCCACAGCACTCTAAACTTTCACCTGCTGGGACCTGTCAAAAGCACTTAGAATGCTGTGCCGTACACTTCACAGAGAATTATACATGGGGCCCCCCCTCATATAATGCAGAACGAACACTGTCAAACGAATGCAACCCTGAAGAACATTTGTAGACACAAAGAGGACAATGGAAAGTACTTTGCTTTGCTGGTTGCGGCAACTGACTGCAACATGTCTCTCATATTGTGAAATGCATTCATTCGCTTATTTATTGAATCATTTGTAGGGGCTGCTAACAGAGCGCACCGCGATGTACATTTGCTGACCCAGAAGTCGTTACCCAAGCCCGAACCTGAGTCCATATATATTACCAGGTGCTGCTGGACATTAAAAAGTGCAAAAGTGTAACAATGAAGGAGAGCGTCAGCATGCAATTGTGCTGAAAGTGGTATCTGATATGACCTCGCCTACCTGAAATTTTACCCGACGCAACGGCACTAGTACTGGTGTGTGTGTGTGTGTGTGTGTGTGTGTGTGTGTGTGTGTGTGTGTGTTGCAGCACACCCCACCCTGGCCTGACTTTGCATTGGCCAGCACTACTATAGCTGGCTACACATAATCTCCCTCCATTTGTTTGTGCGTCCCTGAGAGCATGATGGAGAGAAGAAGAAGAGCAGGTTGCTAAGTAACCATCTACTGTGAACACAGTTCAAACCAGGCCTGTATTTGAACAAATCAACAGAAGTAGATCTGCGTGCATTTCACATATAGCCTCACTCCGGATCAGTGCAATAATTAGCTTTTAGGGGGAGGAAGAAAACCTTGTAACTGCAAAAATACACTCTGACACACAATGCTTGAGGTTCATGGGTGTAATAAAAAAATAAAAAAAAAAGGGGCCTTGTAAGTCATTTTGGCCAGAGTGACCACAAAAGCCCTTAATGTGGGAATCAAACTCCGAACTGCCTGACTCATAATAACGTCAATTAGGACTGCTCAGAATTACATAATGTCTATCTATAAGCCTTTATTTTAATGTCTGCTCCATTCAGTATGGCTTAGTGGGTCTTCCCACTTATGGCTATAGCAAGTAGACTGATCTTCATCTTGTACTGCGGAGGAAAACTCCTCCCTTTGTTGGCTCATGCATTTAGATAAACAAACAAACAAACAAATACATACACAAGTACATTGTGTTTGAATCCATTGTAATATTTAAAAAAAAGCTCATTTAAATGCAATGTTAATTCTAAATGAGGAGTACCTAACATGTAATGAAGTCAAAATTGCAAGATACTAATTTGAAACATGGTGTATGATATTACATTAAAATGAGTAATTCATTTGGATTAGATATTTTGGATCAGATCAGACTCTTGCATTTTACGGATTCGAAGTTCAAAACGCTAACTGTGTTGTTTTATTGTCCGTATTTAATTTCCATTGTATTCTATTTCTATTGTCCATACGTCATATGCCCCAGTTCTTCAGTTATGTTTCTATACTTGGTGTATTTATTTTTCTAACTTTGGACTCTGTAATAGAATTGTTTTGAAATGTGAAAGGCCACGGTGCATTGAACTGCCTAATAAGTAATCATAATTGACTGCAATTGAGGTCAGACACAGTACAACTCTGCAAATAAATAAATGAATAAGCAAGCCAGCCCTATTTCTGTCACCTTTTTTGATAAGTTAATTTTAATAATTCCTCGCTATGATAGACTGATCTCGACGGTGGTAACTGAATCAGAACAGATTTTCCTCTCTCCACCTAATACCCCGAATTGAGAGTGAAAATGATATGGAAATAAATCACATTTGGTACTTGATCGGAACAAAGAGGGAGCTGCTCTGCCTTGAGTCAATTACTCATTATGCTCAGCTATTGACCTTTTTCCTACAGGAAGCGCTGTGACCATCTCTGTGTGGACTGTAATTGACAAGATGTCTCTACTGATTAAAAAAAAAAAATCCAATCGCTGTCTCAGTGTTTTCAGTTCGGTAGAGGTGAGGAGACCTTGGAAGACTGCAGGGCAGCCAAACATGCTACCTGTTTATGCATACCTCGTACATCCCGATTGTGTAAATAATTTATTTGATCCAAAGGTCAGTTGTAAATGGATTTTGAAATCATCAATGAGTGGCATTCCTAAGGGGAAATATACGAGCCAGATAATCTTGCTATATGTTCTTGCATACCTTCAGCTCCATAATTATAGGCACCCATGGAAAAGATGGGGAAAATATGAGAAAAAATATATTGTATTACTTGTAATTAAAGGTTTCTTCTTCTAAGAAAATAGACATAAAAACATTTTCACAGAAACACTTGGGTCAATTATTTAGCACCCCTAAAAATTCTTATGAGCAAACTGCAACTAAAGCATGTTACCATTTATTTATAGATATGTTTTTTTTGCTTTAAGTCCACTTGAGTGTCCAGGAAAGTCTAAGTAAGCACCCTTGAGTTCTTGTATCACTGGGGAATAAATATGTGGTGACACAGAGGCCAAATTCTAGTAGTCATATATTAGTGTGAGGAAGTTCAGAAAATACATAAATGAAATAAGACAAAAGTGATTTTTATAATGAAAGTAATGGCTGTAAAATAGCTACACACCCATTAAAGGTCCATATCAGGACATACGACAATAATTAGGAAGTTTGAAACAACCAGAATTGCCGCACGCCTGCCTGGAGGAGTAGGATTTTACCCCTATGCTAAGTGAGGAAGTCTTTGGACTTAATTAAACCTCACCTCCGTGCCAATACACTATTTAAAGACATACATTTTAATGAGTGCTACTGGAATGTTTACGAGACCAAAGTGGAGCTTTTTGGCCACAAACACAGGAGAGGCTTGTGTGAAAAGAAAGACAGTGATGAAGAAACTCATCCCCATTGTTTAGTGTGGTGGAGGATCTGCGATGTTTAGCGCCTCTTTTTCCTCCAGAGGTCCAAAAAAAAAAACCTTGTTCAAATGCATGGCATCATGAACTCCAGGAAATATCAGGAGACTTTCAGTGAAAATCTTTCTGGCTGTGCCAAAAAGTTAAACCTGGCTCATGGCTGGATCTACCAGCGGGACAATGATCCAAAACATACATCCAAATCCACACGAAATGGTTCTATGACCACAGAGTCAAGCTTTTGACACAAGTCTCCTGACTTAAGCCCCGCAGAAAACCTTTGGGGCAGCTGAAGAGAAGAGTGGAACCTGGAGGATCTGGAGAGACACTGTGCTAAGGAGTGGTATCAGACTGCTTGTTCTGTGTTCTTCAGTCTCATTCTGCATAAGAGCTGTTCTGCTGGCAAACAGGGGTTGATCTCTTACTTCAGTTAAAGGTTGGGGTTTTTAAAAAATATTTTTAGTGTGAGATTGAGGTTATTAAACACAAACACATTTTAATGACATTTTAACCAAGCTGAAGTGCCAAAAATGATGGAAATTATGGATACTATATATATATATATATATATATATATATATATCTCAGATATATCATTTACAGTAACCCCCCGCAAATGAATATGCAGCTTCAGTCGTTCGCGGATTTTTCTTAGAACCTAACTAATAAAAGTTAGTGGAAACCCCTGCAAATCCGCAGAACTGCAAACATTTAGTTTTGCTTTTTTCACGGTAATATATAGTTGGGTTTTTTTTTAAAATGCATTTTAGTGGTAAATTATTGAGTAAAATATAATTTATTGTTTTTGGAACATAAATATTAATGTAAATTAGCTAAATTCAACTGAATTTTCATATAAAATATAACTGTATACATTTTGTAATACTGTCGAGAGTTTTCGAGAGTGTGGGCGTGGTCGATGAGCGAGTGAGAGAGATGAGCGGGTTTAGTGCTGGTTCAAGGTTTAGGGGCGTGAGTTGTGGCCTGTTAAAGGAAAAACTTTTGTAAAAAGAAGCTGCTCAGTCGCTGTCCAGTATCTGCCTTAACCAGCGGGTCACTACAGTACGACTCCTCCTGAGGCGCCGCCCGATGATTTGTAAATCTCAACAAGTACCATTCATTATTAGTGATTACCCATACATTTTACTGTATTTGTATTACTGAAAATTACATTTAATTATTACTGTATTTACTCTGCTTATACCAAAGAAGACGACAGCGCATACCAAAGAAAATGCCCGTACATTAATTACAGTGCAGTCTATACAGGGGTAACATTGGTATTTATATTCTAGCACTGCGGGAGACAGCAGTTGAGTGTAAACTGTACAGTACGAATACGGGTTTACATTTACATTTTTAAAGGGTAATGTATTAAGAGTATTAAATGAAATTAAAGTGTTATGGGGGCATATTTAGAGGCATATATAGGGTTTACACAATAAAAAATAGGCATTGATAGGCTTTTTTTTTACCACATTATAAATTTGCATTTTTTCACAATTTGCGAGTGCTCTTGGAACGTAACACCCATGAGTTTCAGGGGTTTACTGTGTGTGTTTTTTTTTTTTTGTGTTCATATTTTATATTGCTCTTGTCTCTGTGTCTTTGCAGTCATTACATAAGCAATTTCCTCCAGGATCGATAAAGTTTTCTGGTTCTGATTCTGATTCTGATAATACTGTTATAGAATTACAAATTATATTAGTTTCTATTTCTCAAAAACCATGCAGCTGCTGACGAATCGAAGAGGAAATGAAATGAATACATTTCATTCTCTGAAACATACTTTGTCAGTTTTACGTAAAGACTGTATACATTTTTTTTTTACTGTCTTTTTTTATTGACTGTTTTTATTCCACTACTGTGTTCTGCTTCTGTCTGTGTCCCACTCCTATGTGCGTGTGCCTATACGCGCTTGCCAGTGCTGTGGGGGATTTAATCTCAAGCGGCCTTGTGGCTGATACTCTGTGACACAGATGCTTTATGCCACTTCAATATCCAAAACGGAATGTGTCCGATAATCTAATAATGCAGGTGATTTGCTTTGTATTACCGAACTGTTCTGGACAAGAAGCATCATCTGTCAAAGTAATGAAAACATGACAAGTCCCCACTGCATACATGCTCATCTGCCCTTCATTTGCCCCCGGTACCTCTGGCTGAACTCCGCCATGGCTAAGAATGATAAACACACACATCAACTGGAAATGATTTAACATTCTGCTAGAGCCACTCATTCATTCCTGTCTAAAGCTGGGACCGTGCGCATTAATGCTCAGTTGTGTGGCTGTCACTGGGGGCTCTGCTTCTTCACAACCTTTCCCCCCCACACAAATATAAATTCATGGCCCAGGGCAGTGGACTGTTTGATCAGGCAAAAGAAAAAAAAAATGGAAATGTATTTAAACCATCAGAAACCCCGATCTGTTAGCTTCTCACCATTCTGCTTCCACTAATCTTTCGACTGACTTTAGTCCAGGTGAGACGGCAGCTTGAGCCTGATATCTAAGCCTGTGCTTCCCTGCACGCAACGTCCGGAGCTACTTAGCGCAGCGGAGCTTAGCATTTAACAGCTTGTCACACTCTAGTCATGGCCAGCTAAAGGAAGAAAACAGCTGGATGTCACTGATGTGCTGGATGAGAATTAACTGTTCTGTTTGGACTCAGTTTATGCCGTGTCATGTTCATGCTTCTGCCATGCGATGGACTGGTGACGTGTCCAGGTTGTTTCCCTGCTTTTCTCTCCACGAGCGCTGGGCTAGGCTTCGGCACCCCCTGCGACCCTGGTTAGGATAAGCCGCGCCGAAAATGGACGGACAGATGCTCATCCTTTATCTGCCAAGGAAATAACGGTATACACCGACCATCAAGAGATTAGGGACACACAGCTTCTCCAAAATGTGTGTGTTTTTTTTTTTTTTTTAAACACAAATTAGTATTTTAGCAACTTTAGCAACTCATAATAACTTATTAAAGTCTTATCAGCAAATCAATACCACACATGTCAATATTCCAGGTATTACTTGACAGTATCTCCTTGAGAAAAGCAAGCTCCAAACTTTTACATGCCCTTGTTGGGATGTCAGCGCTCATCGGCACTCACACATTTCAAGTATTAAAAGTACCACTGGGGGGAAAAACATTTTCAGTATGTGCTTTGAACAAAGTGGAATATAGAACTGGGATTTAGACAATAATTATTTAGGAAGAACTGACCCTGCTTACCAGTGTTGTATGGATATAATGTTACAGTCAACTCAGTCTGGTTTGATAGATGATTCAGGGCTCATGGCTCAATACACTCACCATTTATTCTGCAAAGTAAAACTGAAAATAGTTCAATATTCCAACAATAGTTAGAACCAAATTTTTGTAAAAGTATGACGATTTTCTAATGAGACTAGAGCTGGAATCTGGAGGGGGTGGTTGTCCATATAGTATAAAAACATTATATGGACAAAAGTATTGGGATTTTTGGGCTTTTGGGCTAGGTCTCTTGCTTCCAGTGAAGTAAGAATGAACTGGAATGGAGATTGCAAGCCAGGCCTTCTCAACCAACATCAGTGCCTGACCTCATAAATGCTCCACAGAATGAATGGGCACAAACTCCCACAGAAACTCCAAAATCTTGTGGAAAGCCTTTCAAGAACAGTGGAAGCTGTTATATGTCCAAAGGGGGGCCAGCACCATATTAAATTCTATGTGTTTGAATACAGTGTCATTAAAGTCCCCGCCGGTGTGATAGTCCCAATATTTTTGTCCATATAGTATATAAACAATGCAGTTAGAGCAAATATTATAATGAACTGAATGCTTATTTTTCCCTGATTTATTGTCATTTGTCCACACTGCATAGTTATATATTTCTATTGCAATATCGTGATATGTTGACGCACTGTTTCCCCCTGACAAAGTAACTAATTCACTATGATGAACATAACTGCTTCAAATACACCAAACATATTAGAAAATAGCTGTTTATTTTCAAAAAATCTTACTAATGGATCAATCCATGCTTTGCCTTCGTATGCATTGCAAGCAATAAAGAGAAATCTGACTAAAATGCCTTATAACAGTATAATCAGTAGAAACAAATAGTCATGTAAAAAGAATTTATGAGTATTTCATACAGCTGATATCTCGGAAGTTGGTCAGAAGAGGAAACATTTATTTCAGAGTTCTCCACAATACCCAAAGTCATCGCTTAGAATTGTCCCATTTTCATCAGCAGCACACCTGATTTAACTGTATTATTTATCCAAAACAGGTACTATATTACAGTTAATCCTGGGTTTCTACATGAAGACTTTTGGAAACGGTTCAGCAAATGGCATTTATAAAATCACAACTTACTCGCTTTTTGTTATTTGTATTTATTACTGTGTTATGAGCAGATAAATGATAAGTGCCCAGATAAATTGCTTTTCAAATTTGATTTGAAAAGCAAAATTGTGCACAGTACCTCATAAAGGGTTTTGTTCCGAAATCCATTAAAGACCATTTTCGTAATGACCTACACTGTTTGCAGTGGGCCTTACATATATAAGAAAAAGCAACTCTAAATGATGATTAATATCACATTTATCGGAGAAATATCACACTGATTGATTTTCTTTTCAAACGTCTTCACGTCCAAAATATAAATCAGGAAGCACCTAGGAATGAAACTCTTCATATTTGCGCACACTCGGTCGGTTTACAATGGGACCAATCGCATGTAAAGAAACAAAAGTCTGACTACAGTTTTTCCATTACCTTTAGTGAGATGTTTTGCTTCTTGTGAAGCTTGCTCAACAGTTGCTATGAAAGGACATATTTGTGGACAGAGCATCTCTTGGTCAGTTTGAAAAGACTTTTGAGCTAAATACTGCTCTCACACTACATGTCCAAAAGTCTGTAGACACCTGCTCATCCATCCGTTCGTCTGAAATAAAGGGAATTAATAGGTTTCTGGATCACAGACACCACGCCAACTTACCCCAAATGTATTTGATGGTGCTCTATCATGCCAAAGAACACAATCCCATTGCTCCACAGCCCAGTGCTGGAAGGCTTTATACCTACCTAACCTTCACTTGGCAGCGGGCATAATTGAAGACCATCCTGTTCTAATGCCAGTGCTTTTCTGCAGAGGCTGCAAGTGTGTGCAATTGAGCCCAAGGGGGCACCTCAGCGTAGCTTAAATTCATTCATTAGAAGAAGTGCCTGGATCCTTTTGAACATGTAGAGTGGATAACCACGTGGCTAAATGACCGGCCATACTGTGGGACAGACAATGCTTGACCAGTTGCGATGTGCAGTTCTTGTGGCGTTCAGTTCGAGCTGTGAGAATGGGAGGCTGTCCAGCCACCAAAACCATCTGAGATGCCAACAGCAGGCATTAGAGATGCTGAGCTGAAAAAAGCTGCTCACGCACATGTTTGGAGTGCAAGATTTCAAACAGCCCACTGAATCACTTTGTAGAAGGATTTGAAAGGGGTCCGTGGGCAAGTTCCTAGTGTCTAGATTCTATTATGAACACTTCAGTCAACACACAGAGCCATCGGAGGCTGAAAACAACACAACCTACGAATTATATAGCTGAACATGTCTAAAAGAATTGGGGTTAACAAGAAAAGGTTTGGCGTGAATGCAAGTGACACGGCACAATAATACGCCTTTTTTTCCCCTTAATTTTTAGATTCATGTGTTTCACCAAGCGATATTATTGTGCTTAAAAATAAGTGGGATGGAAGCTGGGGTGTGACTTAAAATAGAAATAAGTGGCTGTGGTCTTAAAAGGCCAGGAAACTACAGTTTAATTGGCTAATCAAATAGGGCCCCAGTAAAAGCTGGACAGGGGGATTACAGTCAGAACCCAGTCACCCTGAGTGACAGCCAAGATTTCTAGTGTGTGAAGAGGAGTAATTGGAAAAAGGGCTGTGGAGTTGAGGGAAGGATTTTTCATCATCTGACCAAATGGCACTAAGAATCTCTCCAGCATGTCCTCCCTCATAAGAGTAACATCACTTTCTTTACAAAGTGAAAAAAGTCTGAGTTAATTTTGCAACTCCAACATGAGCACCCTTACAGATTAAAAGAGAGAGAGAGAGAGAGGGAGAGAGAGAGAGAGAGACTCACTTAATTCACTTTTATATCATACTTAATTATTAATTGAATATTATTTTCCAAGGCTTCTGATCTCTCGTAATGCATCAGAATCTTGAACTTCTATTTTAGGCATGTCAGTTATCACCATAGTTCCCATTAACGTTAACACTGATAGCTGCACCTCAGTGATTAGACCCAGATCAGCACCTGGAGAATCGAGGACTCGAGGACACTGTGAAGAGCTCTGTGGGAGAAATAAGATTTTCATTGCCTACACGCTGAATAAATAACTGTTAAAAAGCGAAAATGGCCACGGGGGGAAAAGCTTAGCTTTTATTTATTCATTGTCCTGCTCCATCAATGTCCATCTTGATGCTCCTTTTTACACTTTGTCCTGTCTTAGCAGAAACAAGACATGACAGGAGATGTGCTGAGAATATGAGAGTACCTGGACCACTGTTCTGTTTTGAGCCGTTTGAGCAAAGCTGTGCAAAATAGAAAGTAGAGGCAATATATTAGATTAGGTTTTTGCGTATATAATCATTTGCTTCAAGTTGTAATGCCTCACATTTGTAATGCCCTCGTCATGCTTTTCAAATACAAGATCATTTCCCATACATTCAAGGACTAAACATAGCGGCAGTTGTGCCAGGATGCTGTCTCGTAGACACCAGTTATTCAGATAAACCGGACTCGTACTAATGATCAAAAGTCACTTAAGTGTAAAAAGCTAATGAAGCATTACCATTAATCTTGCCTTCTATCAAAAGTCCTCACATGCATCTCTGGGGATGTTTTGGAACCTCTTGACATGCCGTTTCCTGTTCATTAACTGAGCAGCTGTTCATTCTAATGAGCCTAAAGGCAGTTTCTCATTGTGGTGACTTGCAGCTTTATCTTCAACACAACCTGCAACATTATCTACTTGGCCACATGATGAGGGGGTAGGATGCTCTTAAATGCCCTTTCTGAATTCAGTCCAACATGAAACCATGTGTGCAACACAAACCATGTGTATATACATACAGTATACATATATACTGTATATACACACACACTTCCCACACTTCCCACAGTAAAGTGTAGTATATAGTATATAATATATGGTATAAAGTATAGTATATCCCTAGAATGCAGACAAAACATGCTGACATTTGCAAAACATACCATTTTTAACACATGCATTTCAAACCACCAGTTCAACATAATTCAGTGTATATATATATATATTACATATTTAAGTAGATAATGTTTAGATAATGTACATGTATTTTATTCTGTAAAACTTTCAATACAAAAATATAAGAATGCTGCTCCAAAAATACCGACAGCATGCAATTTTTTTCCTCAATATGTCCAGTAAATCCATACTGAAGAACTAATTCACACAGATCTAGCTTTCTGGACTTCAGCATCAGCTGAGCTTTTACATCTAAATTCAACAAGCTCAATTTGCAAACCATATCAGAAATCTGATTACTTGCACATTTCATGACCACAGTGGAAATGATAGAATCATTTCACGACCCCCACTTTTACTCGCCGGCCGTAAATCCTGCTGGATTGAGGATGCTCCCATATGTAGGATGCTGGAAAGCATGGCGGGGAATTGCTCCCAGATGTATCACATTAAAATATGATAAACAACTATGCATTTCCAGATTACAATAAATAATTCACTGCCCTTCAGAGAGATGTGTGGCTGGGCAGATTATTTACTGCTGTGAAATTATTCTTTTGAAGCTCATGACAGAATGCACCATTCTTAATCTACAGGAAAAAAAAAAAAAAAAAGATGTTCATGTGTATGTGGCTGGTTATCCATCTTGGTGTTACTTATTACTAGGGCTCATACTCACACACACAGATATTATAAATGAAAATGAATGATTCTTTGCAGCATATGATCACTGATTCATATTTATAGATCACAGTTTTGGGTTTTTTTTCAGTCTTTAAATGTTTTCATTGCAGTCGTTCTAAAAGGTTCTTGACTTGGACACAGTTCTGAGAAAATCATTATTTGATAAAAGGTGGGTCGGGGTTGCACCAACAAGGATTAAACTGAGAGATTTGTTCATCTAGGTTGTGTTGCACCACTGTGAAATCTGTGATTAAAACCACCATGACGGATTTGTCCAATTGCGTGCTTTCTCTTATTATTGATACTTTTGTCCTTTTATATGGTTTCTTCCACCAAAAATGTTGGTGATTTGAATTTAAGCACTGTAAGTGTATTTAAGTATATACCTATATAAGTATATATAAATATATGTACATGTGTATGTATTAATGAACATACTCAAACCAGTCATGCACAGAATTATAGAGACGTTTAATGCAGAAACTTTAGCGACAAGCTAATGGCAATTTACTGTCACTTACTTCTGCAGAGCGTGTTAAGCTAGAAACTGTTATCAAAATTGGATACTTGGTGTATATTTAGTAAGTATTGCATTCATAAACACACAATTTGTAACTGTGAGTCTATGTGGTTTACAGAGTTCTTGATGTTTTGCTGACACGAGGTTTCCCTCCTGCAGTAATTTGATTTGAGCTCTAATATTGACCCTTCATGCAAAATCGTAAGTTTTCCGAATGAACAAATACATGCAACATATACAACTGTAACATTTTTTTTTCAGAGTCCTGTTTAAATTTAACTCCAACTCAAACGATAAAACTCAATTTAAAGTCTTGGAGCAGTTTACTTAGCTTATAACTATCGTTTAACTCTAACTTTGATTATTTTTGCTATAAGATGAATAAGTAAACCTCAGTTTCATCCAAATTTCAGCCTAAGGCCTATTGGTGCGACTCACCTACTATGGGTTTTCCACACCTTTACATCTCATATATAAACAGGGTTCTTCTACGCCATCACTCAGAACAATAGTGTACTTTAAAGAGTGTGAGTGTATTTTCATTTCATCCACACTGAGGCATTAACACAGCACTGAATACAGAATGACACTCCCAGTAGCAATATGTAATTTACCTCCGACCTTCCGTAAAAGCAAAACCTTCATTCGGAGGCACGTCAGTAGAGGCCCCCAGGACATTGTACACCATCCTCTTTTCTGGAGCTGCAGCACATCTCTGTGCATCTTAAGTAAAACAATTCCTGACTCAGAGTGCCTTAAGCAAATGTGTTTTAACTTCAGGAAACAAGCTGTTCTGTTCCGTCGCTCAGATCAGAAGATTAGGCAGCCAGTGCCTGAGGATTAGAGACTGTGCAACCTCAGCAGCTTCCTGTGCCCATACAGACCTAAAGAAGAATCCCTTACCTTTACTGCAGCGTCCACAGCCAACATCTAGGAGGGACCTCTGATGTGCCTGTGTAAGCATTCACAGCAGCTGGCTGATTGCAGATTGTAGATAATAAAAACGCATACAATCAGATGCATAATGCCTGATGCTGGCCATTCACATTCACCTCATGTCGCAGCGCATCGTAATATTCCCTTTTTTTTATCGGGAACGTCTTATTTACAAACTTCACTGGATTTATAATCTCTGCGACAAAAAAAAAAAAAAAAAGTTTTCAGAAAGAGCATTTCCGTCATTAGAACAGAATGGATTTTGGGAAAGGTAAGCTTAAAGGTGAAGGAAAACATAAAGGGTACTGTAATGCGAGGGGATTTCATTTCACACATTTTTTTTTGTATTTCTGTTGCATTTCTATGTTGTTCATAAAAGGTTCACATCGGGTATTTACAAATGATGCCATTGTTTATTCCTTATACACTTTAAAAAAAATGTTCTAATAGGTTGAAAAGTCTAGTAAATTCTGTCTCCAGTCTAACAACATAACCTTTAAATGCCCAATAAGTTCTATGCCTTAATCCTTGAAAGCCGAAAGAATAAACGCCTGTTTCTGCCAATTAATCTGTGCAGTAATTTAATAAAGCATATTTTGAAAGCTGTATTTACTGGATAGGTAGAGATTTACCAAAGACATTAATGCATAGATATTTATTTAGTATATGTCAGTAAGTCTCTTTTGAACGACCAAACACATGAATGGAAATATAAGTCACATCACTCATGTTGTACCAGTGCTCTGATTAAAACAATAATAAGCACTTACCGCTCTGATTTGTGCTCTGCATGAGCTTGCACACTCACCCCGGAAAGATCTCGATGCTCAAAAATAACCACAACCTCGTCTAGGAGCAGATATAAACGAGTTAAAGGGAACATCGGCACATACACATTTGGTACAAAGACACTTGAAGAAATGAGAGTTTTTTATAGCACGTACTTGTCTATTACCTGGAAATAAAAGTGCAGTAACAGGAGGCTGGTGGTTTTGCTGGGGTATTACTGAATGTCTCCCATTTGCCATCCTGTTTAAACATGCGACATCTTGTTATTTTGAAATATTATCCAGATTTTGCAATGTCCTTATCCAGCTGTATTCCTACAGTATGGTGTGTGGCATCTCAGTGTTGTGTCGTTAGACTGTCTTGGTACTGATCACCCTATCACTTATGTGAATATCCATACTTCCATTATCTTACAGGGGCCAATTTGGGAGTGAGGGTTGCTGGAGCCTCCCCCGGTGCTCACTGAGTGCAAGGTGTAGAAAGACATTGGGCAGGTCACCACACAAACCCATTCACACACACACACACACACACACACACACACATACATACACATTCACACACAAGGGCAATTTAGCATCTCCAATCCACCTGCATAGCTTTGAAATGTGGGAGGAAACCAGAGCACCTGGTAGAAATCCACATAGACTAAACATGCAAGCTCCACACAGAATGGATCCTGAAAAATCAAGCCTAGGACCCTCTTGCTGTGATTTGAGAGTGCTCTACCCACTGTGCTTCTTTTGAGTTTGTACTCACACTTCCCTAAAACCTGCTGGGCATCTTAGCTGCTCTAATACTTTCCATTGTATGACTAAAAAATGAATAATTACATTATTTTATTCTTTTCATATTGAATCATTTTAGTAATTTGTTCCACACACACCTGGTCGATACGCAGAACATAAGAGACGGTACAGAATATTGCAAACATTATATTTCAAACATTATAGGCTTCTTGCACCTTAAAGAAGGCTAGACATCTTATTTACAAAAAAATTGTTCACTGAAGAGCCATCCTTTGAGGAGTCTTTAGGGAACATTGTTTCTCTTTAACAACTTTACATTTAAGAGTTTAGATTAGTCATAGCCATGAGTATAAATAAATACTGAAAGCCCACCACTTTTTTGTGTGTTAAACCAGTAGCTATGTGTGACACAATTACTGTTACATCACTTAGTGCTGGAAAGAAACCGCAATGTTCTCTGTATGGCCTCCCCCTCTGTAGCAAATGAGAACAAAATCAGTTTCAATCCCCATGACTCTCGCAGGCACGGACATGCTACAGCCCTTAGCACATAGTTCAACACTCCTACCTCTGTTCCCCATGGACATGGTCCCCTCGTATTAAAGGGATAAAATCAGTCTGTACAGTAGATCTCTGTTCTTCCCAGCGCTCTGTGGAACTAGAGGCTGCAGGCGCGCTGCTGCTTCAAAATCACACCGGGAACAAACGCTCAACAAAGGAAGCAAAACAATTCATTGCCATACCCAGTTTCACTTACACTTTTTTGTTCTCTTGCAGGCCTCCGCTTTCCGCCTTTGGAAGCTAAACTGTTTTCATCCGAAGAAATATTGAAATGGAGTATGAATTAATACCGTCTCATTAAAACGGGTGTAAATACTTTGTTTGCGCAATGGGCAACTTGTTTATGCTGCGTAAGTTTCATTTGGTAAATTAATTAACTTAATCAGTCATTCGGAGATTGAACTTCCAATGTGTACTTCACTTAATCAAAACCTTTTATGCCACCGTTCGAGTTTATTTTCAACTGGCAACAGCTAAATTGGCGGGGAAAAATGGGGAATACAAAAGTCTGCAAAGAGATTAGGACCCCAAGCCATGTGCGTGTAGTGCTGCATGATAATAGCCATGGCGGCGCTTATAATACATCATAATGCTGATTTTTTTCTTTCTTTCTTTTTTTTTCCTTGTTTGGGTATTCAAGTCATTTGTTTGAGTGACTGGTACTTCGAAAACAGTGTTAGGGTGTCGCGTACGTAATTATCCGGTCGTGTGGCACTTGTTAGTAAAATACTCCGCAATGACATATGCTAATGAGCGCCGAGGCCTAAACACAGGAGTTAAATACGTCCTCCGCACACTCATTATTCTCAAAGTGTGGCTAGACGCTGATATCTGGCTAGACAGTCGTTCAAGACGTGACAAATCACAGGGCATGGGTGCACCGTGTCATTTTGTCTGAATGGGGACGCTGCCGAGAGAAGAGGTTTTGGCGACAGCGCGCTCTTCGAGATTATTCCCTAAAAGAGTTCCTTGGCACAACATCCTTAGTCATTCGAGTTCAGCGAGGGAATAATACCATAAATAGATCAATATTCTGTGTGTGCCAGACCAAAAGTTTGCCACTTTCCCCTCGCAGCCCCTGCCAGGATAAGAAGAAGGCGCCACCAGCCATACAATCTTCAAGTACAAATACTGCTAAGCCGTTAAGCTGGTGATTGGTGTGGGAACACAGTATGTAAGCGAATGACTTTGAGGGAGAGGGAAGGGGCCTGCTGATTTCTCAATTATACTTCCTCCCCCAGCCTCGCCAAAACAAAGCGCTCAACCACGCCGCTGACAGTCAACAGGACCTGAGTAGTCCTTGCCCAAAGGCGCAGAAGTTCAACAAACACGGCTAATTGTTCCGTTGGCACTTTCACGCCACATACAGACCAAAGGAGGGTTTCTCCATATGTCAGTAAGGCATTGTGAAAATTAATGATCTATTCATTAATTTTCACAAGTAAACAAAAAACACGACTCAGACAACGGAAAGAAGGATTTACTTTACATTCAGATGTGGCCAACAAAACATAAGCAAGCAGCTCACATCCACTCTTTAATTAAAGGGGCTAAAGGGTTCTTTGGTGCCATAGTAGAACTACTTTTGGTTTTAAAGCATAGTCAGACTTCTCGTCCAGTTCTAACCATTGTCTGTGTAATTACAGTTAAATTTCCATGTAAAAGTGTGAAAATGGGTTGTAGTCATACATAGATTAAAGTATTTGTCCTTTATACACCATGACCCAGCATGGTCTTATTATGGCCCTGACCTAAAGGAACAAGTGTTTTTTTTGTTGTTTTATTTTCTAAACTGAAACATTTTTTCCATTTCTTCAATGGCCCTTAGTCTATGGTATCACCCTTTTTGCGTCTTTTTGTGTATAAATCAAAGGAACAATATAATGTGACATTTTTCTTCATATGTCAATAAGAAATCAGTAGAAAAATATTGGTCAACCTAACAATATCCACCTTGATTTTATGAGTAGATGTTCTGCACAGACATTTATTTTGCATTATATATATGGTGACAATATATGTAAATATATATGTAGAGTAAACCCCAGCTTATTCGTGGTTCAGCATTCGCAATTTTTTTCTTAGAACTAAACTAATAATTGTTTGCAGAAACTGCAGATATCTTCTGTGCTTTTTTTTTTTTTTTTTTTTTTTTTTTTTTCTTTTTTCGTGGGAACAGACGATTGGTCATGGGGTTTAGTTATAAATTAT
>JBBIGA010000032.1:5939643-5949643 GCA_037576975.1 Alestes dentex
TCAGGACACATTTCACTGCGTGTTGTACCTGTATGACTATGCATGTGACAAATAAAGAATCTTGAATCTTGAATCTAATGAGAAAGAATTTAAAGAATAAAGACGAGAAGTTTTGAGATTTTTATTCACAATATATACATGGACAGTGCTTAGCTCCGGTGCCATCCAGTTTACACTACGTAATGTATTCAAGTAAATAATGAGACAATCAGCTTGATTTTAATAGATGCATATGTTTAAAGCGATGCTGACCATCAAAGATGGAGAAACGTCTCAGTGCATCAGCCAATTTATCTCAAGCAAGAACAGCATGACTGTGTGAAAATAATGAGCAAATGCATAGATCCATAAAAGATACATCGAAGATTTTATTTTTTTTCCCTCCAACCTGAATGTTGACACAATATGGACAGTAAATAATTAGCTAATCAGTGTTTTAAACAAAGACGTGAGGGAAAGTGAGTATACGCTGCTTGGTAAAGCATCTGTTGTACTTGGTATCCGAGATGCCTCCATGCATAAAATGAGGATGGCAATACAAATAAATAGAATAGAAATAAACAACCCTCCAAACTTGCAATTATTCACACTCGCAAGGCGAGGGTCAGAAACTCCACTTCGCGCAGTGTCGAATAATTAAGAAAGTTGCTTTCCTGAATCCAGCAGTTGGATCTCTTTTAATCTCGGATTCTCTGCGAACTAGAAAGACAGTGGTGCAAATCATTTGCTTGTTTTACATCACATCACATGTCAACTATAATGATGGAGGCCCACGCAAAGATTCCAGCGGACAAGAAAGCGGCGAGCGTATGTCTCGGTAAACCTACGAGAGCAGCAGTCTGTGAAGCAAAACAGCTTTCACTTTCATGATCCCCCCTCCCTCTCTCCTTTTTTTTCCTTTCTTTCTTTTTTCTTTCTTTTCTTTCTTTTTGAAAAGTTTCAAGTAAATTTCTCCATTAGAATGGCAGCATGAGGCATAGTTCTGTGTGCCTTGAGCCGTTTGAAGATAGTACTTTTCTGTTTAATGTTAGAAATGCATCTCTTTTGTGAGGAATGTTGATGCAGAAAGATGGATTTAAAGGGTATCTGAGTCTGAAACCCCCAGTCAGGGCATTTAGCTTTGTTTCTTTCTTTATTTTATCTTTTGAATCATCTTGTTCCCCAAAATCCCATAAAAAAAAAGCTATATGTAAGGTTTAACTATGAAAAACTGAGAATGTTACTGGACAGATGAAATTTGACTCTTTTTTACTTTTCAGCAGTGAATGGTTTGAATGGTATACCTTCATTATAAAATAAAAACAAAGGTGTCTTATGGAACCGAAAAGGGTTCTTTGGAGCAATAGAAGAACCACCTTTGATTCCATGCAGAACATTCCATTGGATGTTTTTTTGAAGAATGAGATTTGCAAGTGGAAATAACTTTTTTAAAGAACCTGTGTAAAAAAAGTGTATGTAAAGTGACTGTCATACGTGAACACACCACAGCACACAGTGTGAACAGCAAGAAATTCTTCCTCTGCATTTAACTCAATTCACCAAGTGAAGCAGCGGCACCCAGGAACACAGCGCCTGGGGAGCAGTGTGTGGGGACGGTACCTTGCTTAAGGGTACCTCAGTGGTGCCACTAGCAGTCATGGGATGATGTAAAGTTTAATATTTTCTCCAGCCCTATACTCTAGCCAACACTCTAGCCATTTAGAGTGTTATAAGAACTTTTCCAATTGATTCACATCCCTGTGTCATATTCCAATGTCATTTCAGTTCACTCCTACACTAACCATGTCTTTTGGTATCATAAATCTGGGTTAGGCTGCAACAGCATAAAATAGCATCAGCAGGATGAACCAGCAGGATGACCATTTTACAAATTTCACTTCCTATACCATTTTGCGAACAATTGAGCCCAAAACATAAGCATTATTAAGTCGTATCAAGCTCGTGTAGCTGTGAAAAGTCATTAGCTTCATAAAGTAATGGACATTAAATGTGCAGTTGCACTTTAGGCACAATATTACTTTATTTCAGAAGGTTATTAATCAAATAAAGTGCACAATGATTACTTCTGCTTCATACCACTCAGACCTGGGCTCCTTGAAATGATCTGAGCACAGTGGTGATTCTTAAAGGGTACAGCAAGCACTGCACTCAGCACTCTACACAATTTCAGATGGTATCATAAAAACAGTGCTTCTTAGTTTCCATAAATGGACCGACTGGACTGAGGAGTGTACCAAAACAACTTACATCAAACTGTGTTGTCTAAAAATAGTGTGTCAAATTGTGTATGGGCATGATATAAGCCCTTTAAACCAATCGAGTGTCCATAAGAAAGAGTGAGAGAGAAGATCAGTCGTGTTGTGTTCAGTGTTCAAAGCCCTCACAGGTTTGATGGAAAGCATTCTGTTGCAAGCAACCCCATTTATGTTGCCAAAATCAAGCCCCCCACTTTCTTATCTTTTGACCAGTTTGACTCAACAAGAGCCATTCAGAGTGGGACGTAAGCGCTTGATTCTATTGAACATGACATGTGAACAGACAGTGATACTGTTTGCGCAAAAAAGCAGCATTTGAATGATGTAGTTTCTGCACAGCTTGAATATGCTTTCCTTACTCCTCCTTTAAACCCCCTCTTCCTTCTTTTTGAAATCACAGTGCACAGTTACCACGCCTTTGTGAGAAGTGCTGAGTGAAATGAAGGAAATTCCATTCTGTTTGAGTGTAACACTAAATGACAAAAGGATAAAGAGGCTTCAACACTAGTTTGACGAATAGGGGAGATTACCAGTGGGAGAACATTCTTAGAGATGGCAGTTCTTCACAGCCCACTTGACTTAAGCTGTCATGATACGATCAGAGATTTCTCACTGACCTAAGTTTCTCATAATCCATCACTCAAAAGAAGGAATGCCATACGTGCAGGAAAAAAAAAATACACACAAATTGATGCAGTATTTATATCCCAGCAGGGACGGGATTTGCCCCGAAATCCCACACCGGTGCACCGGTGTGTGGTGCTTTCAAGCTGTGGCATCACAGTGTGAGCCAAGATGTGAGTCTGAAAGCTCTTGGGATCATTATTTGACTGCGATATTAGTCCTATTTATTCTTCCAAGCTAATTCAAACTATTTAGTGGTACCTTAATCCTATTCCTGGCGACGCACAGCACTGCACACTATTCATTCCCCCAACACACCTGAATCACATCTTGAACGACTCCATGCGCAGTTGATAAGCTTGGTCCAGTGCCAGTCCTAGCCTTCCTGAGGCCCTATAAAACACTTGGCAACCTCCACCCTCCTAATGTTAAACCACATGTCGACATTCTCTACCAAAGTAATGCTCCCCAAATATGCTCCCAAAACACTTTTATTTCATTTTAAACTTAAGTTTAAAACATTACCCTAAAAATTGCAAAGGTAAACCCGTATCTGTACTGTACAGTGTACACTGAACTGTTGTCTCCTGCCTTGCTAGAATGTAAAATACCGATGTTACTCCTATATAGACTGTACTGTAATTCTCTATCTGAGATAGCTCCATGCGGGAAACTGTTATGATGCGGGAATGCTGGACTGCAGCTGCCAAAGATGCATCACAGGGCAGCAGCCAATATACGGTTGCTTTGTGTTCACTCGATAGTTCTAAAAAATGTATACAGTTATATTTTATGTGGGAATTTATCTGAATTTACCCTAATATTAATGTTACAAAAGTTGCTGATCATATTTTTCTTAATAATTTAGCACTGAATTGCATGAAAATGTATATATTGGCATGAAAAAAGCAAAAACGAAATGCGGAGGATATTTGCGGTTGCCGCAAATTTGGGGGGGTTTCAGTGAACAATTATAAGTTCTAAGAAAATAACTACCAACCTTGGTCCCCATGGAGGAGCTGGGCAATCTGACCTGTTCCTATGAAAGTCGTCAATGAATTCCTGCCTTAACACCTCTCTTCCTGGAACCCATCTCCTCTCCTCGGGACTGTACCCCTCCCAGTCCACCAGGTACTGGAGGCCCCCTCAACATCTCAGAGAATCCAGCTGACCCAGTACGCCAGGGCTCCCTCGACCTCAATCACCGCGGGGAGTGTGGGTTCCAACTCCCCTCCATCCAATGGGCCCGCTACTGCGGGTCTGAGGAGATTCACTTGTCTCACGATCTTAAATGGCCCCAACTTACATGAGGGCAACTTCATTTGGAGGTCCTATGTGGAGAGCCAGACCCTATCGCTTGCCCGGTAAACCAGCACCTCCCTCCAACGCCGATCCGCAAAGCTCTTGAATCACCCCACCGCCCTACTGATGGATGTGTGTGCCCTCTCCCACACCTGCTCTGCCCTGCGGAACCAATTATCTACCACTGACACGTCTGAGGTCTCTCCATCCCAGGGACAGAGTGGGGGTTGACGCCCAAGCACACACTCAAGGGGTGTTAGGCCGGTTGCAGAGTGACACAAAGAGTTCTGGGCGTACTCTGCCCAGCCAAGGAACTCCGTCTAGTGGTGCTGTCGCCCATGGCAGTAAGCCCGGAGGAAGTGACTGAGTTCCTGCACCCAGTTTTTTAAAGAAAGCAGCCCAAACACAGGAAATAAATTGGGGACTTTGGTCAGAGAGGATGTCCTCCAGGATGCCATAGTGCAAGAACACGGCATGGAAGAGCGCCTCAGCTACTTAGAGGGATGTGTAAGGAAGCAAATGGAGACCATGGCCTCTGCGATACCGGTAGGGGCATTATTTTACCGGCAGGTAACTGACGAGGTGTCTTTGACATGGCGCAGACGGTACAAGACCTGATGGTCTTTTCCACATCTGCCCGCAAAGAAGGCCACCAGTACTTCTGACTAAGCACCTCAACAGTTCGGTGGACCCCGGGGTGCCCAATAGCAGGCGTGTTGTGCGGCAAAGAATGCACACATAGGACAAACCTCACAACCCTACTCAGCACTCCTAGGCAGGACTGGGGTGAACACGCACTGATTCTGAGGCTCGGCTGGGCTTTTATACACACACGCACTCAGGCAGACAGCCAATCACACGACACGGACAATAACTCAATCACTTTACTTAAACACAAGACAGGTATGGTTTATGTAAAGGTTTATGTACACTGGTCTCGTGCAGGAGTGTAAATGAGAGAGAAGGCTACTGGCATCGCTGACTTTCATGTTCGCTACCTGAGGTCTCTCCGGTGGATGTGGAGAGCCTCTTCAGCCAGTCAAGTTGGGTGAAGCTGGGAGAGGTCTCTGGATCTAATAATAGTGTGTGACTGTGTGCTTCCCCTGTTTCTCTCTCTCTCTCTCTCTCTCTCTCTCTCTCTCTCTCTCTCTCTCTCTCTCTCATCTATAGGCTTGAACGGGAGAGCCGCATATCACTAAGAAAGCTCCACGAAGCGTGGAGTGTTGGAATCGGGACGTCTAGAGAGGTCACCTGGAGTTAAGGAGAGAGAGCCCCCTCATGGTTCTGGGGCTACCCTAGATAAAGATACATAACCCTGTGCTGGATTGGGGTGCTGCGAGGATAACGCAATGGGGTCCAAACTGTAGCTCCCATTGTCAGACCAATTGTTTGGGGACCACCTCAATTGAGAGCCCTATGGTGGAGGTCCCGGTCCAAATCCCCTCACATTACCACGATCTAGCAGAGGTTTTCAGTGCATATAGGGCTGCCTGCCTCCCTCCGCACCGACTGTGGGACTGTGCTATCAATCTCCTGCCAGGTAAAGAGCCGCCTCGCTCACACGTTTATCCTCTTCCAGAGAATGAGACAAAGGTGATGGAAGATTACAACGCCGAGGCGCTCTGGCAGGGGTACATACGCCGGTCCCACTTACCTGCGTCAGCCAGTTTCTTCTTTATTGAGAAGAAGGGCCTTAGACCATGCATTAACTATCGTGGGCTCAATGCGGTCACCGTTAAGTATCCACATCCTCTCCCTCTCGTTCCCCCGGCCATCGAGCAGCTCCATAGGGCGAGCATATTTTCAAAGCTCGACCTACGAAGCGCATATACCCTTGTGCGCATTAGGGCAGGCAATGAGTGGAAAACCGCATTTAGCACCACGTCTGGCCATTACCATTATTTGGTAATGCCAAATGGCCTGGCAAATGCTCCATCCATATTCTGAGATTGGTTACAGAAATTTCTAATAGTTTATTTGCATGACATACTCATGTATTCAAAGAACTTCGCCGAGCATGTCACTCATGTTCACACAGTCCTTCGTCGTCAGCTCGCACACAAGCTATATGTCATATACAGAATGAGTGGGTACAAATTCACACAGAAACACTCAAAAACATATGGAAAGCCTTCCAAGAAGAATGGAAGCTGTTATAGCTGCAAAGGGAAGACCAACTCCATATTAAAGTTTACGTATTTGAATTCAATGTCAAGAAAATCCCTGTGGGTGTAATGGTAAACACCCACGTCCCAATACTTTTGTCCATATAGTGTGTGGACAGTGTGTAGTATATATTTAGTCCTTATATGTATATATGCCTAGGATTAATTGGTATTGGTAGAATCAGGTGTGTTGAATAAATGAATGAATACTTGAAACGTTGCAGTGTGGTGGGTTGCCAAATTTGCAGTGATTTACCAAAAAAAATACTAAAGAACCATCTTTCTTCTATGGCATTGCTCTGAAATCTCCTTTTTGGAACCTTTACATTTTTCAAAGTGTATGCAAAAATGATCCTTCCATGCTGGAACAGTTTTTCTGCTTGCTTCCAGACTCCTAAATTATGATCCTTCATGGCTAGCAATAATCATTAGCTTCTAAATAAATGTGTTCATTAAAGGTGGAAGGTGGGACATTTTTTTTGTTCAAAAAGCATGAAGAGTAGTCAGAACCATTACATAAGAATAACCATCTAACATTTATCATCACATTTCTACTTGCTGATTCTGAATGCATGTTTTTTTTTTTTAGAAATTCCTCACCTGGTCTACTCCTCATAAAATTGTAAAAAAGGAAAAAAAGCCATTTTATGATTTCAGCAGCATTATGGCATATCCTGGGGAAGCTTGTATACTCTTTACACCTTTGAGATGCATGTATTGTACACATGTACTGATGTAAGTGTAAGTGCATGTGAGAAAACAGGAGAATAAAGAAAAGACAGAGTGCTGCAAAATTGCAGGCTTAAGGTATAAGGCACTGCATAATAATATGGAGAGTTGTTACTTTCTATCCTTAGTACTGCATACATTGACCTGGGATAGACTGACTGAAAATGTTAAACAGATTCCTAAAAGCCTAGCAATGCCACACCTTTCCTTTATTTTCCTTCAACCTCTTACTGTCGACATAAGAGTACAGAAGGAACAGTTTTGTATGGTTTTATATAGTATGTGAAATTTTATTATGCAGCATTTTGGAGCATTTCTATTGGTAAGTTTGTTAAGAAATTTTGACAATGATTACAAATGACAAGGTTTGCAATGATGCATTATATTAAGAAATGGCGAACATGATTGCAATTATTCAACAGAACCAAGAGAAAGTTCATATCGGGGTTTAGAATGGGCGCAACTTTTATAAATGTTGTACCCTGCTAACAGACCACTCTGGGTTCTGCTGGGTTATGCAGAATTGGGCCATACGGGAGATGATGATGTGACTGAGGAGAGTGCGGGCTATTTTTGGAGACTCTTACCCGGCATTGCTGAAGACAGATTCACAATGATTCCGAATTTAAAAGAAAAGGTGTTTTTGATTTTACTAGACAGGAAATGTCACATTTCGAAGACAGAACCGGTTAGCTAATTGGTTCAGTTTGTCTGTAGGGAATCAAAGGGCAGTCAAAAATGACCTAATTTTAATACCTGAGTTTGAGAAAGCCATCCCTGGTGTGGGCGATAGGAATGTCCAGGGGTGAAGTTTCGGAGGAGCCTTCTGTGTGTGGTAGATATCTAAGCGACTTTGCTTGTAGCGAGGGCCATGGAAAATATGTTGGTGCCAAGGTGCGGAAAGATTAGTCCAGAGAGCTGCAGCTCGATCCCCTGTGGACCGGGCAGTGACTTCAGGGCTACTTTTTTTTTGGGTCATTTGCATGGGCGAGAAGAACAACTCCTCTCTGAAAGACTTCCATGTCGGTAATATTCATCAGAGGTTCTAACGGAAAAAGAATGGAAGCGCTCAGTAAATATAGCGGCTTTGCGTTTCTTGTTGAATATGTAAAGCATATTCATAGAAACCTTAAAACTGACAATGCTACACTTTTCCTTTATTAAGAGAAGCTACAGGGATGCCGCTCCACTGATTTATTTAATGAAACACTCAAGTGGCTCAAGGGCTCCGAAGGCGCCAAATGAATAAGGCGTGTGCCAGTGCTTCGAAAGTCAGATATATCAATGCAATTAACGAGACCAAACTGCCCTTTCTGTATTCAGATTCAGACCACAGAAATGTTCCCCAGCAGAACTCTTTGGGAAGTGAAAGATTATTATGCATCAAGGATATTTGCTAAAACTCAACCCATAACAGCTCATTGCTTCTTATTCACGGCGCTGCCTCTCTCCTCCACTAGTTAGATGTCATGGGGGAATCATTATCAGGACTGACTCTTCATTTGGCATCGGAAGCTTTCAGGGATCAGTGGCTTTAAAACTGGTCAAGGGACTTTTTTTTTTCACTCTGTGCAAAGTGGCTGCATGTGACGGCGCTTTCACGTTGGAGAAGATATGAAAAGCCAGCTCCGGAGAGCTCCTCATGTCATCACTGCATCCTCATCTTGAACAGCGCGGCGGCCCCAAGAGCTCCCGTTCCACTAGGAAACTTCAGCCGATCAAAATTAAAAATTTTTTAATCATCACGGACCAAAACAAGGTAACATTTGTTCTGGCATAATAAGTTACACACAGACACATACGGCAGCACCGAGGCCCGAGAGTGCTCTCCCGCGGACTTCTAAGAGATTCATTAAGTAGATGGTCCTCATTCAACTCTACGCTTCACCAATTTTGAGCTTGGTCTTCAAAAAAATCTTGACAACACATAAAAAGGCTCGCTTTGAAAGTCCAGTCGTCCCGGGCTTCCCTCTGTGGCTGAGCCTAATTAACAGAAGCTGGAGGAACCTATTGAAAATAAGGTGCTATAGGAGTTTCAGAAGACATTAATTGCAGAAATTGCTGGTCAAAGCGAGTAAAAGCAGGCAGGGTTTTTAGCTCAGAACAGTAGTTACATCTGGGCATTACACTGAAAGCCCTGACACCATTTGTACTTCAATAATCCACTTAAACTGACTTAATTGTTGACTCATGCATCTGTTTTCTCACACCTAGACTATTGTAATGTACTTTTCACAGGATTACCCCAAAACAATAGACAGAACTTGTTCAAAATGCACCAGCAAGAGCACATACACACACTAGAAGCCCTGAGCATATTACCCTTATTCTAACAAGACTATACTGATTACTTTTGTCTTTTAGAATTTAATTTAATACAATTTTATTAGTATGCAAAGCTTTAAATGGGAAAGCATCTTCATTTCTTTCAGAGAATATGACAGAATATGTTCCAAATAGGTTCTTAAGATATTTTAGTGCTGGCTTGTTAAATGTTCCAAAAGTAAAACACAAAAAATATGGAGAAGCAGCTTCTGCTTTTATGCACCAAAGATCTGGAACAACCTGCCCTTAGATATTTGTCAGCCTTCTTCTCTCAGTGTATTTAAATAGCATACTTTTTTCACCCTAGCTTTTATTTAGCTTTTGCTGGTTATATGCATGTAGTTTCAGATTCCCTTTTCTCCTCTTTTATATGTATTTCTGTTTTTCTTTGTATGATCTGCTTTGATCTGTGATGTATTTGCATTCCCTTTAAAGCAATTTGAGTTGCATTCAGATGTCTGAAAGGTGCAAGATAAATACAGATGATGGTGATTATTATTATCATATTATTATTCATTCATTCATTCAGCTTAATCCTTACGCATGTATCCGGAGTCTATCTTGGGGTCTACGGGCACGAGGCAGGGACTGGGTGGGGTG
>JBBIGA010000032.1:5957428-5972972 GCA_037576975.1 Alestes dentex
ACACACATATATACATACACACACACACACACACACACACACACACACACACACACACACACACACACACACACACAAACAAATATTTCTCTTTATTTGCATCTCCTTAAAGGCTCCTTAGCACAGTGCTATGCAATGAAAGAGGCATTCTTGGAGAGGGACTATCAGAAAGTGAGCTGTTTACATTTTTGCCAAACGTGAGAAGGACGAAGCAAGGGGAGCCAAGAAAAAAGAGTCACGATCTCATCAACATTCCACAGAGCTGGCCGGTCATATGACTGATAAGCGAGTTTGGAATAATTGGCAAAGATTACTTTTTATTTAAGCAATCATTATCTGTGCTGCCTGTCTGCTGAGTTTTAATTGTGATCATTTTCTCCAACAAAAATATCACTGACTTTTATATCAGCTATCAGGCATGGCAAGATCGGAATAACATTAGGGTGTCCGACATGGGGCACAGAAGAGGAAAAGCCTTGGGATCATGAAAATTTAATTAATCGTGGACTGGGAGCGTGTAGTGAAAAGTGTGCATCTCAAGTAATTGTTATTCTCATGCTCTAATAGTGGTCTGGTAGAATCGTGAAAAGGGACTGTCTTTATCACGAAAGAACAAAAAAAAAAAAAATCAATCCAGTGCCAATTTGTCACAGAACAGACCTCGGAACACACATTTATTAGGCAAATCAGATGTAATGTATGATTGCTCTGATGATTCCAGGCCCTGGGTGAGTGCCTAAGGTGGCGAGCATATGAGTGATATTAAGGCACTTGTAAATCATCCGAGTCATCTTCACCCTCACCTCAGCTGAAATATGCACATCTCCGAAGGCCACCACGGCGCAGGCGAGAGCTAAATCAGTCCGTAGTTGCTTTTGGTAAACAGGTCTGAAAGTAAACACTTCAGATTTTTGAACAGAAGCCAGGGTAAGTAGAACTACCAGAGCCACAGTGCTTGCGGAATTTGTCTTGGCACGGTCGTCGTGCCTGCGGGAATCATGAAAAATATTTGTCATTTGCTCCTTTTTTTTTTTCACATCTGGGCAATACATTGCTTTTGTTAAAGTGAGAAACCTGCAAGAATTGGAAATCAAATATATATCTTAAGAGTCACGTCCTCAAGCTTGGCAAGCCTTTTGGCACCCCTGATCGCTTATAGTGATCTTTTGGTTTTTAGCATTGAGGTTATGATGAGTGCCCTGACAGGCTTTATGCCAGGTTTTCAGAAAGAACATTACATTATGTTGCTTTATTTAGTACACACCTTTAACCAACGGAACATGAGGGAAAAAAATAAAATAAAAAATTTACGTTACTGTGTGTTGCTGGGTGTGATGAGAACCTTGCCACTGCTCGCAGCTTATTACTCCACCATCTGCAAATAAAGGAAATATTTAACAGCAGTTTCACACAATATTTATCACTTTGTATCATGCATAAAGTGCACCAGCAGCACAGTAGTGATAAGGAGTCAACTTGAAAATTCTCCCAGATGTGTCGGAAGAGGGGTCAGGTCTTGGCTCAACTGTGCTTTTTTTGGTCACCGTGTTTGCCTTGAGGGACATTTTGATAGATGTGTGTGTAATGCAGGGGAGTTTGAGTAGTTTTAGTTTGTTTGGTTACCCTTTATGGCAAGGAACACCTACTGGGGGTTTATTAAGATCTTGTTATTCATCCACTAAAGCCCTGATTAAACAGTTCTGGTTTATTCATGATGACCTTCAATTAGTATCTAATTCTGAAGCATAATTCTGGTTATTTCAAGATCGCTAACAACTGCATTATTGGTTGTAATATCACACAAAAATGAACAGACCTTAATTTATCTTATGAAGTCATGTAATAGTGTCGTAATAATCATGTAATAGTGTCGTACTCTTATAGTAGTAAAATAAGAAGATAATACTCGGATGTTAAAATTTAACTGACACAAACAAAATATTCCCAGCTTGCATGTGATCGGGATATCTCTTCTCTTAATCTTTACTTTAGAATATGACTAAAACAGTACTTGTAGAACAGTAGAATACATCTTGAGATATTAGTGACTTCAATTCTTATTTGCGGTAACGCAGTACATTCTAGAAGTCGTGAGGCCTTACCTAGAACTTGTAGGAATCAAATATTGCCAGCTATGCAGTATAAGATGAGAATTTAGATGAACATTGTGCTTTTTATTTATTACAATTAGTAATCATGTCCACATAAAAATACCTGATTATGTACTAATTACAGCTCATAACGAATATATCATTTGGACTATACTGAACAAATAACAAGGCCTTAATACGCTCCCTAAAAAAAGTCACCTTTTGTTAAATGATGTGGCCTCGGGAAGCTGCAACAACATCCCAGCTTGCTAGCACTTAACAGCCACCTCCAGCCCGTAACTATTAGAGCTTGGTGTCATTATGAAACTGTCTTGGTTAAATTTAAGCAGAAAGAAAGGAGTTTAGACCTGGAGTGGATCACCATAACACAGTTGAAACAAAAAAAGCTGTGTAAAACTTTCAACTTTATTATTTTTTGGTCTTCTTTACAAATGAATAAGAGCAAATAAGAAATGAATTAGAGGGCATGTATCATGAAAAACTTTTTGCACTGCTTTTTAAATGAAGTGCAATATACTGAGACCAATCATTTAGACAATATGTCAGCAAATCATTTACATATATCAGTCTGAAAGGCACAGTAAGAAAAAAAATGTCTTTTTAATTATAAAGGATTAAAGAGAGAAAGAGAAATGTAAATATGAATTTTTTGGTAAGATTTTGGTACCAGCTTTTAGTATCCAAACCTGTAAAACCCAAAAATATACCTATAAACAGATACCTGTGAAATACAAGAAAACTGTGATTTGGGCCTTTTAAATGAGGTAATGGCATAGTGGACTGATATCCAATAAGCCATTAAGCCACTTGTGTAATTATACATAGACTGTAGTTTACAGTCTTTCTACAACTGCTCTAAACTTGAATACTGCCACAGTTATGTGGTGGTCTAGAAGTACTGGTGATGCCCACGATATAGTTGGAAAAGCATACTGTAATATCAAGTATCATGATAACTGTTCTGTATTATCAGATTTTCCAGCCCGAGCTGCAGGACTGCCCTGTTTTTCCTGGCTCTATCCAAACAGCCTCATGTTTGACTCAGCGCACTGCAGTCCAGGTGTACTGGACAATGTATTCTTCTTGGGAAATAAATTCCACTTAAACAGCTCCTTCAGAACCAGAGAGCAACATTCTTCTGCTAATACTGTCAGTCCAGCGTATGGTATTGGGTATTGTTGCGTAAACTGTTGAGTGATCTCAAATCAGAAGAAAGCTGAAAGAAGACAGTGGCCGTAGAGACCTGTGGAGCAGGGCTGGATTTACCTGCACGGCTGCTTTCCCTGTGAGTGGGCAGGGGTTCAATAGCCAAGTGAAATGCATTAAGCTTTGTTTCTCCACCCCCAGGCTTGTGCATGCGTTCGTGTGTGTGTGTTTGGATGGGGGTTGCGTGTTTGTGCGTGTGTGTTTTCTGCATTTGAATCCTTCCCTTCAGCTTGTCAGGACTTTGATTCCTCTGACAGATTTCCCCTGCTGCATTTTTGCTTCAATGCTCATCGCACTCTGTTGTCTCCACACTTCTTGTAAGTGTCTCGTATCTCTTCCTCTCCTAGGAAGCGTACAGTTCATCTGCTCTTTGCCATATGCGAAGATATCGCTGACACGCTGTACAAGCACCGGCGCCACCACCTCTTTAAGGCTGGACTCGACTCGAGTGCGAAGCGCGCTCGCAAAATTGCAGGCTGCGCACACGCTCTTAGACATGAAGGTGGCAGAGAGGTTTCTTTGGCAGAAGAACCATTTAGTTGTTGTGGTCGCCAAGAAGGCTGAGAAGAATCTTTTGAGAACCACTTTTGCTGCAGATGAGACGTGCAGAACCTTCTTAAAGCTTCTAGAACCTCCCCATAATGAGGAGATGTTTCCAAGAGCTGTACTTCCAAGTCCAGACCTATTTGGGGTGGATATTTTTTCGCTTTAACAGTGAAGTCTGGATTCTTGTCTATAAGAGTGGACACCACTGGTAACTGGACACTGACCTCATTATTTTATTCTTTTGGCTTAGAATCACCAATTTAAAGCCTCACCTACTTAAGGTTTGATGTGAATTTATGCCCTGTAAAGATCGTCTGTCCAGTAGTACTGATATAATAGCTACGACGCAATTTTAGCCATTTTATTTACTAAAATGGCCAGCTAACTTGGTAACTTCCCACCAAAAAGTGAGAAAAACAACTGAATTACTAGTGTAAGGTAATACAATTCTAAAGCTTCCTAAAGCTTCAAGAATCTCCTCAAAATTGAAAAGTTGCTTCCAAGAACTGTACATCCAAGTCCAGGCCTATTTGGGGTAGATCTTTTTTTTTTTTTTTTTTTTTTTGCTTTAACAGTGAAGTCTGGATTCTTCATCTGCTTTGCACTATAGGAACCTGACTCAGTGACTGTTTGGGGGATTAAAGTGGCATATTGGTGCCTGTGCTTCTGCGCACTGATTTTTTTCACTGGTTTATTTTGTTCCCAGCAAACTCTGCTTTATCTCCCCCGCCCCCCCGGCTTTTCATGTCTTTACATCAAATGAGCATTTGAACAACAAGATGCTCTCCGCTATTTCCCTAAACAAAGCCATTGCTGCCATGGTATATCATTTGAAAAGGCTTCGCTCCAGAACTTTGCATCTGGAGATATAGTTAAAAAAAACAAAACAAAACAAAACATAAAAAAAAATGTAGTATTTCTCAGCTCAGTGCTGTGACACAGGCAAATCTGGGGCAGTCTTCTGCCTGCTGAGATGTGCCTTCCCAGAGGTAGAACGCTTTTTATTTTTTTTCATTTGTTTTGTTCTTTTTCATTATTTTGATCAACTAAAACAGAATAAAACAACACCTCCACTGTTACGAACACTGCCACTTCTGAAATATAAATCATTCAGCACTCGTACGCTACAGATCACACTGCAGCTAATTCTGAACATCCTGAAGCCACACAAGGTTGTCTTACGTTTCGGACCATATTTGTAAAGATGAGGCTACACTGAAGTCGTATGAGGACAAGGCACTGGGCTGCAGTGTGTAGATTCAGTGGTGCAGCTAAAGCAAGTTATTTGATTGATGGCTTGAGAAATTGCAATAGAAATGGCAACACTGTCAAATCAACAAGAGCGCAAAGCCTGATTAACTGTAGGTCCTACAAGAACAAAGCAACACAATGAAAGGTAATAAGATAGAAGATCACAGGTGTATATACAGAACACACAGATATTGATGCACTTTGATAATAAGATTTGTTTTTAGCTGACTGATGACGGTTTATATGCAGGTCGACTGTTATGACTACGACAGTGGACTCCACTGGTAACTGGACACTGACCTCCTTTTTTTTTTTATTCTTTTGGCTTAGAATAACCAACTTAAAGCCTCACCAACTTAAGGTTTGATGTGAATTTATGCCCTGTAAAGACCGTCCTTACAGTAGTACTGATATGGAAGCTACGACACAATTTTAGCCATTTTATTTACTAAAACGACCAGGTAACATGGTAGCTTTCCACCAGAAAGGGAAAAACAACTGAATTACTAGTGTAAGTTAATGTTAAAAAATGTTACCCAAACTAGCTTGGACCATTGGTTATCAGTTTGAACAAAATGTAAATAGATCGCATTTTCAAATTATTTATTTGTTTATTCATTCATTCATTCATTGTCCCAGCCAATTACCCTAACCAGGGTCACTGGGGGATACTGAAGTCTATCCCGCTTCTCACAGGGGTAAAGACAGAGAAACACACTGGGCAGGTCACCAATCCATCACTGGGCAGACACGTGTACAAACACATCCGCACGCTTTAAATGATACTAGAAAATCATCAAATATGACAAAAAGAGAGACAAAGTTTTGTTCCAACAATGATGATGTGTAATGTTGATCATGTATTTTTAATGCAACAGCAGTGTGTCAGTTTTTCTCAAAACTATTACGATATAAAGTCTCAGGGATCAAGAACACATATTCATAAACATTCCATGTAATAACATTCTGCCTGGTAGACTTTAACAGCATTAAGTGATTTGGATGTCTGGCTCATATCCTCACTACTGTGCATAAATCAGACTTTCTCTAGAATGGAGCATTTCATATCGAACTGCTCTGAAAGACTTGGCCATTGAATTTTGCAGAGATTTTCAAAAAGGGGTGGAATGGCCCTTTAAGGCCAACGACCACAGAGGCGTTCTCACATCTGCACATTGTTCCTAAAACCCCTTCCGTCTTCATCGCCTTTTTCCTCTATTTTGCAAGACAGGCCATCCTGGAAGAGTGGCAGACTAATTTGGATCATAATATACATTGGTTTCATGCATTCATGCGTTTTTGCAGAATGGCCAATACGATGGATTTGATTCAATGATTCAAAAACCTTTACAGTATTTCTGTTTATGCAGAATATATTCTACCAGTGCATTGCCGGTGTAGTGCAAGACGTTCTCTCTCTCTCTCTCTCTTTTTTTTTTTTTAACGTTTCTACCATTCCACACTCCCTTTGTTTCAGCTTGTATTCCCCAGTTCACTGGAGTTCAGTCCATATTCACCCTGCTCATTACCTTGGGTTTTATCAGAGTGCCAGCGAGATTGTTTGTATTCGTTTCAGGTGGGGTGAAATTGCTGGGAGTAGGCTAATAGGTGTTTTGGTACCCCAGGCTGCAACTGATGAACGCTTTCTGACTGAGATGGATTTCCACCCCTTAGTCACATTAATGGCATTCTGACTGGTCTGAGCTGATGCTGTGCGGGAGACAGTGGAGAGGGCATCTCTAAATGCACTATAGAAAGAAAAAAAAAAAAAAACACATGTGAATAGTAGTCTGAGTCAGTTCACGAATGGGAAAAAAAAATATTATGATTTTGTAATGTGAACCATGTTCCTCACGTTTTAAAGGGCGATATTGATGTTGATGTTTAGACATGAATGATTTTACTGACTATGAGTGATTTTTTCAGCTGTGGTATCAAGGAACCACTATTGCACATCTTCACAGGCCCGTTGCATCAGGGGGACCGTAGTAAATATTGTTTAGCCTTAAAGCAAAATCCATGATGTCATCGTCAAATGCACGTCTTTTCAGATGCGCTTGTCAAACAAATGTTTTCGCTATTATTAGCTATGTGATCAAAGCTCCAACACTACACTGCTGGAGAGACCGGTCTACATCTCGACTTTCATCAGGACTAAAATAGTTACGTTCAAAGCACACAAGCTTCTCCTTTGCTTGTATGGATGCATGCATCCTTTTCTTCTATAAATATGAATATTGCTTACAATGTCAATTCTGTCTTGCTTGCTGCCACATTATTAGCACCTCCTGCACCTTTTGATGGGACACAGTGCTGGTACACGTGTTAAATGTCACGTTCCATGGTGTTGAAATGAGTGTCAAACCTAGGTGTGGTAAAAGTTTGCTTATTGTGCAAAGGAAAGTTTGCTGACATACATATCTGAGAAAAGACAAAACCATAAATAAGGGTTAGATTTTGCCAGCTATGTGTGCATCAAACCATGAAAATCTTTTAGCCAACAGATGTTACACTGATAAGGTTTCGTGTCTAACAAGGAGGTCTGAGTGACGGAAGCTGGCTCTTCAGATGTGCTGAGGAGGACTTGTCTCATGGACCGTTTTTTTAAAACACGTTTTAATGGAATAATGCCACTAATAATACAACTCTAAATCTAAGTTTCAAATGGGAGCACTGTACATCTTAATCTAATTCTTCAAGCTGTCAAAAGATAACTTAGATAGTCATTAACAACATGATTCATCTTGATATATTGAAATGTATATTAATAGAAACAGTAATCTAGATAGAGTATTGCATTCCTTCGAGCAAACAGGTATCCCTGTGAAGAGTTCTGAGCCAAATGTGGTTTAATCACGTTGTAAAAAAAAAAAAAAAAAGTTATCAGTTTCACGACTGAAATATAAATAGTACAGTAACACATTTCTCTGAATTCATAAACTAATAATTCAGATTCATTTACTGCCAGCACTGTTCTCATTACAGGTTTGTGCTGAAAATGGGCTGTTTGCTAGAATTTTCCCTTTGTCTGAAAGATGAAGGGACTTTCAGACACAATTGTTGATTCCCTGAGAGACATAACAGTTATTATTTTGCAATCTGCCAATTCTAAAACCATGACCAGAAGTGACGGGACAACACGAATCGGGCAACTTCTAAACGCTACTTTCTGTACTTTAAGTTTGACTGCAAATTCAGAATATGCTTAATGGTGTCTTCATGCAACCTGACTGACATAATGAAATATCAATATCCATGTTAATGTCCTCCATTTGTTGGGGTGTGCTGAATGACCACGGCTTATTACTCTGATGTGAGTTTTACAATCTAATTTGCATGTTCTCTAACAGACCTGATGATAGTAATGCCTACTTACTGTGCTTAATATCCTTATCTCTGAAACACTGGCGAAAAAATAAGACGCCGCAGCCTTGCGGAACTTGAACTGGGCCTCTAAAAGCACCATGCGAATAAGTGAAGGGTCAACACGGAAACAGTTGAGGAATGCTTCGGGGACATTTATAAAATTGGATCTGTCATTCCTGAAAATTGTGCCATTGGCTTGATGCGCCTCAGCCCACACTTTGTGTTTTGGGGGATGTCCATGTAGACTGATGAAGACAAATTACAGGTGTGTTTCTCTGATGAATTAAGGATGGAAGGAAAAGCTGATCTTCAGAAGCTTTGTAAGTGCGCTATTCTGAAAAGAACCAAATGGGACAATGTCATAGAGGAACCACATTTGGTTAAAGGACTGTTTTAGTGTAAGATGTGCGAATGTTTTATACAATTGAGTTTTCCATGAACCAAACGCTCAAGTCAAGAACTAGTTCGAACATTTACAGAACATTTAGAGTGTAAATGTTCAGTTATAATCCTTTCTGTTCAGTGACTTTGGAAATATGTCAAGTAAATCAAATGGTAAATCCTCAAATACCCTTAAAGATCAAGGTGCCAGAAAGGGTTCTTTGGAGTGAAGCCCAAAAAAAAAGAATGTTCCCTGAAGAATCTTTCAGTTTCTGAAAGAGATGTGTGATGCTTGAAGAAGTCGTTTGGCTTTTAGAACATTCACACAAAAAGGGTCAAGAGTAATTAAAGGTTATTTATGGAATACCCAGGCTAAGAGCTAACGATCGTCATGATCTTCTATGAGTGTCAAGTATGACAACACTCTGGATCAAAAGGGAAACCTTAAAAAATTGCAAGTGTTAAGCTCGAATCCCTCTCATATTACCACTGTCAACTAAAAAAGGGTGAATTTCAGCTGCTGGGGTTTTGTTTGCTAAGCCTTTGTGGTGCTGTAGTTTTGCTCCAGGGCATTATAAATTCTGGATTTCAGTCTGTGAGCTGTGCCTGGCAAAGCAAAACCATGCTATCAGGCACAAAAATCAGTTTCACATACTGTAGCCCTGTCCTATACATGTATTGACTGTCTTTTCCCCCCCTTTTTATCTCGGTGTGTGGCAGCACCAGTCCTGAAGTATAAATTGTCTCTGAGAAATGTGTGAAAAGCGATTGGCTGATAGCGTGGCTGCGTGACAGAAGCAGAAGTGCACCAGGAGGATGCGTTCTGAGGACAGGGCATTTGCTTTGCAGCGTCGCCGGCTGCCTGGCGTTGCGCCTTTCTATTCAGCCTTATTGAAATTTCGTATGCCGATTTCAATGAACTTACACCATTAGAATCACAGAGGGACGACGGGGGCTCCCCAGCAGCGCCGCACACAGAAGGAAGGAAGGAAAGGGCTCGGAGCTTCTGTTTACCAACCGAATAAGATTTCCTTTCAAACCCAGACATGTTAAAGTTCACCCCCCAGACCCCCGACCCCCCCAAGCCTTCCCATGCAAAACTGCTCTCCAGCCACAATCTGCTCAAAACCTAACAGACTGAGGGGCTTTATGCAAATCTTTGCACCAAAAATCATGGTTACAAGCCCATTCCTCATTCTCGGGAATGCGCACTTCAAACGAAAGCCATTTCATTTGCCGACAAACAAAACATTGAGAACAGCCACATTATTGCCCTTACAAGCTGGAGGGGACAACTTAAAGAGCTTGTCTGTAAACAGTGGGGAAAGTAAACCTCTTTCAAGCCAAAGTTTCAGCGCTGGGGGATCATTTGCATTTTTTTCTTTTTTTAAACAAACAGCCTCAATAGGATTGGTGCAGACAGGCCAGCCCCTCTGATTTTAATCTTATTTAAAATAATAGTGCATTGACGTTCAATAGGGGACAAAAGACTCATTTATCTTTACTCTAATAGATACTGGAAACATCATTTTTTTTTCAAAAACACCTTGCAATCCTCCATTCCTTTCAAAAACCCAGTGTGAAAGGTGTGGATGTCTTAAGGTAAATAGAAGTAAAGTTTGTCATTCAAAGGAACAGTTCAGTCCAGAATGCTATAGTTACTGACAGTGGGTGAAACTGCATAGGCACCCGGGTGCAGCCACCGGCTTTAATTCATAATTATGTACATGGTTCAACCTTTTCCTTTGTGCATTTTTATTCATCGGTAATTTGGCACAGCCAGTGCTCTTTGCTATAGACTATTACACAGCAGCGATTCCACCAATGAGGACAAAATCTTGCTTGCATCTCCCTCCGGTAAAGCCGGCCATTGCATCGTTACAGACGGATAGCATCATTGCACACTTCAGCACTCTCTGAGGAAAACACTAACTGCCCAGCTATTTACGTGGCCGAACAGATGCCCAATTAGTAACGGGAAAAAGGGAGATCCTTTCTTCAAAATTAGCAACAGGAGAGAGAGCGGGATTTGAACTTTGCTCTGAGAGAGCTCTCCTCTGCCCTGCAAAAACATTGCCCCAGCCAAAGAAAAAAAAAAAAAAGAGAAAAATCAGTAATAACACATTACCTAGGAGAAGCCAACTTTGTATATTCCTCCAGGATTCGAGTAACAGAAGGTAGTTCATTTCAATATCTGAAAACAAGACTGCACCACGGGAGATTATTCAGTTGTAGAACAAAATGCCAGTAATGTGGTACACTGAGTAAAAAGCCATTTCTGTTTCCAGCAAAACAACAGCATAGAAATCAAGTCACAGAACAGCATGTGCACGGCTTCTAGGGGTTTAATGCAACTTTTAATTCCAGGTTTATTCTGGAACATACACTGTATTCAGAGCCCGGTCTCACAAGTTTTCGTGAAGCCCTCACGATATACAATCTATTCAAAAACATGCTGCGATCGCGTTTTAGGCCTTTTCTTCGTGCTAGGACGCTTCACTACCCTATGTATTTTAATGCGCACTGCGTAACATCGGCAGTATCAGCGCTAACTGGTGACTGAGGGACAGCAGGAGAGAAATAATGAGTTGATTCCTTATCGTTTTTGTCTGCAAAGCAGTTGAAATGCCGTGAGACGGGGAAAGTCCCTAACCCTAATCCTAATCCTAACCCTAACCCTAATCCTAATCCTAACCCTAACATTAACCCTAACCTTAACCCTAACCCTAACCATAACCTTTACCCTAATCCTAAACCTAACCCTAACATTAACCCTAACCTTAACTCTAACCCTAACCCTAACACTAACCTTAACCCTAACCCTAACCCTAACCTTAATCCTCAGTCACCAGTTAGCGCTGATACTGGCGGTGTTACGCACTGCGCATCAAAATACATAGAGTAGTGAAGCATTGTCCTAGCTTGAAAAAAAGGCCTAAAGCGTGATTGCAGCATGTTTTTGAACAGATTATATGTCGTGATGGCTGCACGAAAAGTCATGTGATCGGGCTGGTATTCAATGCTATACTATAAATACGGCAACTTGCACTGGCTTAACAAAGCGAAATGCCATTGTGTTCATCATTACAACTTTTCAGTTTACAGTTTTGATGTGGTCATCCACTTTTAGGGCTCTAAATGATGCCCTCTGGACCCATAGAAAAATGTCCACAGATGAAACCAACTACTGAAAGTTATTGGATGGTTACAGGCAGTATGATGGTGCAGGGGCAATGGGAGTTCACTAACTAGGTCTTTTGCTCAGTGTTCTCCCATTAGAAAATGCAATTCACGTGCAGAGGACAAAAGTGAAGATGAGCCTTTTTGCAAGCACAGCCTCTCCTGAGGGATTTGCAGTTTATTGTCTCTAGACAATACAGTCCCACCGGGGGCACTGGAACAAACACGTTCAGAACGTTCAGTTTTGAATGCTGACCCAGCAGCCAGCTTTAGGTTTATCGTTCATCAGAATCTGTCTGCTTATTTATCTTCACGCTACATGCAATGTATCTCTAAAGTGCACTCAACACATGGTGACACCTGCGATACATGGCTGGGTTAATCGATGTAAGTGCACCCCACCTTTGTCTTCAGGGTTACATACACCAAGCAGCACACACAAAGCATGCGTTAATGATCCGAGTGTTTTCAGAAGCATGTACAAAATACACTCCTGTGACGTTTCACACTCATTCCGCTCAGACACACAGCGTGCAGCGGGCTAGACAATTTATCTGAATGAAATGAATGTGTCAATACCGCTTCAGTAGGTGCTATTGTTATTTAGGTGAACTTTCTCTGCACTGGGACAGGCTCCAGCACCACTGGTAGGATTATATGGCTCAGAAAATGAATGAATGAATGAATGAATTTAACCTTAGTGCAACACAGTTTCAATGCTACATGATATTAGTATAAAACACTTCTGTAATCATTTTCATAGACACCAATATTTGACCATTTTGTCTAGTTATTTAAAAAAAAATCATTAGTCAATACTAGTGAAGAAAAAATGTTTATGGAGTGTCAAAGTTAGTTAAAACAAAATGTATGGGGAGCCTTGCATAAAGCCTGCTTCCCCATAAAGCTTGTGTCTAGGATACATTTTCAGCATTTGTTATTGTTTTTGCATGGCACGCAGAATGTCACTATATGCAAAGAGGATGAAACCAAACATGAACTTCCTTCTTTAACCCAGTGTTTAATTGTTGGTTCAGATAGTCATGGTCTTATTTTATGGACTGAACGTACTCAAAACATGCTGTCATTGTTCATTTTATTTGTAAATGTTGTCCTGCTGTGGCAACAGCGGTCACAGTGTCATTCTAAGTTTAGAATGTAAAGGCTCAAAACAACACCAGTGCCACCATTAACACCACCAAGAGCAGAGGGTGGCGGTACTTTTAGAGGTTTTGAGATGTTTTAGCCATGGAGGATTTTCAAAACCTGTAGAACATCATTCGGCTCAGCATGTTTTAGGGGTTGCATGAACCACTCGACTGATAAATGTACTATTCGGAGCTGCAGGTATGCGATTAGATGAGGACGGTTAAGGCATTTAGGCTGACAAACATTTGATTGCCCACTTGAGCACTAAAACTGGAGCACAGACGCGCAGATGGCCGGAGTCCGTTTAAATTCTCTGTGAGAGGTGATATTCCGAGAGCTGTGGTGATTTTAGCACTTCATTTACATCAGTCTGTACTCTTCCGTGCAGAGTGCTGAAACGTACCAAAATACATCAAAAAAACTCTCCCGTGGTGCAAAGGGATTTGCTCAGTGGTGTCCGTGCCTCTGAAAGTATGTGTCTTAGACTCTGCCATCTTTCATGGAGGCTTTCCTCTGACACCAAAAATTTAAGCCAACAATTTCATGTGAGTACCAGTTTAGAAACACACACATCAGGGGTGTTTCCATGCATAGACGGCCTAGACGGTTGCATAGGGTGGCACTGGAGGAGGTGGGCACCGACAGGATGCAGTCTAACTTCAACAAAAAAAAAGTTGATGATATTCTGAAGACGATCCTAAGGTTCAATCGTGTACCTTAAATTTGATTCAAAAGTACATGACATTTCCTTTCTCAAGGAAGAGGTGCATATTTCATGGCCTACTAAAAGTGTAAAAGCCAACTATAACTGGACAAAAGAAGCAGAATTATTAAAAAAAAAAAAAAAGAGAGAGCACATCTGGCTTCATTCTCTCTGGGTGGGTAGGAGGCAGCCCCCCCCCCTTTACCCCCTGTAGTAAGTCAGCGCAATGTCAGTCAGCACAAACGTCTGTTGAATGACAGAACTGGAAGTCAGCGTTCTTCTCAAAGTGTGTAAAGCTGTCCAATGACATTGTGTTAGTGTCAGTTGGAAAAGATGCAATGGCTGAATTCACACAACATGGAAAAAGCATGTGCTAGCATTCACCCTCCCAGAGTTGGTGGTATCACATGATAGGAGTAGTCCTAGCTAGTGGGTGGAATTGGAGATGAGTAAACTGGGCAGAACATTGGGATACAAGCTATAGGCATCTATGGACAAACACAATTTTGCAACAAGCAAAATTGTGGTTCTTCAACATTTACGGCATCTTGCAGACACTTTTATCCAAAACTACTTCCTTCCCTAGCTACAGTCTGCCTGGAGCAACTTGGGGTTAAGGGTCTTGCTCAGGAACCCAATGGTGGTATGTTGAAGGTAGGATTCAAACCCATGATGTCTTGGTTCAGATGCAAGTATCTTACCCACCAGGCCACCACCACCACCACCCTGTGTGCGTACGACCAGCCAAACCCCGATAGTTCAGTGTAAGACTTGGGGAAAAATGTCAAAAGATTTTGGGGAACTGAGTTAATGTGTGTCCCGACTGTCTTCTCCAAGCATGGATGATTGAAAATAACTTTTATGAAGGGGCTATTATCCTGTAATGCTGATGCAAGGCATGTCTTTGCCCAAAAGACAGACAGAAAACCTTCCTTAACCTTATGAAAGGGTTGAGTAAGTTTAATCTTATCTGCTGTTAAGACCGCAATGGCATTTCAGAGTTCTGGTCAAAACTGCACCTGGTCTTTCTTTCCTGAATGCTTGAAGCCTGACTGTTCTGGTGAACAGTTAGGATGTCGTGTCACGGCGAAGGAGAGTCGCCGCCTATCACTCCCAGCTGTCCTCTCTATAGCCCACAGACATGAAATCAATACAGAGCATTGTGCGGCTGATAGACGGATACAAATTATTTTGCTAAGACTGCACTTTATTTATGCCTTTGCAGGATAACAGCATGAGTGGCAGCTCGACAGGCCAAACAGACTGTGATGTACTGCATGAAGCACTGGGTGTGCAGCCAAACAGAATCCTTTTAATGCAGTAAGTCAAGTGTTAATGGTCATGGCCGAGCTTTTGTTTCTCACTCGTTAAATAAAATCGGTTAAAAAAGGTTTTTTTTTTTGTTTTTTTTCTGGATGTGGATTGATTTTCATTCAGCATGAATCTATTCACTAATTCTCAGGTGTCCTCAGCTGAACTAGATGACTGTAACTAGATGACTGCTCACATGACTGTAAAACATTGACAGCTTCACTCATATACTGTTTTCAAACACGGATATATAAACATTCTTTATGATGTACCTTGAGCCTGTTATTTTTTATACACACTACCGGTCAAAAGGTTTAGAACACCCCAGTGTTTCAAGCTG
>JBBIGA010000032.1:5973971-5984353 GCA_037576975.1 Alestes dentex
CTTTAGGATGAACTGGACAGAAGAGTGAAAGCAAAGCAACCTGTAAGTGCCGCTCACTTATGGGAACTTCTGCAACACAGTTAGGAAGAACTTTCTGCAGAATGAACAATGAGACATTGAACCGCTTGAATTTCAATACAACAACAACAAAAAAAAAACCCAGAACAATTGGGGTGTTCTAAAACTTTGGACCGGTAGTGTATGTGTGTGTGTGTGTGTGTGTGTGTGTGTGTGTGGGAGGTGTTTTTAATTCTTTTGTTCTTTTTTTTTATCTATATATTTAAACCATATGAATATGACAAATTGGCCCAGTTGGTCCAAAAAATGCTTTGAATAAAATTATTTTGCCTTTCAGAGATGTGGGAAATGGATTGTTTTTTTTTTCTTCCTACTCCTACTCCTACTTCAACTTCTTCTTCTCCAGCAATCAACATATCTGATGGAGCAACACATCGTCACCTACAACTGATGGGCTGCCACAGTGACAAACGAGATATTTATTTAGGAGCATCTGTTCTTAACTCTGATTCATTTAAAATACATCTATGGCTCTTGTGAGACTTTTAAGCATCATCATGATTGTTCCTCTGAGAAGCACATCATAACATTCTTTTAAAGCCAAATGATTCATAAGAGAGGCTAAAGCGGTGTCACAAATAAGACACGCAGTCCCTGAAGACCTCGATAAGTAGGCCTTCTAATTGTGCATCCAGCAGAGGAGCTGATATACTATACCTACAGCTGTGGTTATTGTTCTGAATGTGTCAAGCACAAAGCCCATGACTAAGGAGCTCTGGAAACGTTGGCTCATCCAACATGAGCCAGAGGGAGTGTGTGCTCTACATCAGATCAGCTGCCTACTCTCCTAAATAAAAGGGGTTTTGAGTGGCAGAAGAGATGACGAGTAAGAGTGAGGAACCTTTTAGAGGTGTGAGAACTTTTACACAATGTATAAGGCTGTTTACCAATTTATGGTTCTTCCTAGGAGCAGCCGCAAGTAAAAAGAAGAAGAGGAATACTTCTTTGCAGTTATTTTCTTCAATCTCATTGATAAAAGAGAACAATCTACTGCAAGGGTCTTTAGGGAACATTTGGCACCATACAAAGGACCCTTTTTGGCACCACTTATATAAGTGGTGAAGGGTTGAGAATGTGGAACATAACAGATAGCTACAAAATGGCTGCAATGACAAAATTATCATCTTATTTTTCACAAAAATAAACATCTTGATCAAGCACCCAAGGTAAGGCCGAGTGCTCTGAGCAGCAGTTTTGTTCTCCCGCGAGTGTTTGAGGAAGAACCCTCCCTGAAACAGGGAGTTCAGATAGAAACTACGATTCCGTTCCCTGAATGATAAAGCTCTTCAGGAGGTAATGAACATTTCACAAGTTTTAATGAAAGAAGAGCCTGCCGTAACTGCCAATGATTCGATACTGAGAGAAGCTATAACATGCATCACCTCAGACTTTGATGATAAAAACAAAGGAAGCCTAAAGGCACTGCAGATCTGAGAAAAAAAAGTCACCCTCCTGATGAAAATGCAATTATCATCAGGAAGGAAAATTAAGCTCATTCAAGTCTCTCATTTTAACAGGGTGACTTGCTGCATAATGCCATCGGCATATGCTAGAAATGCATACAGTGTTCCTGACCTACAAGTGTCCAATCATTTCTGACTTTAAGATAATCTCTAAGAATTATCTATAGTCTATTGACATTATCTGTGCAACCCGATGTCATGACTTTTCGTGCAGCCATCACGGCATAAACTCTATTCAGAATACGTGCTGCGATCACACTTTAGGCCTTTTTTTCCTGCTAGGACAATGCTTCACTACCCCATGTATTTTAATGCACAGTGCATAACACCGACAGTATCAGCGCTAACTGGTGACTGATAGGGTTAGGGTTAGGTTTAGGTTTAGGGTTAAGGTTAAGGTTAGGGTTAGGGTAAGTGTTAGGTTTAGGGTTAGGATTAAGGTTAGGGTTAGTGTTAGTGTTAGTGTTAGTGTTAGGGTTAGGGTTAGGGTTAGGGTTAAGGTTAAGGTTAGGGTTAGTGTTAGGATTAGGATTAGGGTTAAGGTTAGGGACTTTTCCCATCTCACGGCATTTCAACCTGTTTCAACCGCTTTGCAAACAAAAACAATAAGGAATCAACTCATTATTTCTCTCGTACTGTCCCTCAGTCACCAGTTAGCGCTGATACTGGCGGTGTTATGCACTGCGCATTAAAATACTTAAGGCCGTGAAGCATTGTCCTAGCCCAAAAAAAACGGCCTAAAACGTGATCACAGCATGTATTGAATCGATTGTATATCGTGATGGCTTCACGGAAACTCGTGAGACCGGGTTCATCTGTGACATCTACTCTCAGACATTTGATGAAACTCACTTGCTCATATGAAACATTGCCCAGCTTTTGAGTAGTCAAAGGTAAAAAAATAGTGCGCATTTGCAAGCTCGGAAGCTCGGTAGGGTCCATCATTGTAGTGCAGTGCTTTCTTAGAGCGCCCTGTATCAGTTTCGGATTTTGAAGAAGGCCTTTTAAGCTCCTCACACAGTTGGAGAGGGACTCCCTCAGGTAATGAGCACAGGCTGGAAAAGTTTCAATGGTTCAGCAAATAAAGCTATGGATGAAGGTGATTCAGGCGGTCACTTTGTTTGGAGTCCAGCAGCCTGTAACCAACCGGTCCTGCACTGCACTGCCGCAAAGGTGTCAATGAACTCAGAGGGTGGGGTAGGTAATAACAGAGATGAAAGGCAAGACGCACTGCTGGATGTCCATTCACTGGTGTTTAAGGGAGATCTCGATCAATCAGCCCTGTTTTCTGGGGTACTTTATACATGATGGAAGGATAGACGTGCCGAATTTTGTCACTCAGACTGAAAAGTGCTTGTCATGATGCCAGAAAGCTTGACGTTAACTGGAATGCCGATGAGGCATTCTATAAAAATACTGCCAGATTTTTCTGCAATGGCCTTTTACACACCACATAGCCACTTCGAGAGGGCGTGAAAACCATTCTTTATCATTTGTTCAGTGAGGTTTGCTGGCCCCTGAATGACCCCGCTGTAGTAATGGAGATATACAATGAAATAAAATGGGATTTTTTTTTTTTTTTTGGTTTATTTGCTTTGTTTTTTTTTTTTAAAGAACCAACTGGCCTGAATGTAATGTATGCGGCTCCACTCTCCGGCTGTATGTCTTTATTATGTTTCCGTTTGTGTCTATCTTTCCACATCTCTCGGAGGGGACCTTATTTACAAATTCTTTTACCACAAACATTTTGCATCCTCCTCCTCACTATCAAATGGAAAAGGGAAGAAAGGAGTTTCAGACAGTGCGAGCATTCATTGTCCTTGGAGAGGGAATTTGCATATTTCCTAGGTATTAGGTGTTGCTGGTATTATAACGTCAAAAACGTACAATAGTGTAAAGTAGGCCAGGTGATGAGCAGGGGCAGAATGGATTTCAGACCACAGATTGTGCTGGATTAAGCTCTAGGAATCAATATAACCTAGTAGTGACACCTTCAATAGGACTTTCATCTATTAAACATTCCTCATACATTTCTAATGCATACCACCTTTGCATTGCATTACACGCTTTGTTGTGCAAATATATATGATTATTTTTGGTACAATGCACACCATGTCATCAGGAAGAGATGCATATATGTGTGTCATAATGTACTATTTCTCATCATCCAACTCCAAAGCAAACCTATTGTCAGAGACTTGGTGAGGAGGCATGTAAGCATTGCTTGTATTAAAGCACAATTATGCAAAACTGCCGACTGCACCCATGTCTCACAGGTTATTATACGTGTTATGAGGACAAAAACTTGTATCTTCAGTATAATAACAATATAGAAAAAGGAAAAGAAAAACATACAGTACATTTTTTCACACGTTATAATACGTAGCTGGAGTTTTTGAGGCCCGATGTACAAACAAGCACAGGTGCAATGCAAACTGTGCAATGATGTGCCTGAAAATAACTAAACTGCAACTTATTATGCAAGCTCCATGTAGGTCCTCTGACTAACTGCTTGCTTGCAAGATGCTGGGTTTAAGAGACACAGTGATATATAGAACTTGTGAACAAGCACAAAACAAAGCCAAAAATGAAAGTTCAGAAACAAAGAGGTAGTGGTGTTTCCCACCAAAGCATTTGTAAAGACTATACTGCACATATAATATAGGGAAAAATATACTGCACATCTGGCACATTCTGAAATTGCATTTTCTCACACATGAACATCTGATCCAGAGAGTTCAAACGGCGTCATTCTGATGATAGACATTTTTCATCAGATGTTTGAAGTTCATCTCCATATCACCACTGGATCTGCTGCCATTGTTAAAAGAGGCCTCATAACAAAATGTCTTTTGAAAACGTAACACAAACTTACACCTGGTTTTGAACAGTGCAGGAATTTCCATGCAATATATCCACCCACTTTCGCGTTATCCTTCATCACTTGTATGCGTGAAAAGTTTCAGAAACCAGGTAGCCTATAAAGTGAGAGTTTTGCATGTAACACAATAAAAGATATGTCAGATTTGCACCTAAAGTTGACACAAAAGACTCTGCACAAGGTTGACTGTGTGTTTCTTTGTTTAACTGCAAGGCTTTTTGTGTAAAGAACTCTATAAGCATTGCTTAAACACATAAATAATTATATAAAAGTGAATTCCTCTCTTGGGATATTACCCAGCTTTTGAAAAGGGACGACCCCTATAAAGGGGTTGTGCATAATTGTGATTTCATTAAATTGTTTATTCAAAAGAGGGAAAGGATGAAATTGAATTGTTGGAAAAGATGATGACAGTGTTACGCTGAAGCGCAGGGTTGAGGTGGGGTTTCATCCTATTTCTAGGTTAATTACATAGAGCCTTCATTTCAATTGTCAGAGGAGGGGCATTGCTCAACCTAAATTACAGCGAAACCCTGAAGAGGAATGGTCTCATCCATGTAAACCTAAGTCTATTCCCTCGCGCCATTCCACGGCTTGCCCATAAGCTGCACTGCAGTCATGATCCCACCTCATAACACAATCATTATGCAGCCGCCATCTGCAGACAGAGCTTAGCTCATGGGCTGGACTCGGCCACAAAAAAAGGGCACCAAAAAAAAAAAAAAAAGAAGAATGTCCTGCACAAACCGTCTCAGCCGAGCTCCGTCGCTGGCATCAGGCTCCGACAGTTTACAAGGCTTGCCTTCAATTTTCCTCATCAAACAATGGTTGTGTACACAGCTCATTCAAGGCTGTGAAAATGCAACAAAACGTGATTTGAACATCAAGCACAGGACCATCTGTGCGAGATTAGCACTGCCAAATAATGACTGGTCCTTTATTGTCTTATAGCAACGCTCACTTTGTCTCACCTGCGGCGATACATTGTGAGGGAGCACCTCGGAGCGCTAAGGTTTTCACGCGGCTGTTTGTCTGCCCCGGTCCGGCCCGTCTCCTCTGTCCCCAAACAACAAAGAAAGGGCTCCATTAAAATTTCACACACAGACTGGGCTGCCCGGCCTGAGTGCTGGCTGACACAGAGCCTTCACAAACTATATGCAATTTATTTCACCTGCTTTTGTTAGCGCCGGGGCCACTCTAATCCCTGACCTTACAAAGGCTGGTCATTAAGATTGGTATCTTTACCACATAAAAATTTATTTGAAATCAATTCGGTGACCTTCCTATGCAAAGACGGGCGATGTCAACTCCATCTAGATGAGACGCGGCAGTGACACGCACACACACACACACACACACACACACACACACACTGTTTCACAGCTAAACATAACATAAGCAGCTCAGATTTCGGTAAAGATTAAAGGGAGTCATTCCGGGAGGTTCGATGTGAAATGCTCTGTTCTTGAGAAACGTACTGATTCAGAATTTCTCACTGTGGTGGTGGTGGTGGTGGTGGGAACCAGACATGTAAACAGTTTAATGTCTCTAAAATTACCCCCACAAAATATGCAATGAACCTAACCTAAAACATTTTCAAACCAGTCAATACAGACAGGTACACATTTATTTCAGATTTACAACCATTTCATCAGTATCATTAGTAAAAACAAATTGCCCTGTGATGGACTGGTGACTGGTGTTTCTCTTCCTTTTGCCCGGTGACTGCTGGGATATTCTCCAACAGCCCCCCGTGACCCTAGTTAAGGATGATGGATGGATGGATTACATATAAACTCACAAGATACATATAGGCTGACACGTAGGTGGATTTGGGTGGGAAATAAAACGATTATATACTGTGTTGTCGACATCCCAGCCCCTGGGTCCTATCACCACTGCAGAGAAAGCCCAGATGGTAGATTTCTCTCCAATGAACCATTTCACAGAAAACCACACTGAATTGCTTTAGTTGCTCTTTCACAGCTTGGAACTGGCTGTACTTGACTCTACTTGCCTTTTGCTTTTCCATTAGGCAAATCAAGTACCCAGGACCTAGTAACTGGTACTATTTTTGTACCTACTCCATCATGATTCCAAACCAGCTGAGTAGGTACCAAAACATGACATGAAGACACTGTAGACTACTGCAGAGTTAGAGAGAACCGCTACATCAAATATCAAGAACACTCTATTCCCCACGGCTGTTGTATTTGTTGCATTGAAGATGAGGTATCAGGTACCAGAACGTGAGTAGAGTCAAGACAAAAGTGACTTTAGCTTACATCACAACCACTGAGTTATGTAAGAATCTTGAAACGCACACACACCGAAATAGGCAGCTGCTTAAGAGCTCAACAAATTCTGTGCTGAAAAAAAAGTTACAGAAGTGTTCAAAAACCTCTTGTTTCGTTTCAGTTATAATCACACATCCATTTATACCACTGTTCCAACATCACAATCTGATTAGTTGAGAAGCCATGCTGCTTTTTCTGTAGAATTCCACTGATCACTGTTTGCTAACAACTTTTTTATGCTGTAGTTAACTGTGACTGGTTTTCTACTTGAAAAAACAGAACAAACCCTTACTGTCTGTAACCGCTTCATCCTCAGCTGGGTCGCAGATACCCGGGGCCTATCCCAGGGCCAGTGGGTGCAAGGCAGGGACTCAACGTGGGCGGGGTGCCAGTCCACCGCAGCACACACACACACACACACACACACACCCTATTCCCTCACACGCACAGAAACCTCTATTCAACTGACATGCATCTCTTTGGGAGAAACCGGAGACCCTGGAGGAAACCCATGCAACCATGAGGAGAACATGCAGACTCCACACACAGAAGACCAGGACCCGGAGTCTAACCCCCAACCCTGGAAGTGTGAGGCGCAGCGCCACCCGCTGCACCACTGAGGCGCCAGAAAAACACTTTTCATAAAAAGTTCATAGTTCACCTTCAACCCATGTTGCTGAAGAAGAGTGGGACAGTGAGCCTACGTCACATGCCAAACCTTCCACTGGCCCAGGGCAGGTTGTACAGCTAGGGCAACTGAGCAAACCGGATCTCGCTGGAAGCGAACAAAGTACAATTCGGCAAACAAAATGTGCTGTGAATTGCGTTCCCTCTCCTGCTTTTTGCTGCTTAACTCATGAATAAATGCTTTGTGTGGAATTTTCTGCTCACATTTGCAATAGAGCCAGAACATCTGGCCATCTGATCGTTTAGTCAGTGGTCAATAGTATTCCAGGATTCAGTGTTCACAGCAAGCAGATGGTAAGAAACAGCAGCAGGTGTTTTGGAAGAAGAAAAGAAAAATACCTGGAATGCTGAAATGAAGCAGCTTTTTTGTTCAACAGAGAATGTCTTTGTAATGTGACATATTCAGATCCAAATGTTTTAATTTCCGTCTAAGGTTACAACATAATTCGCCAAGAAAGAAAGTACGTGCGTGCATGTGTGTGTGTGTGTGTGTACGTATGAGTGTGTGCGTGTGTCTGTGTGTGTGTGTGTGTTTCAGACCTACAGGGGAACAATGTGATGAATTAGTTATGCATGCACACAACAAATTGATCCTGCTCTGTTCTGTCACTGAAAGCAGATGTTGCATGCGGTGATGTACGCGGACAAGCAGCACGACTGCACCACATTAAAATTATTTCTTATTCAAATGCAATGCAAAGGACAAACAGTCTCTCTCATTCACAGCGCGGCAAGCTAATATCACAGTAATAAGCTGCATTTTTGGCACCCCCCCAGATTTAGAAGTCAGCTCATATAACTCACTGTTTTGGAAGACAATTTTTATTCAGCATTGTCTGTACAACCGCATGAGCTGAAAGAGTGTAGGAAAATTGTGTTGCATATTAAAATGAAATGTGTTGCAATGAAATCAGCCAAGGCAACGAGCGTGCCCTGTAACTGTCTCACTCTTAAAAGAACTCTACTCATTTTTCAAACTTTCTGCACAGTTTTATAGCTGAGATATGAAGTTGTTCACTGTGGTTTGATGAGAAATCGCTGACTGTAGAGAGACGTATAGACTCAGAAGTCCTAACAGTGGCGAACGGAACCAGAAGTTGCAATGTAAACACAATATATGGCCTTTTGATTTGCTTTCCAAAATCACCAGTGAACTTCCATGTGTGTCCTAAGTTTTATGTAACGTTGATGATGGTAAAATGGTAGTAAATCTGGGCAAAAGTTTTCTCGAAGTACTATTTTGCTTTTCACCCTTTTGCAGTGTATGTATTTATAAAATAATGCTTTACGCCAAACTGCTTTGTTCAAATTATACTCGAACAATGTCTCAGACCTCAAGAAGCGTATTCATAATCTATCCATGTACTGCATTTCTGACTTCACATCAAACCAGTCTGAGTGACTTTGTTTATGTCTCAAGCATTCAATTCTGCAGAAAAAATTGGAAGTGGAAGGTCCCTTTAAAAGTGTAATTTAAGCCACTATACTGTGTTTTAGGACTGCACAGAGTCTATTATTGCAATGCTGGTTTATTTTCCATCCATCCTTCTAATATCTTATCCTTAACCAATGTTGGATGGAGGTGAATCCCAGAGCTCTTAGGGTAAAACACCCTGGACTGGCTGCCAGACACACACAGACAAACACATTTATAGTCATACCTGGGTAGCAATTTCACATCTCCAACATGCGTGTCTCTGGACTGTGGAAGGAAAGTGGAGGAGACCCGCTCAGACACGGGCAGAACATTCAAACACCACACAGAAAGGACCCTCGGCCTTCCCACCTATTATCTGAAGCCCTAGAACGTCTTGCTGTGAGGAGACGGCTCTACCTACTGTGCTGCCCTTGGCTGATTTTGACACCCCTACCATTTTCATTACATCTCTGAGTGATTTATTCTCATTTCTCAGCCTCATGATGGTCTGCTTCATGGCCACTGACAGTTCTGTGGTCCTCTTTGAGGCTCTGTATGCAAATGCCCCATCCGGAATCGACTCTGGATCTTTTCTTAGCTCTCTTATGTATGAACTAATAATTCAGCAGCACACAGCTCCATACATCTAAAGACTACAGCCCAATCGGTCACACTAGACAACTCATCCGAAGCGTCAGCAGCAGACCTATTAATGAATTCATATGTTCAAAAATACCGAGTATCCTCCAAGGCTCATTGCGGTTGAGGGAAGTAGGAGACAGAGCATGACAATGTGAACCCGAGTGTTCTGGGCATGCCATAATTGGTCTCTCATTAACACTTGACAATCAAAGCAAAACTCATTAATTTTACAGAATTTTTTTTTGCTTTTCTTTTTTTTCCCCCCACAAATGTAGTCTCTAATGCCCCCGACGCGGATCAAATGATACGAGATGCAATAATCGCAGTTGATCTGTTGAAAATATGTGGTGCTTTGGCCCGGATGTGTGGGGGTAGACTTCGGGTCAAACGCATCCTCTCTGTCATAGTCCTCCTTGACCTCTTGACCTCGCCATGGCCCCCGAAGGTGCTGCACGGATCCTCCGCCGCTTGCCTGTGGCAAACCTTGAGCTCTGCACAAACAAACAACTATCCTTCACCCGAGCCATTACCGGGGTGACCTATGCCGGGTGATCCGTTGCGAGCCAGCGTTCATACAATCTTTTCATTGCGTCTTATTGAAGAAGCCTCACAGTCTGGGCAAATGGTGCATCTCTGAGACTGTAAAACAGCACAGCCAGACACAAAACCAGCACGGCCTGACAATAGCTTCATGCCCTGCGAGACTGCCTCGCATCAAACGTCTTTTTTTTTCTCCCTCTTCTTTTCCTCAACTATCCGCTTATTACTGATTGCACACCCACACCACGCACCTGATGGCAGCAGCCAGTGACATTTGAAAATACAGATGGGAGTACACAGTTTTCTTCTGCCTCTCTCTCTTCCCCTCTGTCTTTTTGACTGTTTCGCTCTCTGTCTCTCACTCTGACTCTGTCTCT
>JBBIGA010000032.1:5984453-5995752 GCA_037576975.1 Alestes dentex
TTCTCTTTTACTTTCTTTCACTCTCTCCCTCTCCCTCTCTCTCTCTCTCTTGCTCTCTCTCTCTCCCTCTCTCTCTTTCTCTTCCTCTCTCTCTCTCTCTCTCTCTCTCTCTTTCTCTCGCTCCCTCTCCACAGCTAAGAGAAAGCTCTACCCCACACACACGCACTCCCACACACACGCAATAGAGATAAAGCAATAACCAGTATAGGTGCCTCGAATCTTTGCATATTTCATCAATCTCTAAAGCGCACCTTCATAATTTATGGCCCCCTGACGTATTACCGCCGACTTCTTTGTTTATGTTTTGCCATTTTCACTCAGCGCACCATGTGACGGGCCCACGATCATCGCGCCTGAAGGGGAGTTCCTTTTGAATGCCAGTCTGACTCTCCAAGTTGAGCCAAGGCCATGAATGTTTGAACGTTTTAAAAAAGCAAAGGTCAGGATATGTAACCCTTTCACCTCCACAGACGCCTCTGTATCATTTGTTCCTCTCGCTCGGCAGCTGATAGCGCAGGGACACTTGTATGACAACCAGATGTTGGTGTCAGCTTCTCGATTCCTGTCTGTATTGTTTCCATAGAGACTTGCGGCAGGGAGAAATAAAAGAATTTGATCAAGACTTAAAAGAAGAATCTAGTTTCATGATGCTTTTCATGATGCTTTCAGCTTTTCATGATGCTTTTCGTGATGCTTTCAGCTTTTCATGATGCTTTTCGTGATGCTTTCAGATTGTTTTGTTTTTTTTAATGTCTATGTATTAATAAGTATATAATGAGTTAAAAGCCATGCACATCGCTTCAGCGAGAGCAGCTTTAATGGCCGCATCTTTGTCGGTATACCAACTTTTGAAGGTGACAGTATTTAGCAAATGAATGCAGTGGATCCTTGGCATAACAAGTGTTTAAGTGGCTATTGAACACGGTAAAGTGGGAAAGAAAGTTCCTTCTTTAGAGGCAGATGGGATAATAAACAGGCATGGCCGTGTATTACAGCAGGAAAAGATCAGTCCTTTCTAAAAGAACGTGAGTGTTAATACACTGGGACACACCTTGCAATTTACCTCCCCAGCCCTCAGCTACGATCCCGGCCCAGCTGCCGCAGACTGATAAGCTATATTAGTGTGTTCTTTCCTCCAATGATTCCTCCTCTTGCTCTTAGTAATGACTCATGGATCTGGTAAAGTGGGGCCAACAGCATGCAGATTAAGAGCTGCAGAAATGCCCATTCGATCATATCTGGGAATAACAGAAAAAGAAAGAACAGCGAGACTCTCCTGGGTCTGTAGACGCTCCACCATAGCAGCCTGCTGTTCTACTGTAAGCCGTACTTAATTACATTAAAGAAACGACTGGAGCAGCACTGCATTAGTTTACGTTTTAGTGCACGAGGTGCAATTAACTCACTATGTACTCACCTTGACTACATGTGTTTTTTCGATCTGATTGCCAATGGGAAGTCACAGCCTACTGCTTTCTATACCAAGAACCCCCACCACCCTCCCCATCCCGTTCACTGCAGAATCTAATCTAAGGAACAGTGCAGTGCAGCTGGAGGTAGCCTGTCTAAATTAGTTTATTGACAAGGATTGTGAAAGAAGGCCATGGGGGGAAAAAAAAAGAAAAAAGAAAAAAGAAAAAGCAAATAAATAAAAAAGTAAAACCTTTGGATAACAATGCCGTTCAGGACACTAAATTCTAAACAGGGTGTAGGCAAAACTTTTTGGCATTTTACACATTTTGCATTCATTTTTAGTGCAGCCCTGGGCTGCAAAAGTTCAGATGTAATGGCCTTTGACCCTGTGCTGCACTGACCATCAACAAAAGAAGAAAAAAAAGGCCAGTGATGGTGGGCTATGCTTTGCCTTCTGGCCACTGAGTGTTTTTCAAGTTGTCTTAATCAAAGAATTCTGTTAAAACGTCTGTTTAGAGTGTTGGTTTTTAACTCCTCTGGCAGGTGGTTTTCTGCCCTGAGCGCTGACGTTCTCACATCTTGCAGGGCAGCGAGCATGACAATGTGAATGCATAATTATTGACTAACATATTTATGAGTCATGTTATGCCAGTAGTCACAAGATGGCATAAGACGTTTGATTAAGTAAATGACATTGTATTGACTTAAGGAGCCTAAAACTGAAGTGACAGACATCTGTTTCGTATTAAACCTTGTTAATCCCATGTAAAGGAATTAATAAGGAAGAAACTTAGTTGAGAAACCTGTTCAACAGTTCTGCTGGTGCTGAATGGATTTCTAAAGGAGTTCAAGTTACACAAAAGGTAAAAACGCTATTAGTGTTCAGTATGGCAGCAAATGTACATCTGTCTCTGTTTTTCATGTATGCAAACACTATCACATCATAACTGTAATAACTGGAACTGAACTGAACTGATTCAGTATTCAGAGTGGTTTGACATCAAATGATTTATCGCGGAGAAACTTACCGACCTGTATTTCTTCTTTAAGAAGCAGGGGTTCCCATGTCTGCATCCGCAGTCGTTTCACTTACAGTCCAAAAGGACAAGAGAACCTTTTGAGTTTTTAGATGTAGAATTGGTCATGGTAAAATAGTGGTAAAGTCAAAAAAGAACTTTTCTTTGAGTATAATTTTCTCCACTGTCACTACTGATTGTTTCAATAATGAAGTAATAACACAGACATTTTGGGAATTTATTGAGTAATCATTTGTTAATTCATAAAAGCAAATATCAAACTTTACTTCACATACATGAAACTTGTGAGATCCTGCTTGTGTAAGTTTCCTCTCCTGTGGAGAACGTTCACACCGACAGCTTTAGAATGACCTGCAGATACCTTAATCAGTCAAATTCCAGAATAATCACTATACCATTACGTTGAGAGGGTACATTTTAATTTATTAAAATTGTTTTTATGTCAAGTTAGCAGTTTTAATCAAACTCTCCATAAATTAATGCATATACAGCTCCTGAAAAAAAATAAGAGACCACTGCAAAAATGTCCATTTTCTCAGGTTTTATCTTTTAGAGGTGCAAGTATAGAACTTAACAGCTTTGCTTTTGTTTTTAAGAACTGCTGTCAATATTTCTCCTACTTTTCGAATAAAAATACTGTTCTTTAAAGCATAATTTTACAGGCAATAACAAAACATCAAAATGAGAGAAATGACGCAGTGTTTACAGAACTTGGATAATTCAAAGAAGACAAATCTCTCGTTCACTCTCAAACAAAATGGCAGTAATTACCTCTGACTTACTTCTTAGTGGTGTTTAACATCCAACTGGTCACACTGCAAGAGGAGAGTGTTGATTACAGCAGTGTTTTTATACTTTTCCTCATTAAATAAGATGTGACTCAGGTGATCACTAATCAGTCCCTCATAAAGCAGACTGAGGTGCTTGTGTAGGAGTTTAATGGAATGATTGCCATACTTATAGAGATGCTGATTTCAAAATAAATTGCAGTGGCCTCTTGTTTATTTCCAGCGCTATATAAGTATAGAACTTCCTGAGATGAAGTAAATGAAGGCATTCAACACTTTGGCTCCTATTTCCACCACTGTTAACAAATTAACTATTTCACATTTCACATAAAATCACTCTCAAACACAACATTAAAACCACTGACAGGTGAATAACTCTAGATACAATGGAACCTGTCAAGAGATGGAATATACCAGGCAGCGAGAGGACAGTCAGTTCTTGAAGCTGACATGCTGGAAGCAGGAAAAATGTGTAAGGATCAAGTGTAAGGATCTGAGTGACTTTGACAAGAACTAAATTTTGATAGCTAGACGATGGGATCAGAGCATCTCCAAAACCGCCAGTCTTGTAGGGTGTTCCTGGTATGCAGTGGTCAGTGCCTACCAAAAGTGATCCAATGAGGAACAACCGGTGAACAGAAGGTAGCAGTCAAGGTTATGAGCAGTCAAGGCTCACTGATATGCATGGGGAGTGTGGCATTCATGTGGATGTTATTTTGACATGTACCATTTATCTAAACACTGTTGCGGACCAAGTAAACTCACTCACGGCAACAATATTCCTTAATGGTCTCTGCAAAAATTGCTCAGGGATGGTTTGAGGAACACGATAAAGAGTTTGAACTGACTTCAATCCGATCAAGCATCTGTGTGATGTGCTGGACAAACTGTTCCATGGATGTCCAACCTCCTACTTACAGTACTTAAAGGATCTATTGCAAATGTCATGGTGGATCGTGTGGAGTCCATGCTTCAATGGGTCAGAATTGTTCTGGGTGCATGAGGGGGACCTGCCCACTATTAGGCAGGTTGTTGTAATGTTATGACTGATCAGTGCATATGCCATACACAATGTTGTGAAAAAGTTTTTAACCTCTCCTAATTCCTTCTAAGTTTTTGCACATGTGGCACAACTGTTTCAGATCTTCAAAACTATTATATGATGGTAAAATAAAATATCTTTTTTTATTTAATCAATATAAATGTATTAAATATAAATTACTGCTTTGTATGTTTTTTTTTCTATTCATAAAAGGAATCAAGTAAATGAACTCCAATGGGAACAAAGGCCCCTTTGTTACTCAACAAATGAAATAAACAAATTGAGTTAATAATTGGACAACACACACACGGTCTTGACTACCACCATGTGCTGCTGAATCTAAACCTCACCTAAATGTAACCTTCACAGCAATGTGAAGAAGGCTACATGGTCTCAACATGCAGCACACTGTACAGCAATCTAAAGAAATTCAAGAAGAAACCAGAAAGAAAGTAATATAAGTCTGCGAAAGGTTTTAAATCCATAGGAGACTACAGTAAACCACAGTAAGAGCTTTCTCCAAATGGAAAAAAAAAACTTGGAACAGTGATGAATCCTCCCAGAAGTAGCTGGCCTACCTAAATCTATCCATCCAAAAAGTGAAGCTTCATGTTATAAATGGAACAAATATCTGTCACAAGTTTCATTATTTCAATACATTGTACTTCATAATCTGTTTATTACTGTCACAAATTGTTCAAATAATTTATAAACACATTATTCAGTGAATATGCATGTGTTATGAAGTCCCTTTATAAGTAGCCTTCAGATAAAATGTTACCATTTTTGGTTATTAGGGAATGATGCATTGGTTTAATTGAACAAACTGAGTGATTTTAGTAGATAGAGACTAAAATGCCTCTTTTTTGGTTTCATATAGATTTATACCAACAATGTCCTTTACACAGTGCTGAAGAACAGGTATAGAGTGTCACAAAGCAGCAGACTACCTTGGCTAAGATAACGGAGGACAACTCTCAAAGCCGCTTGGCATAAAGTCCCATTGAAAGACAATCTGTATAGCCAAGGGATGAAGGACAGCGGTTAAGATATCAATTGTACAAATGTGTACATCGTACAGAAGTTCCAATTTTGCTGAAGGCCACTTTTCTAGCGAATAGCATGCACGGCAGATAGCATACACTGCCCTATTTTAGTGCGAGCTAAAACAATGTCCGAATTCGATGAAGCAGCCATGCCACTTAAACTACTTTGTGTGTGTGGCGGATTCTTCAGTCCCTATCAGAAATGCATAACTGGTTTCTCTGAAAGTTCATTTTGAGTGTGGCAAAATAACCCTCTGCATTATTCATGAGGTATTTTGTGCCTTTTATATTGCTTTAAGGCTTTCAGATTTGCATTTCTTTAACATGCCTTGGAGAAATCCTTTAGTGTCATGAAGCATGAATCTTAAAAATATGAAGTGATCAAACCCCTTAAGGTGGGGGAGTGGGATAGCCACATGACCTTATGAAGGAAAGGAGCTCGCATAGCACTTCAGAATCCTCAAAAATGGCAGTTTCCCCGCAAGGACTGCAGACGTTGATCTTGCAGCGTAATTTGGTAGGAAACGTTTTCAGTGGTTCTGTCAGTGAATGCTACTATCAGCCTCCCACTGGGCTTACAGCCATAAGTGGTTGATCATTTCTCCACACTTGGTTGAATAGATTATAAGCTGGGTCGGCAATTAATTCTTTATTTAAATTCACAGCGTTGACTGTCGGCGATTTCAACTCACTTTTTAACATCTTTCCCACTAATCAGACATGTACCTTGTCTCATATGGCGCATGGTTTCTCAAATACTGATCCTGCTACATTTTCTGTCCATTACTGGGGCTTGTTTTTTTACCTTTCTGTTTGTTTAATTGCATTTACAGATGAACTGGATGCATCCTACACTGGCAGCAGTTTAGAACAAACTGTACAACCAGTGAAAGAAATTGGTGTTACAGAGGTTACAGGCAATTTTTATGAAGACCGCTTGAGGGGACTTGTTATTGCTCATGATTTGGTGCATAGAAGCAAAGACAAAATTAATGGCATGATCAATGTGGACATGTTGAGAGGAATGACCTTTATTGAATGTGGGACCTGGAGTGATTTTCAGCCATCCATCTAAAGGTTCATATTTCTTTCCAAAGACAGAATTCGGCCTTTCAAGGTGAACTGTATTGTACATAGTAGAACTAAGTGTATAATAACTTAATTACCTGAAGTGAGCACAGTGAGGTGGTTCACTGTCAGTATGGTCAGCCACCATTATACATACACTAAATGGACAAAATTATTGGGATGCCTGGCCATTGCACCAACAGGGACTTTACATTCAAACACACTGACTTTTACATGGAGTCAGTCCCCCACTTGCAGCTATAACAGCTTCCACTCTTCTTGGATGGCTTTCCACAAGGTTTTGGAGTTTCTGTGCAAAATTCTGAGACCATTCCTTCTGTGGAGCATTTATGAGGTCGGGCACTGATGTTGGACGAGAAGGCCAGGCTCACAATCTCCATTCCAGTTCATCCCAAAGGTGTTGGATGAGGTTGAGGTCTGTATGTCTTTATGGACCTTTGCTTTGTGGACTGGGGCACAATCATGCTGGAATATTAAAGGGTCTTCCCTAAACTGTGCCTACATGCATGCCGTTGCCCAAAATGCCTTGGTATGCCCTTCACTGGAAGTTAGGCGCCTGAAAAACAGTGTCCATATGGTGTACATTTGACGCAGAAAGTATGGAGCACTGGAACGTACAAATGGAACATTTTAGTGCCTCCTTACACACATGCACAATGCAGGACCCTGTGTATCAAGTGATTGCAGAGAAAACGTCTTTTTTTCACGTTTATGACAAACAGAAGTGCAACTGTGGGTTATTTCAGCCTGCTTCAGCTTTAGGAGTAATGACAGTGAGTGCTGTCAGAATGGAGTATTTATTTGCCAGGCGAACACTGCCCCCCTCTTCCGTGCAGCGCGCGGCTGGAGTGGCGTTTCTGCCGTCTAGAGCATCAACTCTGCTCTAAGAGCACAGCGGCCCCGCCCATTCTCCTGACGTCAGGCGGAGGTGGTGAGGTGGGCGGGGTCCAGGGACCGATTTCCTACAATACAATCAGAGCCTGAGTTCTGCACACAACTACAGCACGGCCAGTGTGTGTCAAGAGTGTGAGTGATGCTGCGCCAAGGCGCACTTTCATCTCGCTCCATTGGGGAAACGCAAGCACCAGCAGTAGCCCACCTATAGGCCTCTATGTTAGTTTATTTTTGTTGTTGTTGTTGCTGTTGTTGTTGTTGGGTCCTTTTAGTTCTGTGCCATTCTGTGCCACACCAGTGAAGTCGCAGTGCTGGCGAAAAAATGCTCTCTCGCTGGTGTGTGAGACAGAGCAAATCCACTCAAGTAGTTCCTGCGCGGCCCGGGAGAGTTCACTGTTCCGAGCGATGAGTGTGTTTGCCCACCCCCTTCCCCTCTCGCTCTTTTTCCCTCCGTTCTCAGAAGTGTTGCTTGTTGAGTAACCGACTTGGAGCCGCCAGAGCCGTGCGCGCGCGCGCGCCTGGACCCGGAGCAGTGCGAGGAGGAATTAGGCTTCACCAGCCGAGCGCTGCCTTCCTCCAAAAAAGTGCCCCCCTCATGCTGACCACCACCGCTCGCTTCAGGACCGTGGACTTTTCTCATGGACATGGACATGGATCGTGTTCTCTAGCTGGATACCGAGCCGCCCGCACGACCAGGCTGCTTGCTCCGCGCCGGTGAGGAGGATTTTCTCTCCACTCTCCAGCCTCGCCACTCCATCTCCTCGAGCTGTGATGCTGCTACGTGACGGGAATTGAGAGGATTTTTTTTTTCTTTTTTGGTCTCGTTTTCCCACATCCCCTCACGAACAGCAAACGGTAAGTCGCGCATTCATTCGGATAGATGTGATAAATGTGATGTTGGTGGGGCTGAAGTGGGGCTCAACACTTTGCCCGCGATTTTACCCCGCACTTTCACTCCGTGCGGAGCTGGACGGAGCGTGTGTGGATGTGAATCCTCCGAGAGACTTTTTCTAGCCTCTTTTCGTGTTCTTTCCTTCCACTCCTGCATAGACCAGAATGAGCTTAATCGGGCCGGGGGAGCCCGGGGGAGCCCGGGCGCGCGTTTAAAATGTGTTCTCGTGATTTGGGGGAATTTGAAATCTGACAAGCTGGTTATAGCCCTAATCCGACACCAAAAAATGTATCTTAAAATAATTTTTGTTCAGATTTGTATTCCCGACGTGATGCTTGACGCGCATCCCGAGGAGCCCCCCGTTCCTCAGTGAGGGCAAGTTTAATTTTCCTGCTAATCTCTAAAACGGAGCACGTTAGAAAAAGACCCTCACGTGAAGCTCTCAAACTGTACGGTGATGGTTCAGAATGTGCGTCTGAAGATGGTGGCTGGAGCACAGTTTAACAACTTTTTAAAAAATCCCCCGATCCGGCGTGATTAGTGGAGAGGAGCGAGGTGCCGTGGCGATGCAACACCAACCTGTAATGTGGGGTTTAGTCCGGATCGGACCGTTAACGCAGCCCCCCCCGCAGACTGGCCTCATGTTCAGCTCTGAAACTCAGACGGGGTTCACTGGTACCATCTCCAGCCCCTGGACACACACCGAGGGGCTCGCGATCTGTCTTTCCTACAAACCGGGTGACCGACGTGTTGCCTATTAACAGTAATTGAGTCCTATAAAAGAGCCGGTGCGATAGAACCGTTAGTTTTGGTGCCAGAGTGGATTCCGGCTCGGGCGCATGTAATAAATTCTGCACACGCGTCCAGAAGAACTGCACCTCTTACTCTGGTTCCTCTCCGGACATGGGGAAAAGGGACAAGGCCGATTTTTTTGTGTGCACCTCAGGATGACCACTTAATTATCGCATAAAATTCCCTCATTTATTCACCTAATGCCCTGCATTTCTACTCTTTGCCTACTGGTAGCTGATCAGTATTGCACCTTGCCATACTTCAGAGGCCTGCTTCATCAATTCTTGCTAAAAAATGAGGACTAATCAGCTTTTTACAGCTTTACACAGAGCAAAGTTTGAATACGAGTATCTGTTTTTAGGTGGGCTTGGATTTGCAACCCATATGTGGTGTGTTTTCCTAATAACGGAATGGAATTTGAACTTTTGACTAAACCCTCTTATATAAATACTACTGACACTGAGCGTTAATCCTTTCTTTGGAAAGTAAATAACAAAACACACACACACACACACACAAAATACTACACAAAATTTCACCTGTCTCGTTCCCTGTGGTGGCAGAACTTTGCCTATGCACCAATGTTCCAATTACTGTGTATGTGGTTTGCCTAAAATATTGCATAGCCTATTATATGGTAAATGAGGATAGAATGATTCACGCCTGCAGTGAAAAAAAAAAAAAAGTGATGTATTGATTTAGGCGTCTCAGGAAAACATTACCCGAGTTTTAACTTAGACTGCTCTGCACAGCTCGTTATTGCCATCATCCTAGACTGAGTGATGAGACGCCGTAGAACAAGCTATCAATCATGCTGGCATGTTAGAAGATGACAATAGTCCGTCATAATTATATCATTTCGGTATTGTGTTTTATATCCTATTGATCTTATAATGGTGAAAGGAGAGCAGATAGGATTTAATAATGGGAAGTTTTAATAATAGAAAGTTACACTCTTTTCAAAGGGAACAAAGTTCATTTCTGGTTGGATATTTTTGCTGTAACATATTAGCAATTAACTAAGTCCTAAGTACACAGATTTAGGACTTAGTACTGATACAGTTTGATTGCACTTTGATAATATGTGTTTATGCTGTTTTAAGAAGATATATTAATGGAATAAGGGTGATGCAGTTTGCAGTGCTGGGAGGACACTATGCAAATGTGTTAAAAATGTTAAGATGAAAATTATTGTTTAAATCTTCAAAGTTCTGAGACATAACTATGCTAGCATATATCTCAATCCCACCACTCTAGTGCCCTCTGTTGACACTTTTTTCTTTTATTTGAGAGTGACTTCATCTTTAGTCCAATACGATTTAATTGGAGGGTATGAGATTTTGTACTGCATCTGTATTTTATCTTTTTTAATCGTACGTTTATGGATCATTTGACCTGTTGTACACTGGCTTAAAGTGCAAGACAAGTTCATTATGGTCCAAGAGCAGAAAAGTTGAAACTAAAACATTTGCCATGTTTAGGTCACCTTTAGTCACCTGTTCCTCACTATGGAAAAGCTATTATGCCTTTATTATTTATGAAGACTAAAATAAGTACTACCTTATAAGCAACATAGTATTGAGATAAAGAGAAGATGACGATTACGGTTCTCTGGGACATTATGCGTGTCCCAGACCAAAGAAGTTTCAAGGTCTTTCAATCTCTTTGAACGGGGAGACTCATTTTTGCCAGCATCTACTCAGTGTATCGCATGCTGTGCAGTGCAAATAAAATCAGCTAATCTGAGAAAATGATATAGCAGCCACTGACACGCTTTTTCCTCTGAAGGTGCCCACAATTGACTTGACTGATGTTGGTCTCAGAAATTAAATCAAAGTTTTATTAAGATTATTTATAGGCCAAATTAGCACAGTGAAATATCCTGACTGTGATGAATGGCTCGTCGTAATGGGCAAACAAACATCCGCACAGTTTCCTCTTGGCTGGAATTGAGCGTGAATTATTTTGTCAGTTTGCTGCATGGAAACTTCTGGGCAATCGGCTGACATGGCTCTTTGGACGCATAATCACTGCTGACAGTCATAAATCGACTGCGCTGCATTCACTGTGTCTGTTTATCCTTTTCGATTGACAATCTATTTAGTATGTTAATACCTCCCTATTGATCATGCATGTGTCATCTGATCATTGTAGCAATGATCAAACCGGCTGCATGTAGTCACATGGCTTTCATTTCACTTTGTACACTTTTTGCATAATCTCTGATCAAATAATTCTGATATATATATATATATATATATATACATATATACATATATATACATATATATATTTTTATGTGTGTA
>JBBIGA010000032.1:5997161-6019762 GCA_037576975.1 Alestes dentex
CACACACACATATATATATATATATATATATATATATATACACACACACACACACACACACACACACACACATATATTTTTAGGGTGCTGAATTTTATCAGTGTAGGCCACCCAGCACTATACTCGGGATGGAAATGTAGACTTGCTAGTAGATTTGTAATGTGTTAAAGAAGGATGAAGAATTTTAAAAATAATGCACGTTCTCAACGAATAAGAAGATTGACATTCTGGCTAGAGAGGAGGGAGAGCAGGTAGGGGATGATGCAGAACAGCTGGCAGGGGGGCATGGGCCTCAAGCTGCTGATGGCAGGAGGTTGAGGGCAAATTCAAAGAAGACGTTGAAATGTCAAAGAAACACGCACTTGTGAGGTTCCCTGAAACCAAGGGGGAGAGAGATGCCTGACTGATGAAAATGAATGAGTTACAGTAAGTGACATGCTTTAGGCACTTGTCCCAGATTAACTTCCATAAGCACCCTTAATAATTCTGTGAAACGCCTTCACGGTTTAATTAAAGCTCTGATTTGGCGCCATGGTTTTAATCTGCGAATATCAGGCACCTTCTTCCAAGAATTCCCTACCCGTGTTTCACTCTTGATCCATACAGACAATTATTCAAAGTAAGCCTCCCATTGCAACGTAAGATGAAGTGTGCTTGGGCTGGCGAGATATTTTCCTCCTTGACAGCTCGGCTCATAATAAAAACAGGCAGCTCAGTCCATCACATTGTCTTGTAAAGTGATCCACACTCGGTGTGTTCCTCAGCTCCGTCTCCAGAGGGAAGGGTGGCTTTTGCCTACTCTGTGGAATCCATGGTCCAGCGCTCAAAATAGATCACTGGAACCCAGTGCAAGCAGGAAAAATGTCCTCACTGACACACGCACATGTGATTTCTCTCGGCGCGTTCTCCCAATGCGCTAAAAAACTGGAAGTTTTTCCGGAAGATTGAGAAAGTTGAAGCTCAAAGCCTCACAAATCTATCTAGAGCATAGTTTTGAGAGAGCTAGTCCCAAGAGGAAAGCCGAGCATAAAATGGCTATACATGTTTTGCAACAAGATAAACTGTCCTAAATATGGTGAGGAATGACATGTGGGCTCCCTTGTGGAATTGTCTAATCCTAGCTCCATGTCCCTGGATAGCAGAGCTCCTTACAAAATGCCAGACAGCACTCACTTGAGCTGATGCTTATTCTGTGTACACTATTCTGTTCTATTTTGGGTTGCGTAAGTTTAGCAGGGCTCATTTCCAGAAAGATCTCGTTATTAGTGGATATTTTCAGTATTGTGAATAAACAGGCATTGTGGGATGGTATCAAACTGGAATTTTCTCACAATAAAGAACTTGAAAGGGGTGGCAGCTCTGCTGAATGCATAGCAAAGGCCTTCCCACATCATCCTTAATGTGAGACGGAGCTACTGTATGTCGAAAAAATCTGGATCATCTTTTCATCTTTTATTCACCACACTGCAATGTACTCCTTAGCCAGTGAATTCTCTTCATTATGCATTGTTGGGCACAGCCTAGGACTCTTTCGAGCTTATCACAGTACAGTAGGTGAATAGTAATTGCTCGGCCTCGACTGCAACAAAAAAAAAAAAGGCCCAAACATCAAAGCAAAGCAAATCACGATCTCCCTGTTGTTCCAAAGGACAACACATAGCGACCGGTTTGCAATTCAGTGTGAAGAATAAGCTACCCATTGATCACTGTCATGTAAATAGCGTGAGCAGCGCTCTTCTGTCCAGCACACCTTTAATGAGTCTCTCCAGAGGTCTGCCACCGAACATTCACCGCAAGACACAGAGCATGCTCTGACAGCACAGATCTGAGCTTCCCTCAGTTTGCAGTTCTTGCACGTCAGAATAGCCTCCATGAACCCTTTATATTTAAAGAAGTCACCCTTTCATAGTAAGCTCATGGAATATTGACGGTAAATGTCAGACTCTCTTCATAAACTGATGATTAATTTTTGATGTCTGGAGTGGATCTCCGAGCCTGGACCACCGTTTGGCTCTGCCACCAAGACTGGAAATATTTGGAGCAAACTGTTCATTAGAGCTCCTGAAGTTTGATGTGCTAATGCAAATAAGTGTTCACATCAGCCATATGAAGCCTGAAGATTTATTATTTGTGTCCCCCTTCTGTTGAATATTTCTCCATGCTTTTATGAAACTTTCAGAAAAGAGCACTTTCTTCTCTCTGCCCTTGTTCTACTGTCACATATTAGAGTCATTAATATGCTAAAGCTATATTTAATGTAGCCTTCCTTCAAAAAAGGCTGCGTGAGAATCTGTCAACTCTTGGGGCAAAGCTTTTTGGAGTCAAGCAAATTAAAGATGCATAGATTGTACTTTTTAAACTTTCATATTGTTACCATTGCTTTGATTAAAAGAAAGAGAAAGCGGGTAGAATGGCTTTTCAGTGTGTCTGGGGAAATTACAGAAATCACATTTTCGTACGGAAATAGCACAGCCTATGAAACTCTGTAAAGTAACAATACTCAGACTGGGGAAGTGCTAGGCATCTTCCCCACCAGTTTTCAGTGACCTAGTTGAGCTGCTGGCACATAGTGAAGGCCTCAGCCCTCTGGCAACTTTTATTTATATTATGCCCTGACAGGATTGATGTAGCCATTGAGTTGGCAACAAACGCCAAAATGCTGATTCATAAATCATGTCAGCGGGCTTTAGAAATATGGCTTTGTGTTCTACCATGGAATAATTATGACCGTTTTGAGGCCTGTTTTCTTTAAAACGATCAAAGAACTCATTATTGTGGATAATTGCAAAGGACACTGTAGAATGTTGAGGCTATAGATAATGCATTAAAGCAAGTCTCACATAGCTGTGCGTGTTTATGCCACTTTAAAGGTGTGCCTGTGACGAATATGTCGAAAACCAAACAACAGTTGATTATAAATTTGCTTGTTTCTTGAAGTGGTTAACAGCTTTAATTAGCGTGACTATGAAAGTTAAGTGAACCCGTAACAGTCCCTTGCCCATACAGTGAGCATTTGATGGGGAGCACCGAAGGTTAATTGTGTTGAACACCACTAAATGCTGTCCCATAGATTTAAGGAGCAGGCTTGCTCCTCACTTGTTAAGATGTGGAAGGTCAGTCACAAAAAACCCCAGAGAGAAAAGGATGCTAATTATAGCCAAATGTGTAATTGTGTGTTACGTGGTTGTGGATACAACAATTATCTTTTCCTTTCTGTCTTCTTCCCTTATTACCATAGAAATTACACACCTTACAAGAGGAGATCCCCACCCACTCTGAGCGATGGACTTGGTGAGTGAGGCCCATGTTCTGGTGCTTTTCCTCACCTGCCTGGTGTCGCTGTGCCAGGCCCAGGAGAAGGACTACACGGTGAAGGAGGAGCAGCCTGAGAATGTGCGCATTGGAAATCTGCGCAAGGACCTGGACTTGAACCTGGACCCCAACATTAAGCTGTCCTCAGCCCTGCAGTTCAAACCAGTCTATAAGACAGGCGATGTGCCTTTGGTGAGGGTGGAGGCCAGCACAGGGGAAATCTTCACCACTTCTAATCGAATCGACCGCGAGAAGCTCTGCTCTGGGGTCTTCAACGAGAAGCGCTGCTTCTACGAGATTGAGGTGGCCGTGCTCCCAGATGAGATTTTTCGACTGGTCAAGATCCGCTTCCTCATCGAAGACATCAATGACAATGCTCCGCTGTTCCAGTCGACCGTCATCAACATATCCATTCCCGAAAACACAGCAATCAACAACCGCTATCCAGTCCCCTCTGCCTTTGACCCTGATGTGGGGATCAATGGGATCCAGCACTATGAACTTGTCAAGGTGAGCGCACTATTATCCTATGATTCATTAAGTGTCGTTACCATTAAAGGGATGGTTAATGTCCCCGGTAAAAATAGCAAGTGTTTTGGCTCAAGGTTCCCAAAGTAATTTGCTGTGTTTTGTTTAAGGTAAGTTGTTAATTGTGGCAAGAAGGATGGGAACAATGTGCAGACCATGCATTTTCCCCCAACTAATTGATGTTCTCCTAGAAGGTAGCACAAGATTCTCTGTGCCTTAATATAGTGTGCCTAAACCAGAAAGTAGGATAATGGAATGCATTCCATTACACTATGTACGACTCCTAATGTGTCACAGATGAATTTCATTTTGCATATTTGATCCTGCCCATGCTGTATAATAACAGCTGAACACACTGCATTACTCAGGTTATGGGACAAATTCATCTCACAAAGCCGATCACCTATTCTCTCCCGGGCCAGTCACAATACAATTCCCTATAATAAAGTACAACGAATGAAGCAAATATACCAAGCAAATGTGTGCCGAAGTTTGCCTTGTGCTTTGATTAAGACTACAGCACACTGTGAAACAAAGAAGTCAAGAGTGTCATTAATGCGTGAAAGAGTAATTTGTACCTTTTCTTGTGAGAATTAGCAGAATCCTTGCTTTCCATGTCTGATTAGGTTACCAATTTGCATTTTTAAAGAGCCTTCACTGCCAAGGCCTCTCTAGTGCACCGCTCTCAATTGCTTTTGCTTGGAAAATGACCAAACTAATGTTACAGCAAGGCTGCATATTACAATAAATTTGCCCAACTTCTCCTCTGGGTTCGATAATTCCGTCTATTCATTTGGTACACAAGCAGTCTTTCTCATTTATGAATCGGTATGTGATGGTGGGTCTACGTGGGTGCAAAACACAGGGATGAGGATGTGTTTCTTTTTCCTGGAGATTGGTGCAAAACTCCCTCGAGTAGCATCTGGCCGTGAATCCACCTCTTGGACTGTGTTTGCATAGTCCTCTGAGAGATAGTTCCTGAAGCTCCCACACGGTAGTAGTTTACCCGGAGAGACGGCCTGATTCTCAGCGTGGCGAAGCATGATTAGTATTGTGGGCCACGGCAGCTGCTTGCACCGTGCAGCAAGAGGCTCTGCTGTAAAAGAGCCCCACTGCTGATCCGCATCTCTGCTCTTTGCTCATTCAGGGCATGTCTTGCAAAGAGGAAGCCCACCCCAAATGACATGGAGGGGCATTATTGCCTCCTCCCGGTTTTAATTGAGGTGCCATATTAATTGTTCCATCAGCATTAGTGTTGCTATGTCACCTGGAACGACGCTTCTCCCGCTCCTGTGGACGCCATCAAGGTCAGCCTGGGGAAAGTAATACCATGCATGGCTGGAGGAGGGCTTTCCATTAGAAGAGATTTTATCACTTAAAGAGAGCCTTTTTACAACTTCTGTCTAGAGGCATGTGGATCAGATCAGGCTCAGGGGATGAAGATATTGACTTTTCTGTTGTGGGTTCCACCCCACACATTGTTATTTTCACTCCACCATTTAAGCACTCTAACCCCACATTAAGAGACCGGTTCCTGCCCTTTTCACCATGTTTACGCCTGCATCAGATTTAAAGCTCTTATTATGATTTCACCCTCCTCTGTGTTTAGGACCAAGCAGTGAAAGTAAACACAATCGGTGTCTCTGTTTACATTCTGATACATTTACATGCTAGTCTAACTACTTTTTGGTGATGTTATCTGCGTTATCTCAGCAGCCAATGAGGAGAGGCAAATAATTAAAGTACTAATGATCGAGAATTGACAACAGACTGACAACCCGAGACCGCCGTACTGTTGCTATATAAACTTCAAACGCTCCAACCACTGACTGCACTAAATGTTTAAGTAATTAATCGTAACTGTTTCCTTAGAAGCAATTAGGTTGTGAGAAAGAGCTGGAAAAGCTTGTGGATGGCTCATTAAATGTAATATTTCACTGTTTTTTTTTTATTTTTTTTTGTTACTCAGTATGAATAAATGCACAAAGTGGATGAAGTGTGAGTGTGGATGGAAATGGCTGACTAATTTCTATTAGTGTTCTGGATGGCACTGGACAGTGGAGGAACAGAGGAAGCTTCCAGCCATATTGCTCCCTTTCATTTGGTTCCAGATTTCATTTGTGGCTGATTTTTGGCTGGGGGCTTGGGCTAGGACTGGTCCAAGGAGACAGCTCTTGTGTTCTGGTCTCGGCCAAATGGTTTAAATCTGATCACAGCCGGTGGCAAAAGAGAAAGAGTGAGAACATGGTCAGAGGATTGAGAAATGGAGTGTCTGAGCAGCCGCTTTTGTCGGGCTAAACTTGAGCTCCATATACAGCGCATTAGTATATAGGCTACTGTGGTCTACATACATAGGTGCTGTCTATAGGATTTCGCGTGCTCTTGGCTTCAGACAAGGTCATCTCACTGATTCATAATGTTAAACGCTTCGCCTGATCCACATCTGCAGTGTTAAAAGAGCCTCTAAAGTAGTGCCGTGCAAGCTGAAACCAACTGAAACAAAATTGTCGTCTTCCTGAGATTGTAATGTACTTTTTGTAATGACTAGTGCAACTGAATTTGATCAAATTTAATTAGGGCTGGCCACCGTAATCTGAAAACTGGAGTATTTGTTCATTATGCTGGTCAGTTTAGTATGCAGAAGGGTTTTTGTTTTTTTTGTTTTTTCCCACTGGCCATTTAAGCTAAGATATGTAATCAAAGCTGTGCTTATTACAAAGCTCTAGTGGGACAATGCTATAAGCAGGGAGCTTAGAGCATCAAATCTGTTTTGTGTGGTGAGTTCTGGCATTGCTGAAGGCAGGGTGGGCGGGTGGTGGATGCCTCTGCTGGTGTTTTGGTTACTCTGATGAGTCTGGTGTGGGAGTGAAGTTTGCTTCAGCCATTCTAGCCAGTGACTTTTTGAGTTTGTGCACTGTGAGATGCATGACTGAGCTAAACCTGACCATGACTGAGGTCAGCCTGCATTTCTAGCCAAATGTAACTTGATAAAAAAAATAATAAAAGCAACTCATAAAAAGAACAGAATTGTGGATTTTATCATAGCTTGAGTAGGTGGGCTTCATCCTGCGAGATGAATACACCATTGCTGCCTACACTATATATTCTGAACTGCAGTAACAAACATACCAAGTTAATAACGAAGTTAAAACATAGTACAATATGTAATGTTAAAAAAGTCATAGTTTTTAAGGATTCATTTGGGAATGGAGGTTTGAGTGCTCAACCCAAAAAAGTGTAAAGTGACCATTTTTGTCATATGTGAACACACCACAGCACACAGTGTGAAATTCTTTCTCTGCATTTAACCCATTCACCAAGTGAAGCAGTGGGCAGCCAGGAACACAGCGCCCGGGGAGCAGTGTGTGGGAACAGTATTTTGCTCAAGGGTACCTCAGTGGTGCCCCTAGCAGTCCTGGTATTCAACCCCTCGACTTTCTGATCGCAGGGGCAACTCCCTAACCACTAGGCCACCAGCATCCGAAGCCTGTAAGATGATTTTCATATCAGCCCCAATTTAATAATTCAAAAATGTTTCAATAATTTATATGTTTGAGTTGGGATATCAGGTACCGTTGATGTAACTTTCCTACAGCGCCGTCCTGCTAGCTAGTTAGCATGCTCTAAGTGCAGAGCAGTAATGAAAGCATGCTGTGTTAGCTTGCTATCTGTTCGTAGCTGTAGGGAATTTGTTCTGTGTCTGGCATTTAAGCAGATACCACTGAGTTTAGTGTTCAGGCAAAAAGTTCATTCTGAGCTCTTTTAAAATCTGAAATATAATCACTTCCCTTCTCACTGATAGTAGTTGACCGAAAAGTGATTGGAAAGTAATATCATTTTATATTTAATAATGTACAGTAATATAAATCAAGTTTTTTTTTGTAAATAACAACACTCACCTACTAAAAGGAATTTCCTAGCCGTGCAGAATACACAGACTTTATACAGTATGCAAAACAGCGGGAATATTTGATTATTACAGCACTGTGTGCAGATAGGACATCTGGTTGCAGTTTCTTATGTTGGTGTTGTCTCCTGTCAGTCACGTCCTTCTAAGAAGCAGACTCACCTCGTGCGTTTCTCGTAATAAGCTGCGGGTCAATGGGTATAAATATGTAGAGATTCTCGAGCAGCATGCATATTACTTTCAGATGATTGTCACTTCCCTTGGGCTGGTGATTCATGCTCTTTTGACTCTTCCTTAGCCTGCCTGAAGGTAATCAGAATCCCCCAGCCTCATTTCATATGGGCCAGACTAGAACAAAAGTGATGATTGATAAGTCATACAGCCTTTGGCCATAGAAAAATATAGCTCATTAGATCCTCTGTGTATTGTCCGCAGCTGCCCATGTAAAACAAAACTAAACATAGACATTTAGTCAAAGAGCTCCAGCCTTCACACGCCTCATAACCCATGGCTATAGTGAATGCTTTGTAACATCATGACTACAAAACAGTGTGTATTACTCCAGGGACTACTAGGAGTGTACATTCACGGTATAGTTATGCGCCGATAAGGGCCGTGAGCTGATACCGATACTATCTGATATTTCATTCACGTATATATCTACTGATGCCAAAGCCAATGTCGATGCAGAATTTGTAAAGAATTAAAATTTGGATGGCATCTACCCGAATTAGCATGACGGAGGAGTAACTGTATTATTTCGGTGTGATTACAAATGCAGTGAAAGGAATACAGTGCAGACATTTTAGCTCTGTAGTGCAGCACCAGCTCCTCTGGAGTACAATAAATATGTCGTCAAACATAATTCTGAAATCTGTTTTCATCACCAGCACACATTTATTTTAGTGATGTATTGTTTAGCCAAACTAGATTCATTGTTGGTACCTACAGATAATACACAAGGAGAGGTTTAGAAATGGGGCACCCATATAAAGGGCCTAAAATGAGTTTATTATTGGTTATCAATTAGGTCATAAATAGTTATCAGTACTTAAAAATCATGAATGACCAGTTATACCATGTAAATAAAAAGGTTATCAGTGACTTGCTATATTCAGTGACTATGAATATCATACATATCTGGTACAAACTTAGTTATAATGCTGACTGATGAAGAAGAAAAAAAATAAATAACCAGCGAGACCTGAGTCAACAGTACAAATGAAAGTGGGCTCACAATTTGGCATGCACCAGGTCACTGTTATGACAGCTTATTACTGATTTTGAAGCTGTTTGTGACCTAAGTAATAAAGCATTAATAAACACACTACCCCATTTATAAATACTTTATATGGGTAATCTTACTATTGGTGAGACTACATGGTCACATGGTGTGTCTGGTCATGTTTGATCACATGTGTTTACTTTTAAATGCATGGTTTTTGAACACTTCACATTTTTAAAGGGCATAAATAAAGCATGATTTACTGTATTAATGCATTCATCTAATACTACTTTTTTGTTTGTTTGTTTGTTTGTTTTTTCTGAGCATATCCCTGCTTACTGCTCAGTTAATATAACTGGTTTGGGTACGCGACCGTTTATGTGTAGACCAAACAGTATCAGACTCCGTTCTGAATATCATGCTTATTAAGCAGTGTGAGAGTAATAGTGTAGGTGCTTAATATCAATTATTTTTGATGATTCCGAGGGGTTTTTATTAACCCATTTTTGTGTTTACAGTACTGAGCCGACTGCAGATGGTGAAACGGCAGCTAGTGCCAAGAACCACCAAAGAAGATATGTTGCATTTTTTTGAAGTGCGCAAAGCTTATTTCGTCGACACAACAATATACGCTGCCTGTTGCTATGACAGCATGACATTACTATATGGTGTAAGCAAGGTGCCAATAAATTGTGGTTTGTTGAAGTCGGTCTAAATCAGCGGAGTGAAGCCTGTACATGGGACGTGCATATATCTTAATCGTCTTTGAAATATGTGCCTAGACAGAGTAATCTCTCCCGGCATTATGTGCGCCATGAAGCTTATCTTTTAAGGAAGATGCGTTTTCTTGTTTTAGCATGAAAATGTTTCTGACTGAAAGAGCTTCAAAGAGCCTCTTTGTTTCTCAAATGTGCTTGACTCTCATTCAAGCACTGAGCCCTTTTTCTCCTTCTGTCTCCCTCTCTTGCTCTACCTCGGAAGGATGGAATACGTTGCCAAGCTCCACGTTGCCTGATCTGTAATCGTAAATATTAGTGCTAGTTTTGAAGGGAAGGCAATTACTTTGAACAGTCAAAGCTGGTTTCTCATGGGGATTACATATGCATTTGTTTTCCTTTTCCTTAGGCTTTACCTAGATTTAGCCCTCCTTGGGAGAAAGGCTTTTTAGAATGTGCAGCTTTTTGTTTTCTCCCTCTCTTTAATCTACGGTGGTCTTGCAGCATATTTAAAATGGAAGCGTATCTCTTTGGCATCCTTTTTCGGCTGATTCTTTAACAATATGAACTTGAAACCAGGTGAACTGTCTCCACTACATCAAATCAAGCGCTTGGTGAAAAGGTAAAATAGAATCTTGTTTCAGATGCAGCATAGCAGAGTGCACTGGAGGGGGAATGTATCGCTATGGCGCTGGACAGCATGGCTTTGTAACTTGAATTGATTCGCTCCATTTGCTTTGTACTTTCCACAACAGGGACACTGCATTTGAATGTCAAAGTTGCCACTTTCCTCGAATCTAGCAAACATGTCTGAACAGCCTTGTTTTAGCTTTGGAAAAGCTGTAAAATAAACCCAAGGACGACAGGAAGAAACGTGAATGAGACCAAGTGAAGGACGGTAATGAGACTTCCTGTAATGGCACTAAAAAGCAATTTGTACATTAATTTCTACTTGTGAATGGCATCTCATTTCCTTTTCCCCCTTCCTGAATGCTTTTGATTGTTAACTGTACTTCGGACTTGATTAACTTGAGCAACATATCAGCCACAATATGAACATTGACAGGTGAAATGAATAACATTGATTTTCTTGTTACAATGGCACCTGTCAAGGGGTTGGATATATTAGGCAGCAAGTGAACAGTCAGTTCTATGAAGACAATGTGTTGGAAGCAGTATCACAGAAAAGCTACTGTAGCACAGATTGCAGAAGAAGTTACTGCTGACTCTGATAGAAAGGTGTCTGAAGACACAGTCTTTTATAGCTTGCTGTGAATGGGACTATGTGACTCCAAATGGGTCAGAGTGCCCATGCTGACCTGTTCATTAGAAGTGGATTATGGAGCATGGAAAAAGGTGGCCTGGTCTGTTGAATAAATTTTACATCATGTGGATGGCCTGGTATGTGTGTATCACTTACCTGGGGAAAAGATGCATTGTAGCCGGTGGAGGTAGTGTGATTTCCTAAACGTTGCTGTAGGCCAAGTACATCCGTTTAAAGCCACACAAGGGGATAATTCACCCTGCCATGCTGACATAAATTGTTCAGGAATATGACACATAGTTTCAAGGTGTTAACTCTAATTTCCCCATATCTTAATCTAATCAAGTATCTGTGAGATGTGCTGGACAATCTACTCTCATCCATCGAGGCAACACCTTTCAGCTTCCAGGGCTTAAAGAGTCTGCAGCTAACATGTTATTGCCAGATATCACAGCATACCTTCAGTGGTCTTGTGGCGTCATGATTGGGTCACAGATGCTTTTGTGACACAAGGTAGACCTACACAGTACTAGGCAGGTAGTTTTAATGTTATGGCTGATCCGTGTATATTAGCTTCCAGGTGCTTCATGGGAGTGTTTACCCTGTATGCAGCAGCCTGTGTTTGCAGAAGCCTTTGCTTTATAAGTGGATCATATCCCCTGGTTGTATTTTTTTTTAAGTCAATATTTTTAAGACCTTATGCATTTTCTAACAGGATTAAAGAACTTTAACCCTAAGGTTTGTTGCTGCAGCTTGAATAAACATATATTTAAAGCCAAAATAAACTACAGCCTCTGCCATTTCTCAGGAAGGGGGGGATTGAGTTCTTTGAATGGCTAAACGTTATGTAAAGAAAATTGCATATTATCTTGGTAAACTGACTTTTAAAAGCAAACATAGCATGTCTTTTTCTCGTTCTATGAATAACAAATTCACCGATGCCTTCTTGTCTCTCTTTTTCAGAGTGTGAGTGAGTTTGGCTTGGACATCATCGAAACTCCAGAAGGAGACAAATGGCCCCAACTCATAGTCCAACAGAACCTGGATCGAGAAACCAAGGACACCTTTGTGATGAAAATCAAAGTGGAAGATGGTGGCAACCCTCCAAAGTCCAGCACAGCCATTCTCCAGGTCACCGTCTCGGATGTGAACGACAATCGCCCAGTGTTCAAGGACAGTGAGGTGGAAGTGAACGTGCCTGAGAATGCCCCAATGGGCACATCAGTCACGCAGCTTCATGCCACTGATGCTGATCTGGGCTCCAATGCCCAGATCCACTTCTCCTTCAGCAACCAAAACACCCCAGTTACCAAACGACACTTTGCTATTGACAGTACCACTGGATTGATTACCATCAAGCAACCACTGGACAGAGAATCCAACCCAGTCCACAAGCTTATTGTTCTTGCCAGTGATGGTAGTGCCACTCCTTCGAGAGCTACTGTGATAGTGAATGTAACAGATGTTAATGACAACGTTCCTTCCATAGACACTCGGTATATTATGAACCCTGTTAATGGCACTGTATTGTTATCTGAAAATGCCCCTCTAAACACAAAAATAGCTCTAATTACTGTGACTGACAGAGATGCTGACCTGAATGGTAAAGTGACATGTTATACAGATCATGACGTACCTTTTCGGTTGAAGCCAGTTTTTAACGACCAGTTCTTGCTGGAAACTGCGGCCCCCTTAGATTATGAGACTACTAGAGAATATGCAATTAAGATAGTTGCTTCGGATTCAGGGAAACCTCCTTTGAACACTTCTGCAAGGGTCCTCATTAAAATCAAGGATGAGAATGATAATGCCCCAGTTTTTCCTCAACAACAGATTCTTCTGACCATCGCAGAGAACAATGAGCCTGGCGCACAGCTGATAAAGATCAGTGCTACAGATGCAGACAGTGGTTCTAATGCCCTTATTATTTATTCCCTGGGCCCAGATGCACCTGATGGGTTTAACGTAGACTCACGGTCTGGTGTCCTCTATGTTAGCAAGAGGCTTGATAGAGAAAAACAGGAAAACTATTCCTTCACAGTCATTGCCAGGGATAACGGTTCTAACCCTCTGCAGAGCAATGTCACTGTGAAGCTAATTGTCAAAGACCTAAATGACAACAGTCCAGCCTTCACCCATCCTGAATACAACTTCTACGTGCCTGAGAACTTATCTCTGTATGGCACCGTTGGTTTGATCACAGTTACAGATGCAGATGCAGAGGAAAATGCCCATGTCAATCTGTCAATCATAAACGGGAAGGACAATTTTATTATCGATCCCAAAACTGGCGTGATCAAACCAAATATTACATTTGACAGGGAGCAGCAAAGTTCCTATACCTTTGTAGTTAAGGCTGTTGACGGAGGACAAATTCAGACAACTTCGTATGCCAAGGTCACCATAAATGTTGTTGATATCAATGACAATCGGCCTGTCTTTGTCATCCCCTCATCCAATTACTCCTATGACCTCGTCCCTTTCACAACAAGCCCTGGCTCTGTGGTGACCAGAGTGTTTGCGATTGACAACGACACTGGCATGAATGCAGAGCTGCAGTACAGCATCATTGGAGGGTCACCAAAAGGACTGTTTGCTATTGACAAAAGTACTGGAAACATTACCCTACAAGAGAAGATTGCTAATGCTGACCAAGGCCTCCACAGACTGGTGGTAAAGGTTGAAGACTTAGGCCATCCACATCCCTTGCATGCGATTGCCCTTGTTCACTTGTTTGTGAATGATACTGTCTCCAATGCCACATTCATTCAAGAGCAAGTCCGCAAAAGCATGGAGACCCCTTTGGACAGAAACGTTGGGGACAACGATGTGACCCCTCAGAATAATGGCTATGTGATTGTTGTCATAGCCATAATTGCTGGGACTATGACTGTCATATTGGTGATTTTTGTGACTGCTCTGGTACGCTGTCGGCAAACGCCCAGACACAAAGTCGTTCAGAAGGGCAAGCAGAGTGGCGAATGGGTGTCACCGAACCAGGAGGGCCGCCAGATCAAAAAGAAGAAGAAGAAAAAGAAGAGGTCCCCTAAGAGCTTGCTGCTGAACTTTGTGACAATTGAAGAATCCAAGTCTGAAGACCCTACACATGAGCACATCAATGGCACCTTGGACCTCCCAGTTGAGCTTGAGGAGCAGACAATGGGGAAGTACAACTGGGCCACCACACCGACCACCTTTAAACCTGACAGCCCCGATTTAGCCAAGCATTACAAGTCGGCTTCTCCCCAGCCTACCTTTCAGATCAAACCAGAGACCCCAGTGGCTCCCAAAAAGCACCATGTGATTCAGGAGCTCCCCTTGGACAACACGTTCGTAGTTGGCTGTGACTCACTCTCCAAATGTTCCTCCAGCAGCTCCGACCCCTACAGCGTCTCCGAGTGCAGCTGTCAAGGGAGCTTCAAGTCACCCGGGCAAATCCACACCCGACAGGTAATTCACAACTTCCTTTCTAACCCCCCTCACTGCTCCTGCTCGAGCCCCCCGTCTCACTGCCCTTCTGTTGGAAAGACTCTGAGTGGAGGGTGGCAAGGGTTTGGGCAAGGATTCAAGCCCGTAAAAGCTCAAACATGCATAAATGCTTATCAGCACTGAGTCCTGCGAAAGCTGTGGAAAAAAAAACAACAGAAAAAAAACTTACACCCGAGGAGAAGGCATCTGTTGCACTTTTGGTTGGTTGCTTTATGAAACAAAAAAGGAGCATTAGAGTTCTATTTCAAAGGAAAAAGGGAAATGTAGGAGAGACCGTTGAGCACTTGGTGAATAGAGAAAAGCCTACAAGTAGACATTAGAAAAAGTCACAGTTTGGGTTAAAGTAATATCAGCTCTTGTCAGCCTGTAAGAAGGAAAGATTTGATCAAGTCTGCGAATGCGAATGAAGTTATTTTTCTCCTAGAGTGAAATTCCATTCTAAAGAGTAATTATTAGACAGACGCACAACAACAAAAAAAAAAGCGACAAACGAGAAAACTCTGGCTTTCGGCACTGAGATTACAGCGATGTTTGTTCTTGATTGACATACCAAAACCAAGCATGCTTGACAGCAAACCAAACAAGATAGAGTTGCATTCCACAGACACAGCTGAACAGATGCACATGGCTGAAACAATTGTTTTCTACAGAAATGCTTGATAGACCTCATTAGAGCCGAAAGTTGTAAAGCTGTGGAGGACGGCTGATTATTTTTCCACCACAATCCAAAACGCACTCCACTGCAAGTTGTCTCAATGGGGAAGCACCGGCATTAATGAGAGAAAGGTTCATTTGAATGCTGGTGTATTTTAGCTTATGATTCCCAGCGAGATGTGCCAAATGCAAAGTGGCTAATAAATAAAAGCAGACGAGGGAAATAAATGGAAATGTGGGTGGAGGGGGAGGTGGCCTGGCGGTGACAGGTCTTGCTTGTGGAGATGAAGACTGAGCGCTACGATTGTGGGTCAGGGAGATCAAGGTGAAGACAGAGCTCTGGGACCTGGAGACTTAAATAGAAGAAGTAGATTCACTAATAGCTTTCAGCACCATCCATTTTCCCCCCGTCAGCTGGTTGGTTTTTTTTTGTTGTTGTTTTTTTTTTAATGACCAGGCAGAGAGTCTGTGCTGTATTCACCACTTTCAAAGCCATTTTCTTGGCCAGGCTGTCTAATGTTGAGAGTACTTGATGAAAGTTCTTCCAAAAACCCAGATTTCGGGAAAAATAATTATGATCGACCATGTGCCTGTTTTCATTTTTTTTTCCTCTTTTCCCTTATCCGTCCCCTGAATTTGCTTCCTACCTTTTGGAGGGTTCTTGTCATTCAAGACAGTAAAGGGAGATACTTTCTTTTGTTTTTGTTTTGTCGTGGCATTTGTTTTCTGCCTCCGTGCCTGTCCCTAATGCAGAAAATCCCTCTCTGCATATTCCCCGCAAATTAGAGTATATCCACTCTGATATATTATGTGCATGATGATTTAAGGTGACACCCACACACAGCTGATAGTCCCTTTTGCCATCAGCCCTTTCTTTCAGAATGCAGCTAAAAGCATTGCTCTGCCATGGTGCATTATACATAAGCCTACTTACATGGGCAGATTACTAAAGAACACATAATTTCTCTTCATAATTCACTTTAGGTTTATTTGTTGTCAAGTTGTCTGACTGGCTTTCCACTGGTTCATGTTCCGAATATTGTGAAACATGCAAAAATATGTCTAGGGTTTCAAAGTATTCCATCAGAATCTAGTGAACCACGTCTGTGATAAACGGACCCAAAAACAATGTAAGCTAAAAGTACCTGGACCACATTGCCTTTCAATGATGCAGCCTACTCTAATAAAAATGCACACCCAAAGCAGCTGCTGAATATATTTCATATTCCACACTGAGTTTAATGGTGTATTTCTAGGGGGCAATGTTTTATTTTCTGGCTTGTGTACACCTTTAGGACATCCATTTTTTAATCTTTTCTGTTTTACAACATAAATCTCTGGCTTGAGCCTATTAAGGGACAATCAAAGTACAAAAACCAAGCTTTCTGGCTTGTTTGGAGCGTCGCTTGCTTAAGGCTAGTCACTTTTGAAGCCTAGAACGTCCGTGGGGAGCTGCACTTATAAACATATAAACTTGTGTCGGGTTTATACCAGAGCTTGAAATGTTTGTGGACTGGATCTGACTGCTCAGGCCGGATTCACTTGTCATTTCCTATGCATGTGTTGGGCACAGGTTGGGTTCACATTTCTTGTTTAGGGTCTCACAGACACCCTTTGAACAGGTTTTACCCCATATTTCCCCATGCTTTTGTTGATCTTCTTATTTAGTTACTTTAAAATCAGTTTTTATTCTGGCATTCTCTTGTCTCCTGTTGTTGACTTTACAACCTAGGTAACATATGAGGCTCACACTTGTGAGTGAGAAAATGTGCAGAAAATCAAAAAACAGCAAATGCATTCGGGAGAGGGCGGTTTAGTGTAGCCAGAAGGGTCTTTATATTTACTGTGTTTGGCCAAATATGTGTTATATGTTATGTAATGAAAGAGAGGGTTACACCAGTGATAACATCTTCTGTCAGAGCAGCACATTATAGAAAGTTTGTTGAATTATTTGGGATGTACTGCTGGATGAATTTGTTAAAGCAGGCTTTAGACTGTTGAACGTTTATTATCTGTTATTGTTTTCTGTGACCATTTTTATGCACAATATAACAATGAGCATTAAAGTTGCTACACAGTAATTTAGAAATATTACCAGTATTAGAAGTAGCAGGTTTTGTTTGGCACCGTGTAGCTAGACTTAGCCGTAGATGAGTTTGAAAAACAACCCAGTGGCTATGACATGATGGCTGGAAAAGCAGAGCTTCCGAAAGCATAACGGGATAATGGAGAGCGTCCATAGAAGGGTTCAGATGTGCTTATCTTTCAGGAGACACTTGCAGATGAAGGTCAATTGGATATTTAACAGGACTTAGCGCTGTGACAGCTAAAGAGAATGGCTCGTCAGAATACTTCAGAAGCAACATATTTATGGCACCATATGGCTCATAATACCGTAAGAGGTCCATTTGCTGAATTCAGTGCAGCACGAGATCCTCTTTCCCTCGCTCCCTTCCTCATTCCTTTCACACTGTCTGCCTTTTATCTTCTGCTCTCCCGGTTCTCAGCCGATGAGGTCAGTCCCCCACTACCACCCCCTGTGATGGGGGAGCTTGTGTTGGAATACACGCTTTGGTTGCGGCAGATCAAATAAGCACCAAGCGACTTGACTGTTCTCAGACAGAGCTGAATATACATTAGCATAAAAGCCAAGCAGATCTTTGTGGGTCTATATATTTAGACAGACCAAGGGTGTCCCTGAGGTGAGTTGATTTGTCATGCAAAGCTCTTGTGACTTAGCTTGTTTTGGTATAACCAAGTAGAACGGATACATGCATACTGTGTGTATCATTAATATAGATTGCCTCGCAGATTTATTGGAGCTCATGCAGCATTGGGCGTTGACTTTGCATCAAGATTCATGGTGCATTCAGCATTTCAGAAACATCATAAAATATGAGAGAGGATGTCCTTGAGTCCCTGGTTTGTGCTCCGACCAACCTGAGTTTCAATAATTCAAATTTGACTTCAGTTCTGAATCTCACTGGGCACAGGGCAGATGTGCCTCGGTTTCTGAACGATGAAGTTTTGGCTTCAAAACATGAAGCCTTTTATTTCTATTACATTTTCTGTCTATTGATCACCCATGGTAGCACAGTCTGTGCTACAATCTTTAGAAAAAGATTTACTCCTTATTCTGCATTGTGGTCCCTAAATGTCTGAAACTGCCTAAAATGATTCTGCTGGCAGGCAATTTTGCTTACCTCAAGACAAAATGCAAGCAAAATGATCAACCAGTAGAATAAGACCATTTCAAAAGAAGTTAGATATTATCGTGTTCTTACATCATTCTTAAAATGAGAAGTATTGCATAAATCTAGAATGATTTCACTTCACTTGCAGTAGATTGTGTGTCCGCTCTCGTACTAAAGTTCTTTTTCGTTGTTTGCCCGACTAAGCTGAAGATTGTTCTTTCCTCTGAATAATTTGCTGAAAAACTTTGCAGGCGAGATTTGAGGAAGCACCAGCTGGCTAAAAGGCAGAGGCGTTGCCCTCCTTCAGAACTGTAGCTGTAATTTTCAATTTTCATGTGTCATTAAGGGATTGAGTCACCTGGGAAGCTTATGTTGAAGGAAATTTGGCCGAACACAGGCGAACACACGGAAAGCAAAATAAGCTTTGTGTTCTACACTAAGGTTGAAATTGGACTCATGGCAGAAGCAGACCGCGCGCTTAATCTTACCCACTCAGAGCACTCACATACTGACAGTGAAAAACAGCTCATAACCAGCTCACCCAAATTGCACCTTCATAATTATTGCTTTCAGAAGCTCTTCCATCTGCGGAAGAAGATTTCTATTCAAAAATCTTCTGGAACTCTTCCATGTCAAACGTGTTATCTGAAAACTCTTCCATTTAGAAAAGACTGCATTTTGCTCTGCGGGTCACGTGTCATCTTTTCATCTCTCCGCTTTTTATTCACTTTCAGCGTTCTGGTCCGCGTCCTAGCACCTGTTTAGTCTATGGTGTTGAAATGCTAGCTTCTGCCTTGCAAATTGTTTCAGATGTGCTTCTGAGGTTTCTTACACAGTTGCATTATATGCGTTTTGTGTATTATATGTGTATTTTTTCGGCAGGTATTTGTAGTTTGCTCTGATTTTGGTAGTTAAGCACTCATACCAGTCCATCTACTCGTATTTTGAAACGTTCCTTCGCTTTTGAACCTCAGTATCTTACCTCTTGAGCAAAGGGCACTGCTGCGTTAATCCGGCTCCTAGAACAGATTTGAATTTAAATACTGCTGCATGGAATACTTTACTGCTTGGCTTGCTCAGCTAGGAAGCCGGTTTGGATAATTAAATGAACGCATCGGGCCTGATATATGAAACCCTCCTAAATTTGCAAGTACATCGGTATTAAAATTAGCTCAGGTGAAATATTTCTGTGAGATTCATCACCACATATTTACCAGATCACTTCGTATTCACATGTCGGCAGTTATGAATCTCAGGCTATCAGGTAGTTCACAGATGCGCACCAGAAATTGCAGTTTGCATGAAACCACCATGGAAGCTGTTTGAAGTTTTCGTTCACGTGGCGGTGTTGGAAAATCAGTATTAAACTAAAATAGAAACACAAATAATATTACTCTCAGAAGTCAACGTTTCATTCAAATGCACCTCATTTTGTTGTGTTTGTGTTCACTTAAGCCCCACTACTTGCACTCATCAAGATTAAAAGGCTGTGTCGCATGTCTCGGATCATTTGTGAGTTTGTCGTCCATGTTGAAAATGCTTTGAATTCATATGGTGAGGAACAGCTCTTCCCAGCATTTTATTTTTTTTTCAGTTTACCCAGTGTGTGTGGCCTTTCTAGCCTTATGATCGATGCTGCCTCTGACTTGGTAAACTTGGTGCCTTGTCAGACAGCTGCTCTATGCTAACACACTTAAGTGAGGACATGGAGAAATTCACAGCCTTGGCAGCATTCGTCTCAATTCAGTCAACAGTAGAGTATTGACTACTCATCTGAGGATAAGGAGGAATGACTAAGACTTCCTCTGTTTTGCAGTGGTCTTTCGGGTTCTGCTAGTAACGGCTATTTTTACATTTCTGTTGCCATTTCCAATGTGAAAATCAAGTGCCGAATCTCCTCACACGGAGTTGATTTGGACATCGCCCACGTGTGGAAAAGCCCCTCACTTCTTGCTTGTTACTGTCCATCAGCTTGGGCATCGGGCCAGTGATCCTGTTTTTTAGCCAGTACCTTGGTTTACCCAGCTACAGGGATATCTGGCGGAACTACAAGAGAATGTGTCGGGTGCTCTTACAAGGGCTAAGGCAGACATTGACATCTGGGCAGATATTTGGGCTGTCTTAGCCATGATGGGAGAGTGCCACTTGTGGCTCAGTCACACAGTTATGATTTTTATTCAGTCCACCTGACACTCTGCTGGAAGATGCATTTTAGACTAAGGAAAGGCAAGGAAAACCTCCGGTGTCTCTGCCCACGCCAGTGCCTACTCAAAGTGCATGAAATCCCCTCCTCGAAGCCTGCGCTGCCTACAACATCCAGCAGTGGTCCTTAGACCAGAAATCTTTTTTGTCACCCGAGGAGGCATCACAGTTTCCACTAATGAGAGCAAGAGGCTGGATATTTTAGATTGGTCCATTTACATGGACAGGCCTAAGTGGCAGTTTGTTATGTTTCATCAGACCATCTCAAGGATGGTCTCCAGAAACCCAATACTTTTTCCTGTTGAACTGTGGAGATGATTAAGTTGGCCTCCACTTTCGAACAGCTTTAGCAGCCTGGTGCCAGTCAGGCATCCACTCTGCTGCATATTGCGAGGTATTACTGTCTGAATTTCACTATGATTTCTCTTATGCAATGGCTGTTGCTGGCAGTGCAGCAGTAGGGCTCCTTTGCCCCTGGTCTTACAAATTCTGGCTCTTTGGGATTCTCTTTTTTATTGCTTTCACATGCCAGGGTCTATTAACGTCCCAGAAGCGTGATGTGCCGACTGTGTCATACAAAACCTCTTCCTTCTGAGAGAGACACAGCTCAAACGCTGTGCTGGCCGCGTGGGTTGAATTTGAAAGCAGTGTATTGTATGGCTGCAGCATGCCGAGCCAGTTCTGCTATTGGCGGAAGGTGAGAACTGTGTTGCTCAGCCAATTGCTGCTGCCGAAAGACAAAACCTAAAAAGTTTCACCAGATTGTTTGCCGCAAGAGAGACCTCACAAGTGACCTGTGTCTTCTAGGAAGGAGACAAAGGTCTCACACCAACTGGGACCTTTTTTTATTAGGGACATCTTGTCCTATAGGGAAGATTTGACTTGTTTTACAGAAGCAGTGTTAAAAAACATAATGTCCTTTAACCACAAAATGCGTTTTTTTTTTTTTTTTTATTGCATTGTATTATACATAAAGAGCTACTTCTATCAGTGAACCGACATAATTTAGGTGCATCTAGGGGTGCACCTAAATCCAAATTTAATATTCAGGAAAGAACAAATAACATGATGAAAACAGATAACCCAAAGTTACTCATAACCATTCTGTCGAAAAAAAGACTGACGTTGATTCTAAACCGTGTGCATGGTCACAAGAAAAAAATGTTTTTTTTTTGCGAAATTGGACTGTGATAGAACACAGGATTGTAACCCCCCCATTCCACTGTGTTTTTTTAGCTCTATGTGCTAATTTCCTTCATTTAAACATTTAAACATCCAGGCAAAAGTCGTTTCATTTACTACACACTACTGAAGTGATCCCTATAGTCTGTTGTCGCACCCACCGAGTCAGCGCAAAGCAGGCAGAAGACTGAGAGCTGGCTGTTTCAGCTATCTCTCAGGGAAGCTCTCGCACTGAGGAGGAGGAGGCTTCATGTATTACTGTTATGTAATTACAGTTGTAAAGTGATAATTCCCCTTTCCCTAGCGAACTGCAATAACACAACAAAAAATGCAAACGCAGCATCGGTGGAATTTAAGATTACTCCCTCCAACTACAGGATATTTTTCTGTTTCCAACACAAGACAGGATCTAACAAATTATAAAACTTGTTTTATTTTTCCCTTTTTCTGGGGATGGGGGTAGTGACGACGTTTCAGGCACTTTAAAGGAGAGAGAGCGAGAGAAATTATATATGTGTGTGTGTGTGTGTGTGTGTGTGTGTGTGTGTGTGTGTGTTAGAAAATATGTCAACTCAATTCAGCGTGACTTCCAGTATAAGCCATGCCCACTTACGGTCTACGTCCAAACACAGATGCAGAAACGGATCATTTTGTCACATCTCCAGTTACATCATCAGACTTAGCATGGCTAGGCATAAATTAATGCCGCAAGTGCTATGTCCCAAGTGTCATAAACAACGGAGCTTAAAAAAGTGTAGCCATATTCTGTGTTGAGCGGCTCATTAACTAGCTGTCTTGCGGATATACGATGGTTCGAACTACTATCCTGTGGGAGGGGAAAAGCAAAAACGAGCATACCAAACCTATAGCAATATATATATATATAAATATATATATCTATCTATCTATCTCTCTCTCTCTGTCTCTC